>OX381610.1:20048290-20652135 GCA_947459985.1 Diloba caeruleocephala
CAAGTACATAATAATACGTTCCTGAGCGTTTTAGTGAATTATTGTCATTTGACTGTGTACACAGTGATATGTCTAATAATAATTATGTTCCGTAATCTCGTCCTCATTTAGTACTATGTAGTTTGCACCTTGCACAACTCACTGCATCACAATTTTAAAGATGAACACTTTCATCAAAAATTTTAATATAGTCTGTGGTTCCTACGCGCTCTTTCGCTATCTGTAATGTACATGTCATTGTACTTTTTTGTGCTGCTCGCTGTATACGCAACTCAAGAAAATCTTCCAATTATCCTCCTTTTTCTTCAAAAATGGGGAAACACTGGCAAAGGAGTAAGGATGAGGCAATAGAAAAGCTAAATAATCGATTGTGGGAGCCCAAAAAAAGTGGGAGTCTACACGACCGTATCGGTAAGTTACTAACTACATGTTTCACAGGAGATGGATCCGCAGTGTCGCAGCAATATACACTATATGCACGTAAATCTAAACGACACCACCAATAGAGCTTTCACGAGAGGTCAGCCGGTGGGGGTTATTCGTTTACAAAAAAGAAGACAGGTCAACGGTGACAAGTTTATAGTGCCTTATTTTAAAAATAAACGACACCACCAATAGAGCTTTCACGAGAGGTCAGCCGGTGGGGGTTATTCGTTTACAAGGAAGAGCACAGGTCAACAGTGCCTTAATTTAAAAATAAACGACACCACCAATAGAGCTTTCACGAGAGGTCAGCCGGTGGGGGTTATTCGTTTACAAGGAAGAGCACAGGTCAACAGTGCCTTAATTTAAAAATAAACGACACCACCAATAGAGCTTTCACGAGAGGTCAGCCGGTGGGGGTTATTCGTTTACAAGGAAGAGCACAGGTCAATAGTGCCTTAATTTAAAAATAAACGACACCACCAATAGAGCTTTCACGAGAGGTAAGCCGGTGCAGTATTCGTTTACAAGCGAAGAACGAGAGAGCTTCCACGAGAGGCTAGCCAGTTAAGTATCTTTTATTAGCAAGATAAAACGCTGTTTGATGCATCCTTAGAGCTTTCACGAGGGGTTAGCCTTGGATTTGCAGTCAGGAGCTTAGATGATTACGAAGACCTCTTCAGTCGAAGCCGAGGTAGTCTACCACACGGACAAGGACAATGTTTTTCATTACTATTACATCATTCAGCGGAGCTGATGCAGTCAAGCTCTAATGAACCAGGTGCAAACACGTTTCCGTCACCTATCATAAGTGGCTACAAATATAGTGTCTCACCTAGTGATGAAATCAGATTAAAGAAAGGAGGGGGGCAGGCTTGCAAAAATAGTGCTCACCTCTGAGATAATTCAGTAGGAATAACACGCAATATACAAAAAAAAAAAAAAAAAACGACTAATCATGCAGAATGGCCTTAAGAAACTAGATTCACTATAATCAAGAAACATGGCCCTATAAATAAAGCATACAAGCATTTATGCAAAAGTCAAATCAATGCTATTATGAGACACTTAGTACTATCTCAACCCTTGAAAAGATTTTCAACAACATGATTGTAAACAATGAGATGAAAATCACATTTCGGAATCAGTGATTCAACTGGATTGCTATGCAACTTATTGTATGAAGTTATAGCCTGCACATCATTGATAAATTGATATCAGAGAAGCCTGCAATCTCATAATACCTGTTTGGGGACAAACTATAGGATAAAGTAAATACCATTAAAGCTGTTCAAAATCTGGGTGAGAATGAAAGAATACTCCCAGTGAAGGTAAGTACCTATCAGTATTCAGTATTAATCCCCTAAAACTTGAAACTAAAAGGGGGAGCACAACAACTATAAATGTCTTTCCAAGCGGGCAAAACCATGCCGAGTCCAACAACATACTATGTGAATAAATTGTTGGTGTTTTTCGTGATATTCTGGCGGAGACACCACTATCCCTGTTGCTGAGGCCCTAACCTGGATCCTGATCAATGATGAATAAGGTACATACCAATCAACTGAAATACTTTTCCTACTACTGCGATACTAGGTATCACTAAAAGTCATACCATACACAAATGGTTAAAAGGTTATACTATACCTTTCACTAATGTTCCTGTACAAACTACTGCTCCATTAAATAACCAGGTTACTCAGAAACTGAGTAAATTTTTATCAAAATGAGAAAAGATTTTAAAAGTTGTTGCAACAAATTTTTTGTATGATTTAAAAAAATGCATATTGTACTGTCAATAAGGGAATCTGATAGGAAACACTCATGTTCCCTATTTCCAGATTATTTGTATGAATTTACATGCCATCCCTTCAGGCTTAGTACAGCACCATATGATTTTACCTAGATCATGAAACCGCTAATTTTTACATGAGATCATTGCATCGGTTATTAATAATAATTCTTGTCTTACTGACTCCTATGAAAAGTGTAAACTAAATGTGTTTACCAACTAAAATTTCTTAGAAAATCTTGGTGTTTTCATATCAAAGAAAATATGCCTAAATGCTAAACAAAAATAGCAGAATTTGGGACCCATATTAGATTCCATGCAATTTTTTCTATCTTGCTCTCCCAGAAGAAGATAATATTTTATTTCTAAATTCTAGAGAAACCATAAACGGGTGCAAAATAATAATTATCTCAACCATAAAATGTCCTTGTTTCAACATAGCTTAACATTGTGCATGGCCCAGCTATAGAATACATTTGACTTTATACCTACCAATGTCATGGAAAAATCTTACAACAGTAGCCCTGAAAAAGTAATAGTGCAATCTTATGTATATAGGATACATTTGCACATACTTAAATGTTGGCCTCCTATATTGAAAGGAATTAAAACTAAATGAATTAACCTACACTTATATGCACAGAAACCAGTTGCTTCTGAAATAAAACAAGGTAATAAATATTTCACTTGGAATAGATAAGAACCATAACCTATATTAATAAGATATGGGCACACACTTCAATGGCAAAGAAGCTGTGGTGGTTTTGTAGTGGTTTGGAACAGGCATGTTCGACAGCACACCTGCGCACTTAATAATGTATATTGTAGCTTTCATTTCATTTTATGCACTGTCTAATATGTTCTTTGCCGAATAAATGTTTTCTATTTCTATTCTATATTATATGTGTAGAATGCCATTGCTAATAAAAAATGAAGGTGTTTCAGTCGGAAATTGAAATGGAACTATGTGGCCGTAGCCTTTGAACCACTTATAGCTAATCTTGGTGAACGATAGAATCATGTTTGCAAATGGATGTATTGCTAATTGCATCAACTATGTATCATGGGTTCCTGACCTAGATACACCATAGATGCCTCTACTCTTGAATGGCATGGGACATTCTTCTGTGTTCCCTCCATTTGCACTCATAAGTAGATTTTTATTTTTTCGGAAAATAAAAACAGAGCATTGTAATTATATATATATATGGGTGTATAGTAAGATATATATATGTATATATATATATATATATATATATATATATAATAAAAATTAAAAGATGTGTATATACATATATTATTCTGCGACCTAGTCGTGATTTACTGTCGTATCCTTCCAGGGAATCACAATCCTTTACACAGGATTCTAACACTGATTGCCACCACATTTTCAGGAGAGCGCGTTTCTAAGAAGTATACCATCCTCTTCAATGGACAAAATGTTAGCTTCGTTATAGAACAAAACAGGATGGCAATATTAATCTGCAATAATCAGTGAATCCCCAACTGTAAAAGTTATGATGTGCATCCCCTGGTTATATTATTCTTAGCATCTAAGTTTAATTAATAATTAAAGTTTTTCCTATAGCTCACTCAACACTGAGGTTAACAATTTTTATTTTCATTTTTCTCTTCCTACTCTTAGGATCGCACTTGAGTAGAGATGAGAGAAGAACAAAGTTCTTTAAGCAAATATTTAAAGGTAGGGCAACAAACCCTAAGTATTATGTTGTATGTGACTTTAACATTAAGAATAATTATTGTTGAATATGTTTCCCAATGAAAGCCTGTGTGGAATTACCCAAACACAGGATCAAACCTTGTTGCTGATTTGTATAGATAAAATTACCGTTAAAGTAGATAATATCAACATAAAAATTACAAAATGGTTAAAACATCTAGCTTTTGTTGATCTTAACCTTTTTAATACTAGCATTTCTTACCAAGTATTTTAAAGATAATTGCCATTAATATTTGTCCTGCAACAACCTTACTTTGTTATTTAGATGTTAATAAAATAAAGGACGAACTGTAATACATAATTATTACATTAAGAAAGCCTTATTACGGCGCCTCCACCGCATCTATTAAGCAGATGGTTGAAGTAAGTTTTTAACTAATAATGGATTGGATACTAGTAAATCTACAGCATACTACACAAAAACAAGAAACGCCTCAAATTGGCTTGGTTTTGCAAGAGGCCAAATGTTTATTTATGATCCCAATGGCTCAAGCTATGTGTTCTATATGGATATTTCTTAAATAAATAATAAACACAAACTAAAATAAGAACCAACTTATGTGATGAATAGGTATTATAAGTACACCATATAATCATATACATTAGAAATGCAAAGAATTGCACTTTTGGGAGTACGGCAGTGCTTCCGCCAAGTTTATTTTTATATGAATAATGCGAAACGTATTTTTTTATACCTGTTCATCTACTATAAGTCTTAGAGGACACAAGACTGAGGTTCATAAATAATTATAATAAATTGTAATAATGTTTATTAACGAATAAACAAGGTTGATTATTAACACAACTTTCTTCTTTGAACATCTACATAGTACTAAATGAGGACGAGATTACGGAACATAATTACAAAGATCGGACTAACTTACCTAGTGACGTCCGATCCTCAATTATGTGAAGTAATCTCGTCCTCATCGAGTCCCAACCCATCCCAAATAAATCTAGAATTCTATAAAATTGCAATCTAGATCCCTGCTGAAAGTTGTGTTCTTATGCTTTGAATTAATGACATGTACATTACAGATAGCGAAAGAGCGCGTAGGAACCACAGACTATATTAAAATTTTTGATGAAAGTGTTCATCTTTAAAATTGTGATGCAGTGAGTTGTGCAAGGTGCAAACTACATAGTACTAAATGAGGACGAGATTACTTCACATAATTGAGGATCGGACGTCACTAGGTAAGTTAGTCCGATCTTTGTAATTATTTTTCTTTTAATTGTTGCTTTCAATTACGCGTTTGTTACTGTAGTTTTATGTAATGAGCAATGTAATTAGTCATAAAAATATCACATTTCGTACGAGGCTACGTACTGTATACATAAGTGAAATATTATATAGTAATGTCTTAGGTTTTCGCGATTATTGCACTTTATATTAAAACGCTTGTAAATGGATTCTATCGCGTATATTTTAGATTTTATGTGACCACGAATGCTGCAAAGTATTCGAAACGTCTAAACGTTTAAAAGCGTTTTATTATGATGTGAAATATTATAACTCAAACGTTACATTATTTACCAGTTAGGATAATAATCAGTTATTATTGCAAAAAAAAAACTATCAAATATTACGGTCACAAATATAACGAACATATGACTAGGGCTTCTTCTTGTCTTGTGACCAAACCAACCAAATATAATATAAAATTTCCATTATTGGTAGTTTTTGTCTTTTAATTCTAGAGTACGCTAATAACGCTATGTAATCTAATTTTAACAAGTTTTTTAAAGCATTATCAATGGTTACATATGTGAACCCCGCGTACGAGAAGTAGTAGTACTAAGTTTTTTGTTATAGACAAAAGTAGAGGCCATCTATCTAGATAAGTACTAAATCGACTAGGTAATCGATTGGTAGACGATTACATTTGAGTATTTTATTTATAATTAAATTTGAGATTCCTTCTTTCTATTCTGCTTGTATATTTGTAACTTTTATAATGACTTTAAATATTCGCCTGGCTGGAGGCCTCTTTTGGCTTCGCCAGCAAATGACCGGTTAAGCAACCACATTTCCCAGAAATGTATGCGAGAAACCCAACAAAAAAATAAAATAAAAAAAAAGACTTTTTTTTGTTGTGAAGAACAAACGGATAATGAGTAAGGGAATATAGCTTAGGCTAGGCTTGGTGGCACTAGAGCCGGGCCTTGGTGCCACGGCTATAGACACATCGGAGAGGGTGACTGTAAGGCGGTTGTAAGGGATCGTGTTAGCATGCAGATTTGAACTTTTAGAGATAGTCGCCTTATTTTATGCATCAGTTGGATTTATCTCAGTTTAGTTGTACATGTTGTTAAACTGTATGTATTAATCGTAGTTAATTATTTATTAATTTTATTATTATGCATATATTTATTAATAATTGTCTTTGTTATAAAAATATAGGTAGTAAAATGATTTCAGTGAAAAAGAGACAGCGCTAGACGTGCGGGTCGGCTTTACATGAAGATTTTTCGGGTTCCTCCAAGATCACCACTCCGACGAGTTTAATAAAAAAAGGTTGCGCAGGACGTATTCAAATGAAGTTATTTGACCGAAACCACATATTCAAGCGTGGGGAAGGTGAAGGGGAGGGCCACGCCAAACTCTTACCGGCTAACGCCACCACGGTCTTTCTTCTGCTACCTTACCGGGGTGCAGGATTGGCTCGCGCATTCATCGAACCCAGGTGGGTTTTGGATTGGCACTCTTTCTGGCAGGACACGGGTAGCAAGCAACCACGCCGTCTCAGGCGTGTCTCTGATCGGGCGATAGACTGACCCGAGGGCAGTCTCCCGCAGGTTGGTGTTTATGGTATACCGAGCATCCAAGACAAACAAACCGACGAATCTAACAATCACAGACTACCAGAATTATAAAATTTTGTTTGGTTTGCACCTCTCCAAAATTATTCTTTCTTTTTCAATTATAGTATCGTATGGAGAAAGTCACGAGTGTGTATAAAAATATTTCTTACGACCGCTCATTGTTGCGGTAATTGGGAAGCTCATATTCAGCAGTTTACAAACTAGTTCGGTGAACACTATCGTTGGTAAAGCCAGTTTTATAAGCTAATGTATATTTTGGGAAAATAATTACCAATGAGATCAATTATTGCCCGCTATTATTAAAAATAGTTTTGAGACCTTCACCATTAATTGAATCTTGAACAATCATCACTCACTTGTGATGAACATATACATACTTTTAATATTCATATTTTAAGGTATTATATACAAATATGTATTGGTCAGTCCTCTCGTAACCTTAACTTAAAATAACGATAAAAATACAAATAATGCTGAAATAGGTGAAACAGAATTTTCGAGTATTCCGATTTCCAAATTATTAACTTTTAGTTTAGTTAACAGCCTTTCCGAACACAATCAATCAACAAGCTATAGATTCATCCACGTTGTCTTCCACTCTGTTTTAATACCATAATGGGAGTACGTAGGACTGTTTTGATAAGATCAATCATATTACAAGAAAAGATTTTGAGCTACGTTCTTATATTTGTTTCACATTACTTTTGTAGCAACTTTCACCGTCCATTATAGACTACCTACATAATTTTAAATACTTAGGTATTTAAAATTATGTAGGCCAAATTCTATACAGGGTGTCCAGTAAATAGCACGACATACTGCAGGGGGTGAGAGCTTGGGTCATACCTACCAAAAAACACAATATATGTTCAGCAAAATCTTACGGATTTACAATAGTACAAAATTTACTGGACAACCTGTATACGCGCGGTTTTCTTGGAATTAAGTTCAAACCTTGCGATAACCAAATCGAGTTTAACATAAAAGTATTATAGCTCTGAATTAAGCACACTAGCTTGCACTCATTCCACATTACCTACACAAAAATAGATTTAACTTTTCAAAATGATCTGTAACGCACATTTTATGGGTAATAAAATTGTTTAATTTGTCGAATAAAATTTATCAACGTACAAAACGGGTATTGAAATTTTATTATTCATATTTATAAAAAGTGACTTTAAAATCCAGGTCATCTGCCTAGCCACTGACCTCGCCGTCGTGATCGCGCGGCCGCATACTGGTCATGACCATGGTCACGGCAACGCATTCTCATCTCGGAGCATCGTACTAAAACAAATTAATGTGACTAAACACAAACGCATCCATCAGGAGGAGCACCACAAGAAACACGAAAAGCACCACAAAGAAACCTTCATGAAGAACATCACGTCGACTATTATATTGTATGAGACAATATTAGTATTGTTTCGATGAATAGGATCCTAGCTAATTGTAAAGTATGCTGCAAGCTCATCCTAAGTAAGAGTTCGCGTACAAAGTAGATGATCCGCACACCGCTAACAAGAAGTACCAGTAGGAGGCGTGCGAAGGCGACGTCTGCGTTGACGTCATGAAGGACGTGCACAACCTGCACGAGCCCAACGGTACCGAGAGAATCTTCGAGTACCATGCCGACAACTGGAGATCGTTTTAATTATTTCCTGTATTTCTTTATGAAATAATCATAGTAATACCATAGCATTGCACAGTGAAGCCCGATATCACATTGCCCGACCTAAAAATCAAACCCAAGAGCTCACTACCCAGTACCTACGTTTCCGACCGTTCGACGAATGAGGCGATCAATCAATTTTAATTGAAAACGTGTTTCACAGTTTTAAAAACACTATTAATGTTTTTATTTGCATAATTGTAATTTCAGATTCAACACCAACGTTTCAACGTATCAGGGTCACGCCAAGCACGGTATTCCTGAACATCATCACCATCTCTGATTCGGTTATTAAACATTCTATAAATAAATAAATTAAAATGATAGATTAATTTGTGAAACTGTGTATTTGTTGTTCAAAAGTTATGTGATACCTACACTAAGGATGTTGTGATATTTTTATTGTGAAATTGCTACTTAAGTTAGTTAATAAAATTGCGTTTAATAATCTGATAACCTGATTTTTATGAGGTTTTGGTTATACTCCTAGAGTTGCTCAGTCATTATCATAAGTGTCTGCATATTTCTTCTTAATCCTCTTAATCCCTAAATAATTCTTAATAAGTGTGTAGACAGCAAATCATATTTAAGGATACCGTTGTATTATTAATAATTAGAAAATCTGCGTTCTTACATTTTGATAAAGTCACACGTCAGATTTTTTTCTCCTTCTTTTTTAAACTCTAGAATTTCTCCTGTGTCGTGAGTGCGTTTACAGACACAATATCCACAAACAGTACACCTAGACCCGGAACAATTACTACCTGCAGATCCTACAAATATTTGCCCCGAATCGAACCCGCGACCCGCAGCGCAGCAGCCGACTGTATCAGCCACTGCACCAAACCTCACCGTTCCGTCAGCCGATTCAATGCCAAACTGATATTAATACCAAACAATTATCTAGGGGTGATAGGTTATTTGCACACCAATGTTACATGTACCCAGACATGCCTAACTAACTATGCTAAAAACGGTGTACTCACGCGCATTGCTCGAACATATAATGCCACCTTCTGTGATGTAGACTTTTTCTGCCTGTCTAAAACATCGTTCAAGTCTCAACTTATGAAAATTCAGCTCCATTTAACTTCATTCCATCAGAGTGCTTCATGTGTTTGATATTTGGTAACGTTTCTAGTTTATATAGAAGTACTCGATTATTGTCATAATATCCTTTTTTTAATATTACTAAACATTTTTCGTCTGTTCTTTAGCCGAATTATATAATCTAATAGTTACCTAGGGAATCCTATAATTGGCCATACTTAGCAGTTATATATGACTTTTGTGCACATTATTGTATCGCTGTTGGTTTTCTGGATAAATAAATAAATAAATAAATAAATAAATGAATTTGTTTTTAAGAAAACACTTTTAAACGGATTCTATCGCTTATATTTTTGATTTTTGATTTTCCTGACGTTTCGAATACTTTGCAGCATTCGTGGTCGCAGGATGACTAAGGTGACAGGCGTCGTTACAGATAAAAAAAAAAAGTTATTTTATTTTATCTACCGTACAATTTTAATCAAAAAATTAGTTTCGATGCACGCAGTAAATTTGTTTTTATGCGCCATTTGGGCACTTCACAGGAAACCGTTTCAAGTATGTAAAAACAAAACTATGATATTTTATTGGAAACTTCCCTAGATCAATAAACAAGCTATATTTATTGGTGTATTTTATTAGGTATAAAGTAACAGCAATACCTAGAAAGATAAATGTCGCTTAATACAAAACGTCTAATATCCCCTTATTTTCTAGAGTAAGGACATATTATTATTAAATTGTCAACACTTCATGTTATCAGCAGCAGAAAAAAATATTTAAGGGACTCCAATAGGCTTTGGCGATGTACAGCACAGTGATTTATCCTACGTTTCCCAAAGATAATAAGGGCAGACTATTTGAGGAGATAAAGATCAAAAGCTTACATTTACATTTATAGTAATTTGTTAAAAAACCAAACTATAAGATTGTATAGTAATGTCTTAGATTTTCGCGATTATTACACATTATATCACAGGATCCTGCGACCACGAATGCTGCGAAGTATTCGAAACGTCAGGAAAATCAAAAATCAAAATATACGCGTTAGAATCCGTTTAAAAGTGTTTTATTATAATATAAGATTGTACACTGATAAAAGAGGTTTTCAATTAATGTCATTTTGACGAGCCATAAATAGGCTATTGAAAATAGTTTGTAGTATATTTTTAAATGGCATCGTCTATCATAAGAAATCCGAATGGATATGTGTAGTTTTGTCAAAACCATTCTGGATTATTTATTATTTTATTTATTTTTATTTACCCTATTGGATATTGGTATTTTGGAAAAGTGATGTTTTGATTTGAATGACATGAGTAAGTGTGATTCATTTAAAAACTACACAATACAATAACAATATGACTTTTTATTTCAAAATAAAATCAAACTTAATTCTTCTTCTTAACTCAAAGCCAAGAATAAATAATAAAAAAATAGATCCTACCTATCTACAATAAGTACACGTGTTAGGCTCCAAGTAGTCGCACCTTTCAATTTCATCGACATCTGATTCTGCATTTTCATTTAGAGGTAATGTAGGTGAAGTTTAATTTAAAATTGTAGTGTACCATTCTAGCTCCGGCATAGAAGGCCACTCATATCCAAATTGTTACAGTAGTGAACCTATGACATCTTTCTTTTTCAGCTGGGTAACAGAGCAACCCACTGTGATTTGCATCATAAGTTTTGGATGTTGTTTCTGTCGCTTCAACAAACAGTTTCATTAGTTCGTTTCGTATCTAAAGTATGTTATTTTCAATCCTAGGCATATTGAAGAGGCTGTTTTAGTGATGTACATCCTCTTTACGCATTTGGTTTTTTTATTTTTGTAATAATTACACAGTTGTTTTACATATAATTAAAAATAATTTCCAGGGTTTTCCTAGAACTTTTACTTGTCCATTTTTTCAAACAACTGTCTCCTTTCTTGTTATTACTGGGTGTTTCATTCATCTCTTTATCAATTCTACTAAACACTATCAGCAGGTAGGAATGAATGTCCTCTGACTGGGTATATGATATGAATCGGTTCAATATGTGCTGGAGAGTGGTTCACCAACCAAAAAAGCATGATATGTGATGTGATGTAGGAGTTCTTATTTTGTACCCCACATCCGTCACAAAAGAGGTGCACAGTCTCAACATCATTATAGTTTTGGCCTATCAAATGCTGCAGTAAAGTGGATCCTACTCCAGTAGCCCCACGTCCTGATTGTGTTGCATCCCATGTGAAGAAGATTTGGTTTTCAATCGGTTGTCAAACTGACAGACAGACAGTACAAAAAAAATGTTTTTTTATATATACCAGTACAAAGGTGTAAAATAACAGTTTTTTACTTTCATATGCATTTAGTAAAAAACTGTTATTTTGACATTAAAAACAGACACTTCAATTTTATTTATTTGTATAGATCATATCATAATTTCATATTTAGGATAGTATCTATGATTTATGATATCATGTATGATTTACTTCTAATAATCTGTATTTGTGTGCACCATCAACTGCCGCATAACTTGTCCAGTTGAGGTTTTTCCATTCTAGCGTTGCCTGTAAGAAATCGCTGAGCGCGGTAAGGCCGCACCACATTGTACTCTATATACTTATAGGCGCTACTAATTTTGTACGTTTTAATCATTGGTGTACAACAAAGAGTATAAAAATAAATAAGATAATACAAAAAAATACGATATTTACGATAAAAATACAGTCGTTTATTTAGACAGTCGAGAACAAGCTCCAATAATGATGATGAGGCACGATGTGATGTGTGCTGTGCTTCACGGTTGCGTAAAAACTGTGGAGAGAACAGTGGTTAAATTATGTATATTTAAAGGAACTAAATAACAACTCAATTTTGTTTAAATGTTTTCAAACTGTGACGTTAAGATTAGATTTTTGGGGATTGAGATAATGAACTTCCTACCTATTTTAAAGATTTTAGATAATAACAATAAGATCAAGTCTTTTGTTGGCATAGGATTATACTGCGATTCATATTACTAGAATATAATAACTTTATCGTAGTAGTAGTAGTAGTTACCAGTGGTACGTATACTACTGGTAATTATTTCACAGTAGCGGTACTTTAGCAGTGAACGTTTGCGTATAGATGTTAGTTCTATACGTGTTCTTACCCGGTGTGATGATCGCCGTGGTAGTCGACATGTCTGACGGAGCCGTCAGGTTGGTGCAGCGAGTAGTGTCCCTTGACGACGTCACCGTCGCGGTGCTCGTGCTGCGACTTGTGGTCGCCGGTGTGCGAGTCCTCTACCTTGTACTCGAACTCGTACTTAGGGTAAGTCTAGCAACGGAAAATGAAGTTTAGATGAACGAATATGATTGCTTTGGGATCTTTTTAGTATTTACATTCATTATTAAAAATAAATAATAAATGTAAACACTGTGTCCGGATTAAGAATATATCACCCCTCCATCTCCTCCCGTGGATGTCGTAAAAGGCGACTAAGGGAATCTAAACCAGAGGGATGGGTAGCAGCGTCCCTTCTGTGAAACGGTATCCATACTGCGCTCACCAACCCGCCTGCCAAACGTGCTTCGTATTGAAAATACCCCCCAGAATGGTGACACAGTTGTAGAAATCTATGGGGGAGGACTTTGTTCAGCAGTGGACATATAAATGCCCGATATGATGATTAAAAACATAATTTTATTTTTAAATCCCATTGTTACTAAACGTGTACGTTAATATGAATAGTAAGCAAACTCATAGTGTTAGGAGCTAACGTAGTAGTCGTGATGATCATGTCCATGTTTACGGGTTCGTGGTGCCTGTCATGTCGGTGGATGTACTGGGACGAGTGACCGTGTCCAGAGACCACAGCGATGGCAACTGATAATACGCAAATCACCTGAAAACAATTGTAATGTTTTGTTAATTTTTATATCATGAAATGTGAAAAGTTAGTTAAAATACAAATGCGTTATTTTATTTGCTCGCAAGGCACATGCCAATAATCAGTCACTCGTACATCCAAAAGTCCACCATGATGGAGGGCTTCTAGGATCCAAAAGGTGTCGTAAACCGATACTATCATCATCATTTCGGCCAAATATTAGGCTTATTTTGATTCTGTCTTTTGCCTGGCTGTATTGGTCTGTCGTGCTCACTAAAATGTCTTGCTAACGGTGGCGTTGTGTATTGGGTCGTTCGGTTCCCTACAATATGGTTGAGCTAAGCGATGCTGATGCATGCGTCATGCTCGTGAACTGGTGCCGTCTGTTGGGACTGGTCAGCCGTTAACTGCCACGGCAAATTCATTATTATAGCATTATTGTGGTATGTTTCATCTTTCCACATTAACCTACATTTTTCTCTGTATATGTTTTACAATCATGTGTACCTATACAATCAACATTGTAATCCCCAACTTCTTTTTTAAAAGAGTATCCATGGAGTTTCTTGCCGGCTCTTCTCCACGAGATCAACTATTTGGAACCGTGCAACTTAAATTCTGACGTTTCATAAGTGCCAATATTAGGTTTATTTGAAATAAATAACTTTGACTTTGAAGGTTGGCGATCGCAGTTGAGTTGTTAATGTACTCGAAGGACGCTGCTGCCCATTCTCCGGCTAATCCCATCGTCGCCTTTTACGATACCCAAGGGATGAGATGGGTTGGTGCTGCCGGCACCACACAACCGATACCATACTCGATGCTATTGGTTAAGTTGAGATGCCAAAATAATGCAAGTACTGATTTCACCTTAGTATATAAGTGTTATATAATGGTAAAGGCCAGCGGTTAAGGGCCATCAAGAGGATCATCAAAACATACAATTGGTGCAATAGAACGAATGTCAAACGGGCAAATGTCGCGCAAAGTTGGAATTATTGTAAAAACTATTGGATGGGGCGGTTGTGTCCTTAGAAGAGTAAATAAATATATATGTCAAAAGTTATTATTATCAGATAATACCTAGTCCTGAGCGAATCATCCAATGATACCTCACAGTGCCTTTTTTATTCATCATGAAGTTCATTCGCTTCATTCATAACTATTATCTCAACTAAGTATAACAACCCTGAAGAACATGTTGTCCTGAGTTATGTTGTCACTGTTATCAAGCTAAATCCAGAAGTCAACTGATACATAGGTTCACTCACGCAACTCATTGCGTGTCGTAAAACGAGACACAATTGTGTCTACACGGCTGCCGGCAATTGACACGCGAGGGGTTCTAAAATAAGGTAGCCAAGGTAGTATTGATTTCACTTATAATTATATTGATCGTTAAATTGTTCGTGGGTGTTACGCTATAACAATCACATATTTTGTAAGAACTTTAACTGCATACATTTCTGTTCGCATAATAGAAAATCATTTGTTATGGTAGTAAGGCCTTCATTTAGTAAAATAACCCAGAACGTAGAACATATCTTAGATAAAATAAATAGACATTTGTGTTTACAGAAGAGACTCGCACACATATCATCTCGTAAATGTCACGTATCATGTGAGTTTTAAAGTACACTGTTCTAATATTTACTTTCGTATGTTACTTTCCCTGTTAACTTATAAAAAAAAAAACTTATATTTACTTTAAGAAATATAGATTCAGAAACCAAAATAACACTTGATACATTATAAACTAAAATGCACAAAATACATTTTAAATGAAAAATAAAAGCGTGTGGTTCTTTCTACTTACATTAAAATCAATGACGGATAAAGTCTTGACTATTCATAAGACCCTGTAAATAATTTTATATGAATAAAAAATATGTTATCTTTATCTTAAATCTATCTACCTTTGATATTGAGCGCCTCACGCTTTATTTTACATTTAAAATTATTTTGTGCTTTCTAGTATATATCTTTGCGTTTAGCGTGTTTTTATTGGTTTTGGAATGGAGTTCCTTATCGCACGTTATCATTCTGATTTATTTGCCGGCTGCGGGACGAGACCGAAAAAAGTGTTTTACACAGCTTGCCGTCAATTTAGATAATATGCAAAAATAATTATAATTTTAACGTTTAAATACCCTTTGTATGATTCGTTTAATTATTAATAAAATAAATTAAGCTGATTCTTTATTTTTTACTTAATCATTACTTAATACAAACACAATAAGATATAGCGAAATGAACTTCGTTCCAACCGGGTATCCATAAGACACCTCTCTCATTCTTTTATAAACTATAATTTAATTTAATTTATAGTTAATTAACCCTAGTAACCCATAAATTAATTACTTATAGATTCAAATTCAATATTTACACACGTCTAGCTAATAACAGCTTAATTGGGTTTATTTCAATCATGAGCTGATGCTTGTAGTGACAGCATCAGGTCATAGTCATGTCAAATTAATGTAGTCGCATCGGTCCTCGGTTACATACATACATACTTACAGGTCAAGCTAATATAATGCTTGAATTGAAATGTACATATGGGACTCGTCAAAACAAACCAAAGAGCCCAAATCCGAGGGATTTTGTAGTAGCCATTGAAGAATTCCACTGTCCACCTCCCGGCTCCATTATCAGACCCTCATCACCAATTATATTGTATATGATTCGTTAAAACAAAGGAACCTCTAAACTCGAGGGGTGTATCGGTAGCTATTGAAGAGTTCCACTGTCCTTCAGGCTCCATGATCAGACTATCGTCATCATATATACTTGCATATCATCATTTCGGCCGAATGAAGTCCACTGCTGGACACAGGCCTCCCCCACAGATCACCACTACAACCGATTTGGATGTGTTGTGGGCTGATTGGGGGGTTTTGCCATGATCGCCACGCTTGGCAGACGGGTTGGCAATCGCAGCTCAGTTGTTAATGTACTCGAAGGCCGCTGCTGCCCATCCTCCGGCTAATCCCTTAGTCGACTTTTACGACACCCACGGGAGGAAATGGGGTGGTGGTATTCTGCGCCGGCACCACACGGCATACCGGCACCACACGGCATGCCGGCACCACACGGCATACTTGCATATATCGATCTTATATAAATCTACTTATATAAATCGATACGACTATTAGAAGCAGGTTAAAATCGAATTCCAAGATTTGTTTACATAGTTGTGTACAAGTGAAGCTAATGTAAGCTTGGTAATCAAAAAGGCGTGTTTCCTGGGATATATTATTTGTACGGAGCAAAGATGAAATCGCTCATTTAATGGACTGCATTGATTACGATCATCGATGCCAAAGCAACAACTAGCTTCTACGATTGACAATAATTCTTAAACTTTAGTTTACTGCAACACATACTGTTTAGAATTCCCATAAACTCAGACGAGCTAGTTATACACTACACGCAGCACAACGGTGTGCATACTGATATATTGTGGCATATCGGTATACAAAGTTGGTCCCATGATCATATGGTCTATATATACCCATGGTCAATAATTGACGAAATGCTGCTTCTAATTAGGAACACAGTTATTATGCGTGTGTGTGTGTGTGTAAAAAACACATAGCCAGTTATAGTGTTTTTAACAATTAGTGTTTCGTAGTCTCGTCTAAGCACGCAAATAGTACAGATTGGTCTCTACTGATAATTAGTGGTACACTGTGGGGATAATAATATACTTACTATAGATAAGTGAAAAAATTATGTTCTTTGTTAAATATTTGTAGAATCTCTGAGATCCGTTCTTTTTGCAGGATATTAATACATTTATGCACGCATATCTTCTCGGTTATCATGTTTCTAATGCCCTCCGTCGTTTCAATACAACAACTAAAAGTAACTGCTAGAGACCTAATTACTGAACAAACGATTCTTTTTTATTCCATTCATAAAGTGTTGATGGGATGGGATTAAATATAAACTATTGGTTATAGGAACGTGATCATAAGAGGATAGGAGTATGTGATGTGGGAAGAGAGTGAATAATAAAAACATTCTCATAGGTCCAGAAATGAAAGTTATCGCAGATAGAATTACCTAAAATAAATATCTGAATGATAACAAGAACTTGAGAGAACTATATGAACAGCATTTAAATAATAAAAAAGACGCAACGGAATAAATATCATTACAAAATAGCGTTAGGTGGTTGGTAATTTTTCATCCCACATATTGCACATATATTTTAATTTGTGTCGTTATTGATCGTCAATGATCGTCACACTAATTCTATTAAATAAAACTTTCTTTAAGAAAAAAAAATGTCTGTTACGTTACCGGCTCGTTAGTCTCAAGAAACTCATTCGGTATTCTGTTTAATCGAAAGAGACACGTGATAGTATTTAACAACGTTACTTTACATTTAAAAATTTATGGTCTGGTTTCGATCAATTGGTTATCATTTTTAGACTCATTAGCAGCTACCTTGCAATTGGTCAAGTGGATATATTTATAAGGAAGAAATAGAAATATGGGAAGGTACTTCATGAATTTATTACCCTTTCTAATAAAGCAAACTGAAGAAAACGCATTAATTTACGTAAAAAATAACAGTGATTTTAGTAATCAGTCAGAACATGCATCAGTAATGATGATGAGGCACGATGTGATGTGTGCTATGCTTCACGGTCGCGTGGAAACTGTGGAGAGAGAACAGTGATTAGATTAAAAAACTATATTTGATCAGAACTAAATAACGACATAATTTTGTTTAAATATTTTTCAACCCGTGACGATAATATTAGATTTTTGGAGTTGTAAATAATGAATTACCGTTGTAAAATTTTTATAGATTAATTATTGAAAGTTTTGTACTGGCACAGGGTAATACTGCGAGTTATCCTAGAATAAAAATAGGTAAATATTACCTTCAGATATTGTCTTATCTTGACTGAACTATTTAAAATGTATAGATACAGCCGAGTAGTTGAGTCTTTCACAACAGAATTTAACAGAAAATATATGGTATTTTTCCTAAACTAGGTTTCCAGCGAAGAGTACGGCAAATATTTTATAACGCCGCTATCGTACATAAAAAAAAGATGAATTAAACCAAACGTGCATAACAGATAAGGCGGACACCAAACAGCTTTCCAATTACAATGATTATAGCAATATTCCTTAGTACTTGTAAATTACTTCATAGTAACGGTACAAAGCAACAGTGACTTTAGGTGAAAGGATATTAGTTCTACACTTGTTCTTACCCGGTGTGATCATCGCCGTGGTAGTCTACATATCTGACGGAGCCGTCAGGTTGGTGCAGCGAGTAGTGTCCCTTGACGACGTCACCGTCGCGGTGCTCGTGCTGCGACTTGTGGTCGCCGGTGTGCGAGTCCTCTACCTTGTACTCGAACTCGTACTTAGGGTAAGTCTATAAACGAAAAATGAAGTTTATATAAACTGTAATTACTTGGTATGTCTATAGTGAGCAATATTGTAACGCAATGTACTAACGTAGTAGTCATGATGATCATGTCCATGGTGTACGGGTTCGTGGTGTCCGTCATGCCGGTGGATGTACTGGGACGAGTGACCGTGTCCAGAGACTACAGCGATGGCCACAGATAACATACAAAATACCTGAAAATAGTTGTAATATTTTTTATGTTATCAGGTGTGCGAAGTTATGGTGCATTATGTAAAAGATCATAACTAGGTTTCGTGTTTTGCTCGCTAGGCAGTAATGCTAATATCATTATTACAAAATGCTGTGGAAAGAAAATAATATCTAAAAGTTAATGCTTCATAATATGCATGTAAATTCTGTATCCGCTTTGATTCAAAGTCAAAAGACTAATACGTCTGAGGGTCTCCAGGATCCGGATGCCATAGTTAACGAGTACTATACTCGAAGCTATTGGTTAAATTGAAATATTGAAATAATGTACTGATTCTGACATGTGATGATGACGCCCCAGTACATAGGTAGCTGACCACTATTTTTATACTTAATTAAAACTTTTCACTCCTATAACGGTATAACGTAATGAGGTACATTGAGTTGCTACAAAAGACTGGTTTTCCAATTTCAATATTGCCCGGACAGTGATTGATCAGATTTATATGAAGAAGCAGTTGATGATCCCAGTAACACCATTATATTATTGTGTCATTTCCACATCATCAATAGCATAAGAACAGACAAAGAAACCTTTAATGCTTTACAATAATTTAATTAAAACTGACTCCATTGCATACCTTGAAGAACATGTTGTCCTGAGTTATAGTGTCACTGTTATGAGCTAAATCCAGAAGTGAACTGATACATAACTTCTAAACATCACGTCTTTTATATAGTTTAAAATAAGGTAGCCAAGGTAGTATTGATTTCACTTATAATTATATTGGTCGTTAAATTGTTCGTGAGTGTTGCGATTTGACAATTACATATTTCGTAAACACTTTATCTGCATACATTTTAGCTTGCATATTAGAAAAATATTTTTCATGGTAATAAGCTGATTCTGCCTGAACACCACCGTACCCTATGGTCTTCGTTGATTAAATAACTCAAAACTCGCACAAGATATATTAGATAAATTACATTAGTATTCACAGATGAGGCACACACATCAGCTCGCATATGTCCATTGTCATAAGGGCGTCCCGATATAATCATTAGAATAGCCGGTCATACGAAGTGAGGTGAGAGTTGAGACCGTATTCATCTATGGTCTACAAACAAAAATACCGTTTTTTTTACTAGATACGTCTTTTTATGTATTTTAAAGATACGTTTTTAATTTTACATAGCTGTGTAGATATATTTTTGTACTATACCCATTCATAAAAGCGTGATGATTTAAAGCCTAGAACCTGATTCGGACTTAACCCAATAATTTTGCCAAATTTCTACTAATTCTATGCTATAGTTTTGGCTCTCATTCTCTTCTTTTTCTGATCAAACATCAAGAACAAACAAACGAACAGACAGACAGCTGGGAATTCCAAAAATTGCAGTTTTGGCATAAATCTTGTTTTTGGAGCATACGACAGTAATATTTTTCAAAAAATATCCATTGTACAGTTAACTCTCTGCGATGTTGACATATTAAATAGATAAGTAATCGTAAATTGTTAACAAAAAATAATATTTGTATAATTATAATTTTATCTATAATCAACGGTAGAGTAGAGAATTATTTATAAAACAATTAACTTCTGAGACAATTTTGATACTTCAAAATATTCATCGACTTTTATTATTGACTGCACATCTTATTGACAACAATCACAACTGCTACTGTCATAACTATAATGCTATTTATGAATATTATCAATTTCGGAGGTAATTCATTTAATTGTGTTCTTCTTCTTCAGTGTCAAGTAATAAGGCAACGTTGTACGGTGTTTAGATTAATTAATCTTTACATATTCAATAAAATATTTCACAACAATGAAAAAAATCTAAAAAACATGTCGGCAACGTCGTACGGTTCAATTGTTTTTCATTTAATTGTGTTGGTACTAAATGTTTTCTTGTGTGTTTCTTTTCTTTAGACAAACGAGTTGGGTAGATATGTTTGTTCTATTTTATGGTCTGTATTTTCAAATTGTTCTGTTATAATATTTAAATTGGTTTTAGCATTAATTGGTAGTAACTTTATGATATAGGTTCGGTGTATCCATACGCTCCTCAATCGAATGGAGACCGCACACCGGAAAACGCAGCGTGGGACGGCCTCCGACGAGGTGGACAGACGACCTAATGAATATTGCTGGGAGTCGTTTGATGTGAGCGGCATGTAACAGCTTGTTGTGAAAATCTAAGGCCTTTGTTCAGCAGTGGACGTCCTTTGGCTAATATGATGAACTTTCTCGTTTTAAATAACTTTACGTAATCTTTATTTAAGCTTGTTTTATATATACGCAGTTTTAAAAATCTTATTTGTATTTTTATTTTATTTAGGTGTATGGGAAATGTAACACAATAACCTCACAAACTGTACTTAATAGTTGAGTCAGCTAATGCGTAACCGACACCCACGGGATGAGATGGGATAGCCCTATTCGTGACCAGAGCTACACGGTACTACAATGAACATGATATACACTGTATATAAATAAAATCACGTTTTGTGTTTATTTATACTCCCACATATTTTATTTTAATTTGTGTCCTTTTTATTGATAATGATAATTCTATCTAGTCAAAAGTTACTTATTAGTTACTGAAAAAAAAATATCTTTCCCAGTTCGTTAGTTTCGACAAACTCGTGTAGTCAGTTTATCTTATCCGCAGAAAGTCATGATAGTTTTTATCTACGTTAATAGAGTCAAGTCTAGCAGTTATCCAGAGGCATCCATCTGACACGGGTAAAACTACGCCAAAATAAAGAACAAGCGTAGTTCAGGTAAAATACCTCTGTCTAATTGTTATTAGTTAGCATATAATAAACAGAAACAAACAAATGTATTTTCAGTTTAATAATATATTACAACATGTTTGTGATAAATTAACAACTAGCTAACATTAAAATAACAATCCTCTTTTTAAATAAATCCGAAAGCAGTGCGACTATCACAGAATTAGTGGTGGTGGTGGTGTTCAGGAACAATGTGCTTTGCATGACCCACATGTTTCACGTTCGCGTTAAACCTGTGAAGAAAAAAATCATTCATCATTTATTTCTGGTTATTGCTGTACTCATAATTTCTTAGTAATGACATTTTGACAATTTTGAAATGATAAAAGTGCTCACCCACTCTTCTTGTCGGCGTGATACTCAACGATCCTGATAGTGCCGTCTGGCTCGTGCAGGCTGTACACGCCCTTCACGACGTCACCGTCGCGCGCTTCGAGCTGGTACTTCTCGTCGCCGGTGTGCGGGTCCTCCACTTTGTACTCGAACGCGTACTTGGGATGAGCCTGTAGTGTAATATAATGTTACAGTAAGCTACATCGTTCTATATGTAAACAAGAGTTTATTTAATTTCACAAAACCGTACATAGTATTCGACGTGTTGCTTGGTTGCGTGGCCATGTCCCTTATAGTGTCCCGTATTATGTTCTTCGTGTTTCTCATGGTGCTCTTCGTGGTGTAAGTGCTCGTGTTTGGTCTCTTGACCTTGATGCAGTACGATGCTTTGTGATGAAACTGCGTGTCTGTGACCATGGTGATGATTATGACCATGACTGTCTTGCGGTCGTGCGCTGACCATAGCGAACAGGAACGTGACTAGTAAAACCTGCAAGAAATATAGTAGTCAAGAAATATATCATCATCATATCAGCCACTGGACGTCCACTGCTGAACAATTATATGCCGCATCCAATGACTCCCAACGATTTTCACCAGGTCGTCTGTCCACCTCGTTGGAGGTCGTACCATGCTGCGTTATGTGGTGCGCGTTCTCTACTCAAGAACCTTATTATCCCGACAGCCATCAGTTCTACGAGCTATGTGCTGCACCCATTGCCACCTCAGTTTACTAATCCTTTCAGCTATCTATTTCAGCAACTTTAGTTCTTCTACGGATTTCCTCATCTCTGATTCGTGAAATAATAATAATCCAAAGGTTGTCTGGGAGAGATCGCCCTGTGCGATAAGACTGCCCGTTGTACATGTATCTTATTAAATATTTATCTCTATGTATTATGTAGTGTACAGTAAAGAGTATATAAATAAATAAATAAATAAATAAATATAAATAAATGAAATAAATTATCCATGTGGTGTCCGGATAAGAATATAGCACCACGAAATTTCCTCCTGTGGATGTCGTAAAAGGCGACTAAGGGAATCTAAACCAGAGGGATGGGCTGCAGCGTCCCTTCTGTGAAACGGTAGCCATACTGCGCTCACCAACCCGCCTGCCAAACGTAGTGAGTATTGGCAAATACCCCCCAAAATGATGACACAGTTGTGAAAATATATGGGGGAGGCCTTTGTTCAGCAGTGGACGTATAAATGGCTGATACGAAAATGACATAATAATAGTCCTTTTAAACCATCATTGAGATTTAGGTATAGATATTCCGTGGATTTAGGCTAGAGATTTAGCAAAAGCGTGTTTATAAGGTACATTGTTTGGGCGGGTAATTTTTTTAGTGTATAGTCGCGGATTTAAAATCTAGCAGTTGTGCAAGGAATCAATTACTAATTTTTTTTTAGCAGGCCTTTGTATAGCATTTAATGCTACTAAAACACCTTGGAAAACATAGCAATGTAATAGTTAGTTATTTCTTCGAAAACTAAATATCAACTGATGGAGGTTGAGATTTAGGCTAAGAATTTAGCAAAAGCGTGTGTATAGCATTGTTTGGACGTGAAAACACTTAGAGTGTAGTTGCAGAATTAAAATCTAGCATTACTGCAAGGAAGCAAGTATTAAGATGGATTAGAAAATGAAGCAGGATTTTGTTAAATAAATAATGCTAATAAATACCTTAAGGAACATAGCTAATTTGTATTTGTTATCCCTTCGAAAACCAAATATTGACTGATAGTAATCAGGACCAAGTACAGCCCTTTTATACTGAAAAAAAAGTGTAACACTATAATCGAAGTCATATACAAGTCTCAATGGACCGAACCTGTTTTATTCACCAACGTAATTTTAATTAATGAGTGTACGTATCCTTGAAAACCCTTGCCTTTCTGAAAACTTGTCAAGAAAGTAGTAAGCGCTAGCGGAGGCATTATAATTTAAAGCATAACAAATGTACAGTGTTTTATAGAAATACTTTTTACCGGGCTACTTTTTATATTGCTGTCAGTCGCCAAAAATCGCAATTTACATAATAGAAAAACCTCGGGACTAAGTTTAACATGTATATTTTATATTAATGACCGGCATTTTGAGTATTCACTGACTCGATCATACTTTATTTCATCACGTGGTTGAAACCAGAAAATCTAAATGCCACTTTAACCGTTAGTTTAGTGAATCTATATTTTTTTTGGATTCATTGTGAGATTTATTTAAAAAATATATTCATATACACACTAAAACTAAATACATACATACCACTGACCAATAAACTAAATAATACAAAAAAATAAAAACAAAAGATAATATATAATATAGTTGCACATGCATTTAGGCAGCGAAGTACTCCTCCTATTCTTTGGCCAAAGAAAATGCCAGTCCTCTGATCACGAGAAGCATCGACCAACCATCCAGCTATATCTTTGAAAAGCAGACGTGCACTGGGACCCGATGACCCAAGCGTTTCGACCCGAAACGGCTCAAAACAATAATTACCTATTAGGTTATTGTATTTGCGCCGTTTGAGGGCCTCTGCTGCTGATGCAGCAGCGCCAGCACAGCCTTTTTTTTATTTTTTTTATTGATGTCCAGTGGAAATTCTACATGGAACTTCCTTCACCCCGGGGAAGGGCGAAGGGGTATGCCGGACTCTTACCGGCTAAAACCACTGGAGCGGTAATCTTCGGCACCGAAGGGGGGCTCCAGGACCTCGTAAGATCACACTAGAGCCGCCCATTGGTGCTACGCCTTTAGGCACATCACGGAGGGGATGACTGTAAAGCGGTCACCCCCTCTAGCGGAGGAAAGGCGACTGTAAAAAGGTTGCCCCCCAGGCACTTCTCGGGGAGGATTATAGTGTGCCTAGCTTTATTTGTAAACGATTCCAGAATGAAAAAGTCTATCTATATCTAATTAAATACATTGAAAATAATAATCCCACATATGATTTAGACCAACGACGGAACTAACATGACTTATAAAAATGTCATTAATTATGAATATTATTTCATGCCCATCCTCCTTAATGACAACAATCAATTTAGAAACCCTAATTTTGCTCTGAATCTACTGGACTGATTAAGTTGAAATTTGGTACACATGGGGCTAACATTGGGGGAGGAAATTTTAAAATTAAAAAAGAAAGTATTGCATAATGTACCTACCGTATTACATATCAAAAGGAAGGGCTTGTTGTGAGACACTCAAATATTTCTATTTTATAATTCGAAAATAATTATTGTTTAAGTAATTTAAGCAAATAGATAAAATTTTACCATTCCTGTCTTTATCTCAGAAACTACAGTTATTAAACAAAAAAGAAAATACATAAATATATCTTTAATTAGAGATTACAGAAAACTTATAAGAAGTCTATGGTCTTAAAATAACATGGTACTTCTTTCAATATTGAGCGTAGAAACTTACATTTGCAGTTGGAATGTATGGGAGAACATATTTTTCAACTACAAACAGACAGTATATTCAGAATTTTCTCTGTATATCTACCACAAACAAAATTATGTTAGATTTAAAACAACCATGGTAGATATCATATTCATCGTACGGAACCCTCTCTATGCGAGTTCAACTTCCACTTGCCTGTTTTTTATGTGTATCCACTTTTTATTGGAAACTAAGTATTTTGTTACTTTAACCATAGGTGTCGTATACACTTCAGTAGGAGGCTCTTAATACCCAAATAATAATTATTGTTCAGACAATATTTTAATTAAATATAGCCTTTGATTTGATTCCTACATCATAACTCATTCACTTGGATCATGCTAATCATACATGAAATTGTTATTTATTAGAATAAATTAAGGTGTCTATTGTAGGTAATATTAATAAAAATGAATTGTATTTTTTTTGGTGTAGGGTTAATAAATAATATATTATGATCAAAAACAGATACAGGTAACAAAAAAGTGTGGATGATACGTTTTAAATTTATATTCACATTTATATAACAATAATTATGATCAATACCCATATAATATTTATGTAATTAACGGCCGAATACTGAAATGCAACTTAAGTTTAAACCCCGTTAAACAATTTGAGCCGCCCGCGCCTTCCTACTGAAACCGGCGTCTCAAATAGTTAAAGCGGGTTTTAATAAATCTGTTCTTTCTAAAAACAATCAAAAGGTCTTCAGTAATGATGATGCGGCACGATGTGGTGGGTACTATGCTTTACGGTCGCGTGGAAACTGTAGAATAAAAAATAAAGCATTTGTATTAACATTAACACATTATAATTTTGCAGGGAAATTGCACTATAGTAGTTCACATTAAAGTATCTGTAGTTTGTGGAAAGTTTTCACTAACTGCGACATAAAACATCTGAAAACATGAAGATTTTTGCCACAAATAAACTGCCTGGCAGAGTAATAAAGGCTTAATGCAAAGTAAGTAAGTATGTAAGTATGTCTCACCCGGTGTGATCATCGCCGTGGTAGTCTACATGTCTGACGGAGCCGTCAGGTTGGTGCAGCGAGTAGTGTCCCTTGACGACGTCACCGTCGCGGTGCTCGTGCTGCGACTTATGGTCGCCGGTGTGCGAGTCTTCAACCTTGTACTCGAACTCGTACTTAGGGTAAGTCTAGAAACGAAAGAGGAAGTCTATAAAACGTATATAATTACTTTGGAATATCTATAGTTAGCAAAATATTAGTATCAGTCACTAACGTAGTAGTCATGATGATCATGCCCATGATGTACTGGCTCGTGGTGTCCGTCATGTCGGTGGATATACTGGGATGAGTGCCCGTGTCCAGAAGTCACAGCGACGGCCACAGATAACAAACAAAGCAACTGTAAACAATGAAATTAGTTGTATTAGATTATACGAATTATATTGCCGTGTGGTGCCGGCTCAGAATACCACCACCCCATTTCCTCCCGTGGGTGTCGTAAAAGTCGACTAAGGGATTAGCCGGAGGATGGGCAGCAGCGTCCTTCGAGTACATTAACAACTCAACTGCGATCGCCAACCCCCCAATGAGCCCACAAAACAACCAAATCGGTCGTTGTGATGATCTTTGGGGGAGGCCTGTATCCAGAAGTGGACTTCATTCGGCCGAAACGATGATACAAATTAATTTAATATTAGTAATAAGTATTTAGTTTATATATCATCTTAAAAACTGAAAACTTAGATGACATGGGCCCGTTATGATATACTTCGTGTATTTAAGAGGTGCGATGTCTTGTTTCTTTAATCCTCAAATGCAGAAATTAAGCTTGTAGACATATTACTGTCATGTTGTCGTTGATGTCCTAAGGAAACCGGGGAATTAAAAGGGCCCTGGAGAGCTTTTCATGCTTCGTCATTCAACTTGATGTTGTTGTTCAGTAGTGGATGTCCTTTGACTGATATGATGATCTAACATATATATGTACTAGCTGGGAACTGCGGTTTTACCCGCGTTTAATTTAAAAGAAATTTAGAGTACTTCGACATAGACACTTGACATAGAATATATATATTGGATTTCAAGGGTTTTATTTTTTTGCGCGGAAGCCTAATAATTTTTCTAAAAAAAAGTAAGTTATTCCTTATAACATCGGCTATCTGCCAGTGAAAGTCCCGTCAAAATCGGACCAGCCGTTTCGGAGATTACTCGGAACAAACAGACAGACAGACAAAAAATTTAAAAATTGTTTTTTTGTTATAGGTACCGTATATACTTTCATATGCATTAAGTAAAAAGCTGTTATTTTGACATTACAAACAGACACTTCAATTTTATTTATTTGTATAGATTAACTGTTGTGTATTGTGTATTTGTTTAGGGTACTGCAATAAGCTGTACGTTTTAAAGTCCCTAGTTATATTATTTTTTATATAGTCATTATCCTGATGGATGCGATAATTTTGATCCATATACGATTATTTTACGGCCCTGGTACGATAGCTGCTTGGCTTCAGGTTGAGAACACTGCTGCCCATTCTCTTAATATCAACCCTTCATCTCCTTTTACCACCACTATGTGGAGGTCTCCTCTTTGCTGGGAACCACTCGGATTTTTGTTCCAAACCAGTAAACATTTTGCACACGCACTAATGAATTTATCTTTAGCAATATAAAAAGAGACTAAACTGTAACATCCACACTTCTAGAATTGTATCTTAAAACTGATTCTAATAGTACCTTAAAGAACATGTTGTTATTGTTGATTTGATTGGTGTCACTGAGTGAACTGATACATAACTTCTAAACGTCACGTCTTTTATATGATTTAAAATAATGTAGCCAAGGTAGCACAATTTCACTCAAAATATATTTGGTCGTTAAATTATTCACGTAGCGTATTGACGACAATTATTCTGTAAAAGCTATAAAACTGCATAATCGTATAATGTTGGTGGCACGACATAAATTTCATTCATTATTGTTTGAACCTTGACCAGATGATAATTGGAATAAGAATAAGATGTATGTATCTGTATATATACATATATGGGGTGAGGGTGCAATTCCTTAAGGTGAAACATCCATACATCCTTCAATACAGAATTAAAATTATGGTGAAAAACCAATTTGGTATACGCTAAGACATGATTGAAGGTATTCAAGGACACGTTGCAGACAGAGAGCCATGGGGCCGAGTCTTAGGAAATACCAAATTGGGTTATCACCGTTATTTCAATTCTGTATTCAAGGATGTATGGATGTTTGAGATTAAGGAATTACACCCCAGGGCCCTAAAATAGTGAACTTTGTTTTCAGGAGCCAATCAGCAGGTTATATGGATCGACTTTATCTCAAGACGCGCGACAGTCTAATCCAAGCTCACGTTCCCTTTTGATGGGTAAACAATTCAATGTTTGGCAAATTTTGTTAAAAAACTAGCTATGCCCCGCGGCTTCACACACAGTATAATTTAAAAGAAATCGGATTATTTATAAATAATTAAGAGAACTTCAGCATAGACAGTTGACATATAGTAGAGTATATATATTGAATTTTATGAGTTTTTTTAATGAAAATCGTATTGCACAGTGTATCCGCAATCACAGGGACTGTGTGTTCTTTTAAAAGTAAGTTTAAGGTAATTAATAGATCAATTATTCAGATTATTTTAAAGGTTATCTACTACTACTCATAATAACTAATATTTATCAGTCAACCTAGTACTTTCTTGTCATTACCCAGAAGTGTTGGCCACAAACAGAACATCTCTATCAGTCATAAAACAGATGCTTCTACAGCATTTTGTTTGTTGTAGATCATATACCTGCTAACATTCTTACTGTTAAACTTTTAAAATAATTGAATATAATTATTAACCTTAGATACATGTTTATTAATTCTTTGACAAATATCTAAGACACCCTTATCTTGATTTCAGACTGAAATAATGGTGAAGTATGTATCCATAAAATGAGTCTATAAGGCAGCATGTAAACACTGAGGCTCAAAACAAATATGGACTGTCAAACCTACTACGAGCAATTTATTGCACTCATATTCATTTGTTCCCACCACCAATGCCACGACAACTGTTGAGTCAGTCAATATTAATGCCAACGATCCAAGCCGCATCCATGACTAATTCATAAATATATAAAATCAGTCTAAACTATGCAGGCAATTCAAGGATTGGTGAACTGGGGTTTTTGCTGAATCATTAAAACAAACAAGTAATTTTTTTGTAGTTAATGTAATTTTAATTAATTAAATAACTTAAAATTAAACATATAATAACTACACATTTACTATACAAAATATATATGTTTTACAGGTGGACGATGTTTGAGGCGATATCGCCTGTGGTGGTGTTGCAGCTGTAGGTGTTGGAATTATATAATATCTCAATTGGTGGTAGCAGTAGGTTCAAGAAGAAATCAGCCTCCGTTTCCATAAATTAATCTGAAAAGCAAAGGAAAGCTTGAATAAAATAATGCTAAATTGTGTGACAAGAAATATACAAAAACTTTACACTAACTGTACCTTTGTTCTGTTACCTGTCCTAACCGTCTCTTTTGAGCCTACTTCATTGGCACTCGCTTCTCCAATTATGGAAAGTATTTTTAATCGTTCTCTTACAATACATATAATTGCCTCCTTCACCTATGCACTATCAATAGGCTAAAATGCTTTTTTGAAGATTCCTCCAAGTCTATAAGAAGCAATAAATTTAAATAATAGTTTAAGTCATTGGTCACTATGGGCTAGTCGTCTCATGCCCTGATTTATCTTCGTTTGGGAAGTTTATGAGGATGGACATATAGCCCACCAAACTCTGTACTTGTATGGTGTGCTTGTCTATGCTGTAAAATAAATAACATATTATAGTAGATAGGAAATATGTTTTGACAGTCTCAAAATATGTAATAACAAAATACCGAAGAGCCCACGGTCAGTCAAGGTGTCAAAGCAATATGGAAATTCACCTCCTTCGGTTGATGGTGACTCTCCACTAAATATAGAGCAGAATAAAAGATACGAGTTATGGTCAGTCAACTAAGACTTCAAATGCATATGTCCGATAGAGGAGGATGCTTTTTTCTAATAATAGATGCAATGCTATTAATGGAGTCGTGGTCACAGTCTTTAAAGACCTCAACTGTGCTCTATGCGTATGACTAATAGTGGAAGTCTTTTTTTCTATGAGATACAATGCTATTATTCTTATTTAGCAAATAGGTCGGTAATATGACTCTCAATTTTTTCGTCGCCATCAATCACACCTTACAATAATCACAATATAGATCACTATGGGAAATTTTCTCTCGCATTTTTGAAACTTGAAAGTAATAGGTAACAATAAAATAATAATTAAACAAACTAAAATAGACAATATGCGTTTTGTTTTGTTGTATTTAAAAAAGTATGAACATCAAGTTTGACGTATTTTTTTGGAAACGAAACGTAAATAATGGTTAGAAATGAATGAAGTTTCTACACCACTAGTGGCATTCCCGTTGCTATGGAAAAGGCTTTCTATGTATTTGTCTACGAAGACAGCTGAGTCTTCATACTGTCTCATGCTCGGGAAGAAGAGATATCGAGACGTGTAGAGAGCGCGTCGGAAGAGAAGACTTTGAAATGGCCCAGCTTTCAACATTTATATTATTTAGCATGGGTACTGCGACACGATAAATTCTGAAGCTCTGATAATGAGCAGGAAAATGCTTACCCGATTCTCAGTAGCGGAAATAGGATGACCTTATGATGATGAGCTTACAACTGTTATCTAATTCATCTCGGGTGCTGCTAAGTAAATGATAAATGCTTACTGGATATCGGTAAAGGAAACGCGATTGCCTTGTTTTCACTATTCATTTCAATTTACATATTTTCTATCATGTAGTAATAAATTGGAGATCTGATGATGGGGACTTTAATAAAAGTAAAGAGGGAAATTAAGTTTACATTTAATTATTTATCTGGTGGTAGATCTCTTATTTCAAGAGTCAGACTATATTTTTTAGATAGCCAGTGCACCAAAGATTTATTCAACAAAATTCTTTAAACCTACGCTATTTTTGCGATTGGAGCAATGTAATCCCCTTAGTGTAATAATGATATTTATTAAATAGCTGTAAACGCTTGTCGCAAGAATATAATAAATAAATAATAATATATTACTTCTTTACAACTTCTTGCGAAAAGCTTTATATCGATTAAATAATAATTATTGTTACAAATGTAAAACTTTATTTGTATTAAGTATACATTATTTAAAGATGATGTTGATATCCTCGTTATTAGGATCGACTATGTTATAATTACTTGGTTTTCTATATTCTACACTGTCACTGTAAAATATTAAGTACTTTGTACATTGAAGTATAATCTACATATAAACATAAATACCATTTTTAGTGATCACTATTGAAGTGGCAATGGGTGGGGTACATAATTTGTAAAACTGATGGCCATTGGAGCAGAGAAGTTTACAAATGAGGGTCGCACTGGTAAACGCAGCGTAAGATGGCCTTCAAGATGGACAGACGACCTAGTGAAGGTAGCTGGGAGTCCATAGACGCAGATGGCATGTAATGGTCGTAGTGGAAATCTTTGGTGAGCGCCTTTGTCAGCAGGAGACGCCCTTCGGCTGATATGATCATGATGATCACAGGATCAACTTTGGGTATCCAAGTTACGCTTCTGTTACTTCGTGTTGCTGTATATTTTTACCCGTTAAATCCCGATTTCACGAGTATCTAATAATTATATTAGTCGACCTTCCCATTGAAACATTTCCCAATAGGATACACCCCATGGCCTCTGACGTGGTTTATTTACGACGTTACACTTTTAGACACCCTAATGATTCAGTCAGACCATGGCATAGCTTCAACTTTAATTGGGTGCGTCTGATTCTCCGCAGTCAGCTGCTTTTACAAAGTTAAACCTTACTTGCGTCAAAAACATATACCGGTTTTAATTTTGAAGTTTTATGATAACAATATATATATATGTATACAATACGTAACAAAAAAAGTCTGGAAGATTTGTGTTATATATTTATTTAAATGTTTTATAATAAAAATGACTGCTAATAAAATGAATACTCATGTAACTAAATCAGTTTTGCTGTACCTAAATAATCCAGACGTCTTCAGTAATGATGATGAGGCACGATGTGGTGGGTACTGTGCTTCACGGTTGCGTGGAAACTGTAGAATAAAAAAGAAAGTATTTCTGTTATATTAAGGAACTGAATTGCATCACATTTTTCCACAGCCATTATACATATATCTAAACCTAACTGTTGTTATTTTTTTTACTGAGGCATAAACTAAAGCTTTAAATTGCCACAAATAAAATTATAGGTTTAAATTGCCACACATAAAATTATAGGCGTAATAAAGAAGTCTTCAAAGTTATAGTTGGTACGCTATTCTATTAACAATGGCTAAATAATATGACGCACCCAGTGTGATCATCGCCGTGGTAGTCTACATGTCTGACGGAGCCGTCAGGTTGGTGCAGCGAGTAGTGTCCCTTGACGGCGTCACCGTCGCGGTGCTCGTGCTGCGACTTGTGGTCGCCGGTGTGCGAGTCCTCTACCTTGTACTCGAACTCGTACTTAGGGTAAGTCTAGAAACGAAAAAGAAAGCTTAGAAAAAGACTATGATTCCTGGGGCATGTCTATAGTAAGGAATATTATAACGTAAGGTACTAACGTAGTAGTCATGATGATCATGTCCATGGTGTACGGGCTCGTGGTGTCCATCGTGCCGGTGGATGTACTGAGACGACTGGCCGTGTCCAGAAACCACAGCGATGGCCACAGATAACACACAAAGCACCTGAAAACAATTTGTAATACCTATATTATAAAAATATAGAAATTCATGTCACCTAGCTAATGCTCCAACCGTGTCTACAATAAAGTTGCTATGAACAACTGCTAAAGTTGCAAACATTTTAACATTTCTCCCAAACGTTTTGTTTCCGAATGAAATATTCCCTCTTCATTCGTTGTAGATATTACAAGTGAACTGTAACTATTTAGAAGATGGGTATAATTTTACTTCTGTGACCTAAATCAGCATTCTATTTTCACCAATCTACCAGTTACGCGTATAGATTATGGCAATTTCCTCTAAGAAATTGTGGTAGTCATTGAAAGTCCCATATTTAGTAGTGACGTTCATGGGCTCCATGATGATGATCGTTCGTCCAGCTGCAATATTCTGCAACTGATGACGTTGATGGCATCAGTGCACATGATTGTAGCCTTTTGAAATTTATATCCAGTGGACATGCTACATGGAACTTCCTTCACCCCGGGGAAGGGCGAAGGGATACGTCGGACTCCTACCGGAAATCACTGGAGCGGTCATCTTCGGCACCGAAGGGGGGCTCTAGGTCTTCGTGAGATCACACTAGAGCCGCCCATTGGTGCCACGCCTTTAGGCACATCACGGAGGGGATGACTGTAAATCGGTCACCGGCTAGCGGAAGGAAGGCGACTGTAAAAAGGTCGCCCCCCAGGCACTTCTCGGAGAGAATTGTAAAGGATCCCCCCAAGCCTCGCACATGATTGTAGCCTAGCAATTTTCTAAGACACTCGGCAGTAACTTTGTTAGTTAATATTAATTTTCCTGAAACTGACTCTACTATATGTACCTTGAACATGTTGTCCTATTGTTATTGTAGTCACTGTTATCAAGGTAAGTCCGAGAGTGAACTGATACATAACTTCTAAATGTCATGTCTTTTATATAGTATAAAATAAGGTAGCCAAGGTAGTATTGATTTCACTATAAATTATTGGTCGTAAAATTGTTAACGCGTGTTGTGCGAAAATTGCACATTACGTAAAACCTTAGCCGCATAATGTCATTCTTGCTCTCATAATGTATAAGTTTTATAACGAATAACAACAAAAGTTAAAGTCGAAGGTTAAGTAACGCTTGCCGCGATCAGTCCTTAGATGGGTGACCATTTCTAACACATCCAGATCCTTCCTTGCCTCGGAAAGCACGTTTAGCCGTTGGTTCCGATTATCATATAAATTCACAGCTATGATAGTCGATACGGGTAGGCAGAAGGTCTAACCTAAGAATTTCGATACTGTCCAGTATTTAGTTTGTAGAGGTCTGGTTGTCACCAGAAGGGAAAAGGCAAAAGAAACTGCTCGGAGGATCATGATTATCAAAAATAGTAGACATCATTTTAGTTTAGCCACTTGTCTAGATTTTATACAAATAAAATGTAGAAAATGAAAATATTAGGGAGATAAATTGGATCCTAAATAGATGTCATAGTAGTAATATATTTCTTTTAGCCACAGTAGTAATAGATTTTATTTATTAACTAGTTAGGTAATTCGATAATGTAGCTTCAAGTGTAATAGAACGGTTGATAAGCAATAAGTGAATTACATATTACTGAAGTTCGGTCACGTTTTCAGGAGACGACTTTCGTAAATGAGTTATGAACAATATACATATTTGATATTGCTGTGCTTGTGTAATTATGATATTATTATATAATAATTATGATTATTGTTAATTTGTAATTTATAATGATTATTATCTTAGATAACGGTTAAACGTTTCTACATGATACGCATTTGAAGTTCTTGAAATCATCAGGTAACCTGAAATAAAATATGTAATATGCATACAATTCCGTACGGCGTCTGTATCTATACAAATAAATAAAATTGAAGTGTCTGTTTGTAATGTCAAAATAACAGCTTTTTACTAAATGCATATGAAAGTATATACGGTACATATAACAAAAAAACAATTTTTTATTTTTTTGTCTGTCTGTCTGTCTGTTTGTTCCGGGTAATCTCCGAAACGACCAATTTTGAAGGGACTTTCACTGGCAGATAGCTGATGTTATAAGGAATAACTTAGGCTACTTTTATTTTTGAAATGTAATTAGGGTTCTGCGCAAAAAAATAAAACCCTTAAAATCCAATATAGGTATATATTCTTAGTCAAGTGTCTATGTCGAAGTACTCCAAATTTGTTTTAAATTAAACGCAGGTGGAACCGCGGGTCCCAGCTAGTTAAGAATAAAACTCAAACTCAAACATTTTTTGCGTTCCTATGTTCATAAGTTGACAGAAAATTTGATGCGTATCAATATGAAACTCTGTTACGATGCAGCAACTTTATAATAACATTATTTTTATAATAACAATAGTATTTTTGTTTGCTTACAATTTTAGTTAAACGGAAGAGTGTACATACATATTAAAGTGACTGGCTTTTAATGCGTAGGGTAATCTGTAAATTTTTATTACATTGTATTTTTACTATTTATATGACTGGTATAGAATTTGTTTAATCAGATGATACATATTTTGTCTTGTTTTCAGAAACCTCTTGGAAAGTGTGATAGGATTTTTGTATTTATTTAATTTTACTTTAATATGTTGTAGCTTAATGTGTCTTTGACTTCCTGTGGTATTTTACTATACATATATTTAATAGCACCGCTCCATCTCCTCCCGCCTGTCATGTACTTTAACCCAGGGAGATGGGTTGCTACTACTGCCTACCTAGTACCTTCTGTGGAACAGTAGACATTATGCGCTCTCCAACTCACCTGCCAAGCGTTAATATTGGCAAATGCCCGTGTTGTAGTGTTATCACCAAAATATATCTCCTTTCGTGTTGGACCGGACAGGGTTTAGGATACATGAGACTGCAGAGCGGGGATCGGGAGAGGGCCTATCCCGCACGGTGAAGGACGAGACGTCACCGGGGTATCAACCGTCTCGGCACCCAGGTCCAACACGCCTGAGCCCCCTGCCGTCACTACATGTGTAGGTGGGGGGCCTCGGGGTCATGTTGATACATATTGTATAACACCCTTTGTAATAGAGGTATATTGCAACTGGTATTACATAGAATGAAAACAATAAACGGGATGAATATGATATGCAAGCGATAACGTGGTGAGTACTGGCAAATTCCCACCAAAATGACGATACACAGTTGTGGAAATCCATGGGGGAGGCCTTTGTTCAGCAGTGGACATCTTATGGCTGATAACGTGATGATGTATTCAAAACTGATTAGTTTATATATATTTATAGTTTACATATATCATATACAAGTAAAACTTAAATATAGGTGTATCAGAAACCAGTATTTTTATTTATTAATTCCATAACAAATCCATAACAAATGTATATATACTACAAATAAACTAGTCGTGTGGTGCCGGCTATGAATACCACCAACCGTGGGTGTATTAAAAGGCGACTATGGGATTAAAGGAAAGATGGGTAACAGCGTCCTTCGAGTACATTTACAACACAACTGCGATTGCTAACCCACCTGCAAAGCGTGGCGATTACAGTAAAACACCCTACGAACACACAACATAAAGCCAGGGCGTTTGTTGATCGTTCTTTGGGGAGGCTTATGTCCAGTAGTGATGGCTGAGATGATAATATAAAAAGCTTGACATATTGCTGCAATAATTTTAGGGAGAAGAAATGGTGCACAAATTCAAAGACTCACAGGTAAATAAAGATGAGACTGTTCCAGTGGGAATTTTAACCACTGGCAATCCACCGAGTCTCTCGCACCATAGGATTGTACTGTAGGTGGGTACTCCTATACTACTGAGAACTATATTACTGAGGAATTAAAAAGCCACCCAAATTGTAAGTAGGAACTTTATCTGTTCCTATGTGGACGGTGCATGACAGGTAATTGTGGCTATACTTTGCAGAAGCCTATGTCTTGCAGTGGGCGTCGATCGACTGATACGATAATCCGTGTTGTTTATATTTTTGAGTTGTCTTAACATGACAATATTTTGTTCTTTTTTATGCATGTCGGTCTTCAGAGGTAATTGCATTAATAAAAAAGATTAAAATCTTCTACCAGTCAGAAATTTTTTGTTGTCCATCAGATGTATCAACGGAGAAAGAATGCTGCTAGCGACTTTTCTTTTTTTTTTAGAAGATTCATATTTTTTATTAATTCATAGTTTTGTATAAGAATCAAACGTAAAAACTTCTTTCCGAAAAGTACTTATAATCTGGCATTTTACCTTAATGCAATTTGCACTAATCCTTCTTTGATCGGTAGTAGCGTTTAACACAAACAAATAGCACTAAACAGTTTTTATATGGGCGAGTGCGAAGTCAATTTGTCAACATAGCGCTAGAAGTTATGGGTAAATTTAATTTATTGGGTTCCCAAACAAGGTTTGAAGGAGTTAGTTGGCGTAGTGAGCAAATACCATATAACTGTACTTCATAACTTGTTGCTTTTTAAATATGATCGAAAAATGAAACCTATCATATACATTGGTTTTGTTTTAGCTTTTGTTTTAGTTTGTTTTCTTATTTACGCAAGTAAAGCTAAAATCCGGTAAAAACAAATAGTAGTTAAAGTGGTTTGGGCGTGAAATATTAATATTATTTATGAAGATAACACACTTTTTAGTGTTTTAGTTTTTTTATGTTGGCTAAACGTGGTCTCTTTATTGGGTTATTACCTTAAGTAATTTGCTTTCTACTACGAGTAAGAGTTCCGCCTATTAATAATAATAGTAAAATTTATTTCTCACCACAATACACAACATTAAATACGAAACATAAATAGAGGTAACAAAAAAGAAACCGGATGTTCCGTTATAAATTTTATTATATTATATATAACATATATTGATATATACTTAATTACACATTTACGTAACTAAATTAGTCATAATCATAATCATAATCATTTATTTGGAACAAAAACAATACAATACTAAAATAAAACTGAAACGATGATAGCTACAAAAGTATGAAACTGTGGCGCAGCTATCAACGCCCCTCTCCTGGTAGGAATGTTGGTTGTTCCAGACAAAGTATTAACAAATAAATTTAACAAAAACGAGATTAAAAGTAAATGTAAGACTATGTGTGTGTGTGAGTGTGTGCAAATATGAGTTTTGAATGGTATGGCAGTGTATGTTTGTGTGTTCATGTATGTGTAGATGTTATGTTTCCACAAGTTTTTCTGTTGCATCATAATCAAGTGTTTTTAACCAGAGGTCTAGTTTATTTTTGAGTTTATTACTGTTTAGCGAGTAGATATTTAAGGTTTTATTAATTTTATTATATATTTTGGAACTTATGTATTTAAAATGCCGACTAGCGGCTACAGTTCTGCGTGATTGTATCTCATATACTCTTCAGTCCTTTCTGTAAACAATTCAGATGTCTTCAGTAATGATAATGAGGCACGATGTGGTGGGTGCTGTGCTTCACGGTAGCATGGAAACTAAAGAACAGAAAAAAAAGATTATTTCTTTTATATTTAGTTCGCCGTGTGGTGCCGGCTCAGAATGCCACCACCCCATCTCCTCCCATGGGTGTCGTAAAAGTCGACTAAGGGATTAGCCGGAGGATGGGCAGCAGCGTCCTTCGAGTACAATAAGAACTAAACTGCGATCGCCAACCCGCCTGCCAAGCGTGGCGATTATGGCAAAACCCCCCAATGAGCCCACAACACATCCATATTGGTGGTTGTGGTGATCTTTGGGGGAGGCTTGTGTCCAGCAGTGGACTTCATTCGGCTGAAATGATGATGATGATGATATTTAGTTTAACATAATATTATTTCGCATTCAAATTATACTACAATAGTAAACATAATTCTCTGTAATTTTGTTTAAAAATTTATGTAATTGCAACATTAACATCTGAAAGTTTGAGGTTAAGTTACAAATATAGCGACAGCATAATAAATTAGTTAATAATGCAAAGTAATATAAGGCTATTTATCCTATTTTGTTGTCAATGGTAAAATAGTATGGCTCACCCTGTGTGATCATCGCCGTGGTAGTCTACATGTCTGACGGAGCCGTCAGGTTGGTGCAGCGAGTAGTGTCCCTTGACGGCGTCACCGTCGCGGTGCTCGTGCTGCGACTTGTGGTCGCCGGTGTGCGAGTCCTCTACCTTGTACTCGAACTCGTACTTAGGGTAAGTCTAGAAACAAAAATATGAGTAAAAGGTAAAAATTGCAATTACTTTACTGCAATAATTAGGTGAATACAATTATTCTATTAATAGTATTGTTGTTTTAAACTTACGTAGTAGTCATGGTGATCATGTCCATGGTGTACGGGCTCGTGGTGTCCGTCATGTCGGTGGATATATTGGGACGAGTGGCCGTGTCCAGAGACCACAGCGATGGCCACAGATAACACACAAAGCAACTGTTGACAATACAATTTGATGCATGAGTTAAAAAGAATTATTTCAATGTTCAATGAATGCAATGTAAAAATAGACACTACTCGTATTCTATCATATGAACACTTCGAGAAACTGAGCCTAAAATAGGTTTTATGAGGTACCTTGAAGAACATGTTGTTATTCTTGATTGGTGTCACAGTAAGAACTGATACATAACTTCTAAATTTCACGTCTTTTATATGATTTAAAATAAGGTAGCCAAGGTAGCAGATTTCACTCTAAATTGGTCGTTAAATTGTTCACGATACAAGTGTAGCGTTTTGACATCAATTAATTTGTTAAGCTAGGTAAAATCTCCATAACGTAGATTTTTGTTAGCGTGGTATAAAGACAATTGATTACCGTTTATATTTTTCCATAACGAAATAAATATTAAGACATTAAAGACGATGATATTTCATGATTTTAGATGTCGCTTAAATGTGGTGGAGTCTTTTGTAAACCTTTAAATGACATTAGTCCTTCTGTGGCAACCATGTACCACTAGTTTATCAAATTTTGCGTCAATTAAGTTTGGCGGATGAACTAAGAAGTGGCCGCCTTTTGACGGCTGTTACAGAAGATACGTGCCTGTAGTGAATGAAAAGCTATAAAAAATAGGAGAATTAGAATTCAAGGTGATTAAGTACGAATTACAAATTAAAGCGAAAAGTGTGGATGAGAACAATACTACTACTGCAGTTCTGCTACTCCATGAGGAGGATAATTTGCACTTAGATAAAAGCACAGCGTCACTGATAATTTTAAAGTAGGCTCGTCCCGCCATTCATTTGGTATCGTTGCGTTGATCTGAAACTTAGTGAAAAGCCCAGACAATATTTTATCTGCTATTTTGTTTGTTATAACATGCTTGCCAAACATGTTTACTGCTGTGAGCAACTTACTTACTTCTTCATTACAACAACGCACACTCAGCGCTCAAACCAAAGCACAACCATCTAAGTTGTAGGTCATTCTCCAGTCCCGATTTAGTACCGGGTGACTTCTTTTTATTCCCGAAAATGAAAACAATATCAAATCCAAACTGTTGTTGAAATATGCACTAGCTTTATTTGAACAGGCAGTAAAAGAGGTGTTTTAGTTTATAGATGCAGGCAACTTTGTACAGGCATTCATGTTGGAGAGGGAGAGTACTTTGAAATTATGTACTAGTAAAACTTTATGCAGATTCAGAAATTTTAAACATGTAGGAAGATGTGAGAAATTTGGATATGAGCGTAGTATGCATGTATGCATTTACTGCACGTGTAATTAACTGTGATATCTGTATATAAAAGAAGAAACTGACTGACATATTAACGCACAGCATAAACTATTTGGGCTAGAAATTTGAAATGTTTTATAACGCACACGAGGTACCAGGTGCCACGTTCATCGTACGTATGTACATCCACGAAGGAAGTATTTTTTCAAATTTCAGGGGGTAATAAAATATCTAGGTTTGAAGGTTAGATTACATTGTTAAATAAATAAATACGTGTTTCAGTGTTGCAGTAAATTCAACCCTTAAGGGTTTACGCCCCAGGGGGTGAAATATTGTTTGAAAAATTCCGTTACTTCTGAAGTAAGATCAATGAAAAAATGGTATTCGCCTTTTCAGTAAATAAGAAAATACGTACTTCATCATTTAAATTAAATCCTTCCTTTACGGTGGTAAGACAGTTAATGAGTTTATAGTCAACTCTGTCAGTTTTGAAGTTAGATCCATGAAAAGATATATTTGGCTTTTTGTTTCATCACATCAGCCGAATAACGTCGACTGCTAAATAAAAACCTCCCCCATAAGACGAATGGCTACATACCGTGTGTCGTCATTTTGGGATGAAGTTGCCAGTACTGTTGACGCTCCGCAGGTGGGTTGGTGAGCACTACATGGCTACTGTTCTAAAGAAGGGCCGCTGCCGCCCATCCCTCTGGTTGAGAGTAATAATGAAAAATAAAGAATAACATGTGTCAGTGTTTTTGGATAAGCAATCCCGGACATCAGCCTGTACGAGATTAGGATGGCCTTGAAACAGCTTAAAAATAACAAGGCGCCGGGTGGGGACGGAATTACGACAGAGCTTCTGAAAGCGGGTGGCACACCGGTACTTAAAGTCCTTCAGAAGCTATTCAATTCCGTCTTACTCGAGGGCACAACGCCGGAAGCGTGGAACAGAGGTGAGGTGGTGCTCTTCTTCAAAAAGGGTGATAACACCCTATTGAAGAATTATAGACCCATCTCACTTCTGAGCCATGTTTATAAGCTGTTTTCAAGGGTTATCACGAATCGTCTCGAGCGCAGGTTTGATGACTTCCAGCCTCCCGAACAAGCCGGTTTCCGAAAAGGTTTCAGTGCCATAGACCACATCCATACGCTGCGGCAGGTTATACAGAAGACCGAGGAGTATAATCTGCCACTATGCTTGGCGTTTGTGGACTATGAGAAAGCCTTCGATTCGATCGAAACCTGGGCAGTGTTGCAATCTCTGCAGCGGTGCCAGATCGACTATCGGTACATTGAAGTGTTGAAGTGCTTATACAGAAACGCCACCATGTCGGTCCGAGTACATGAACAGAGCACGGGGGCAATTCCATTGCAGAGAGGTGTGAGACAGGGGGACGTCATTTCCCCGAAACTGTTCACCGCTGCAATGGAGGATGCCTTCAAACTACTGGAGTGGAAAGGATTCGGCATTAACATCAATGGCGAGTATATCACTCACCTTCGATTTGCCGATGACATCGTAGCCATGGCAGAATCGCTGCAAGAGCTCAGCACAATGAACGCACGACCTGGTGAAGGTCGCTGGGAGTCGTTGGATGAGGGCGGCATGTAACCGCTCGTTGTGGAAATCTAAGGGGGAGGCCTTTGTTCAGCAGTGGACGTCCTGTGGCTGATATGATGATGATGATGATGATGAATCCTTAAGGTGGTAAAATAGGAGGTGAAAGTATGTATTATAAACCCGTTATTTTTTTTAATGAAGCCTAATAAATGTTTTCAGTGTAAATAAAAAACATGACATGCTACTGCAATTATTTGAAAGGAAAGAAATTGTGTAAAATTTTAATTCATCATTTTTTTTTCATCATTTCGGCCAAATGAAGTCCACTGCTGGACAAAGGCCTCCCCCAAAGATCACCACAACCACCGATATGGATGTGTTGTGGGCTCATTGGGGGGTTTTGCCATAATCGCCACGCTTGGCAGGCGGGATGGCGATCGCAGTTGAGTTGTTAATGTACTCGAAGGACGCTGCTGCCCATCCTCCGGCTAATCCCTTAGTCGACTTTTACGACACCCATGGGAGGAGATGGGGTGGTGGCATTCTGAGCCGGCACCACACGGCAATTTTAATTAGTAGTAAATAAAGATGAATCTGTAAATTATCAAGGGAAAGGGATGCATGATGAATGCACGTAGGTATGCACGAATATATATGTACGTCGAATCCCATTTATTTACTTATCTTCCTATTGAGCACCCCACATGTTTTTCGTTGATGCCGTCATCCGTATCATGTAATAGGGGATATACTTACTGCAATCCACTGGACACTTCCATATTCTAGGCTGTAACTGATAATTTTCTTATCTCATCATTGGGGGGTGTTGTCATAATCGCCACACTTAGCAGATGAGTTGGCGATCGCAGTTGAGTTGTTAATGTACCCGAAAGACGCTGCTGCCCATCCTCCGCCTAATCCCTTAGTCGACTTTTACGACACCTATGGGAGGAGATGGGGTGGTGGTATTCTGAGGCACCACACGGCATATTTTCTTATCTACAACCGCTTTATTACGCCCGTCCAGAAAATCTATCCCAAGTCTTAAAGTCTCTTTGCAGAAGACAAGTTATTAATTGTATTGTAATTGTATCTCCATGTCCTCCCGTGGATGTCGTAAAAGGCGACTAAGGGAATCTAAACCAGAGGGATGGGCAGCAGCGTCCCTTCTGTGAAACGGTAGCCATACTGCGCTCACCAACCCGCCTGCCAATCGTGGTGAGTATTGGCAAATACCCCCCAAAATGATGACACAGTTGTGAAAATCTATGGGGGAGGCCTTTGTTCAGCAGTGGACGTATAAATGGCCGATATGATGATGATGATGAATCGTATTCAACGTGATTTTTGGTTGCGTAACCGTGGTGTTGCACGATGCTTTGTGATGAGGAGGCGTGACCGTGGTGTTATTGTAACCCCGTCCAGCCCATTTCGACATGTCGATAGACAAGAGGGCTCATATAATCAAAATACTGTGTCATGTTTTCCAAGCCCAGTTTCGATTATCTACACTCTTGCACGTTTGTAGATGACAAAGGGTTACTTTCGAGAGAAAACGAGGTTTTAAAAGGATTAAAATACTTTAATTAGTACGATAACAAAGACAACAATTCGTGTGCACCGCGGAGGACGGTTCGGAACACAGTATGGAAGACATTACTTTTCGCGTACATAAAATCAACCAATAAGCTACGAGGCCCTCCCTGCCCCGCAGGTTTCCCCTCTTATCCAAACATACAATATATTTATGTAGGTCTGTATTCATAACACTATTTATATCACATTAATTTTATCAAAAGTAAAATAATAAACACATTTATTTTGTGTCGCCTACAACGTTAATTAACGTATTATAATTGTTAATAACCCACCAGAATTTAAAGTAAAGTAAAACCAGTAATTTATATTGTTTATTAATATGTTTCATAACGCCACGCTCTGCAGAGTCCGCGCCAGTACTAACAACATCCTAGAGATGATAGCGAGCAGGCGACTGTCCACGCTTTAGTAGGCACTGGAACAGCTCCAGTGTGATCATACGAGGACCTGGAGCCTCCCTTAGGTGCCGAAGATGACCGCCCCAGTGGTTTTAGCCGGTAGGAGTCCGGCATACCCCTTCGCCCTTCCCCGGGGCGAAGGAAATTCATGAAGAATTTCCACTGGGCACCAATAAAAAAATAAAAAAAGGCACTGGAACAGCCTGCACTTAAGTGTATGTGTGTATACCTACTAACATAGCAAATAAGGTATCTAACTCTTGTCTCTTGTTTCTTTCAAATTTGTACCTGATTGTTGTGTAACTTTATGGACCGCGAAGGACTGAATTAAATGATTTATTATTATTATCACTAATGTATTTTTTTTTTGTTATCTGGGCTGTAATAAAATTTAGTATATAACTAAACAAAATACATCCTTCAATTTCCCACGACAAAGTGTGCCACGTAAAATACAAATGTAAGTAACCTCCATTATTTTATTAAAACCTTACGACCTTAAAGGTAGGTAAGTATTTAAAAAAGCAATCGTTTCAGTTTAATTAAGCAGTTATTTTGTTATTTAGTTGCCAGATTATGTTGGGGAAAAAAGAGATTTTGAAACCATTTAAGTAGAAAAGCAGGATTCATTTGATGAAAGCAGGACATTATTAAAAAATACTAAAATACGAAGAACCTACTTCTTTTATGATCGTTACAATAAAAGTAATTCTCACGCGCCACCGCTACACAGTCGAAACATCCCCAAAACCTGTGGCTGTGGCTGTCCTGCTCGTGACATTTAATTTCACGCAAAACATCTGGACGTCCCATACATACTGGACACGGCTGCTGCTAAGTACCACTGGACACTTTGTTCCAAGGAATAAAAAGGATTTATCGATAAAAGTAGACGAAGATTGTTTGAAAAATATACTGCCAGTATATTAGCAAAAAAATAAAGAATTCGTGTGGTATTACATCGAAGTCATCATCATAATATCAGCTATAAGAAATCCACTGCTGAACAAAGGCGTCGCCCATAGTTTTCAACAGTGATATCGTCATTTTGGGGGGAATTTTCCAATACTCCCCATGCTTGGCATTTGGGTTAGTGAGCGCAGTATGGCTGTCGTTCCAAAGAAGGAACGCTGCTGCCCATCCATGGCTTAGAATCCCTTAGTCGCTTTTTAAGACATCCACGGGAAGAGATGGAGTACATGAAAGTAGTTTATTACAAAGGCTTACCGTGGAGTGCATGCGTGTGCTAAAATTCAGTGAGGTACCGGTGACGTCAAAATAAAATGCAGTGAAATTTTATTATTACAAAAGTTTATTCATAACAAAAGTGTCAAACGTAATAAAAACAGGATAATAGTAAATCAATGATGATGATGGTGAAGATGGTGGGTGCTGTGCTTCACGTCCGCGTGGAAACTGTGGAGAGATGGAGTCACGATGTAAGATCATGTAATTTGAAGTTATTATATATGTTATTTTATATATATATGTTAAAAAACCCACAGTATTATTTCTCATGTATTACTTATACAAACATAAATCTCACAGGCAATAATAAGCAAGACCATTAGTAACAACTATCAGTAGGCCATAACAATTATTCGTTCCTGGGAAAATAGAAACGCGGTTTGTACAGCAGAAAATCAACCTCAAGCCTCTGCGCCAATTATCCTTTCGTCACAGACGCTGAACATAATTAAATAAATTAGGTTTATGCTGTGCTTACCCGGTGTGTTTGTCAGCGTGGTAGTGAACGTGTCTGATGGAACCGTCGGGCTCATGGAGCGAGTAGTAACCTTTGACGCTGTCGCCGTCCCGGTGCTCGTGATGCGACTTGTGGTCACCGGTATGAGGATCCTTCACCTCGTATTTAAACTCGTACTTGGGATGCGTCTGAAAAGCATCACAATTAGTACTTTGTTTTTAAACACTTTCCTGCAGGTAAGAATATAAGAATAACTAACATAGTAATCGACGTGGTGATGTTCATGGTGTCCGTGATGGTGGTCGTCGTGTCCATGCTCGTGTATGTGCACGAGATGATGGTGTCCATCGTGCTTGGAGATGTGCTGCGATGAGTGACCGTACTCCGCTGAAACTACCGCCACTGCTATCACAGCTAACATGCTCAACACCTGTGATAAAATGATATCAATTAATATGAAATTAAGTTCACTATTCGTAGCTAAACAATAGTAACGAAAATAATTAACGTTTTCGAATAAATTAATTTAAGATTATACCTTAGACGACATTTTCTTAGCGCTGTAATAATCGAAGTCGTGGAGTAGACTGATACATATCCATAAAGATACATGACTTTTATATTCAAAACAAAAGCAATCAAGGTGATATTGATTTCACTCATGATTGTTGGGTGTGCAATAAAATTATTTACGACAGTAGTTCAAAACGCAATATTTAAAACCATTTCGTCACCAATAAATATAGGCTTTTAAGTGTTACAATCCCACAGAACGGATTGGCATATTTATGCCGGGATCCACACGTAACGATCTCATGTGTTAGTGACATTAAATAAAATCCATTTAAACGTGTCCAATGAACTACCGTGTTGCAGCCAGTTGTAGTAGAAACTGTTGTTTTTTTGTTTCTTGGCTCAAAATATGTAAATAACCCACTAGAATTACCTATATTAGGTTTGAAACTACAGTTCTTACACACTAAAATATTATTTGTATCGTGTACTGAAAAGAAAGTTCTCAGTAGGGATTTAGTTACTTAAAAAGTCACTCGTCACTAGAGGTAGATAGGTACTATATCTAAGAGTCAATCTAATAGATTTTTTTTTTCAGTGTTTCGAACAGCATATGGACCCGGAATAACAATAGGCCGAACATAGTATTTGATCCGTGTGAGACATTGGACCCACGTAACACAAAAAGCCAAATAACTAGCTCATGTGGCAATGGTGGAACTGATGGAATTTGGTATTGAAAATAAGAAAACAAATGAACATGACTGTGAATGCAGTTAACGAGTATTTTACACGGATGGACGGCGTATTTTAGCGACTATCATGCGGATTGGCAGGGACATCCCTCTATCGCGATATCCTAAGATTCGATCGGTACCCCCTATGGTGGCGAAGATTGCCACGTAGATGGTTTTCGCCACTACGGTTTGATCTTATGAGGACCTGGAGCCCCTTTCGTTGCTGAATATGATCATTCCAGTGGTTTTAGCCAGTAGAAGTCCCGGGTACCCCTTCGCCCTTCCCCGGGGCGGAGGAAGTTCATGATGAATTTCCACTGAGCACTAATAAAACAAGGAAGTTTTAGCCGGTAAGACCGCCCAGGTCCTGCCCCCGGACCCTTATCTACGTTATATGACAGGGGGCATCGGAGGTCGTGAGCGCGCAGATTGAGGAATCTTTATACTTATGCCTAGTGACCCCTGGGAAGTTGGTGATGTGCACGTGGTCACGTGCCACCATTTGAGCAGCACAGCGCACAATGAGGCCACGCGAGGAGCCTCTACAATGCTCCCTTAGATGAGCCGGGGGGTTGGGCTTTTTGCAGTCGCATTCCCTCCGCTAGAGGGGGTGACCGCTTTACAGTCATACCCTCCGTGATGTGCCTAAAGGCGTGGCCCCAAGCGGCGGAAAGTGCGCAAGAGAGTTACCACCTCCTAGGATACCATTCAGTACCCTTGTGCGATCCGTATAGCCACTCTTCACTGCAGACCGTGAAGTTTGGCTCTGCAGCACACAAGGAACGGTCCTAGTGAATATAAACATAATCACGACGCTTGGCAGCTGCTTGGTGATCGTAGTATGTTGTTGTTAGCATATGGTAGGATGCTGCTGCCCATCCCCATGATATCAACCTTGAGTCACCTTTTTTATTGGTGTCCAGTGGAAATTGAACAAGGAACTTCTTTCGCCCCGGGGAAGGGTGAAGTAGTATGCCGGCCGGACTTCTATCAGTTGTAACCACTGGAGCGGTCATCTTAGGCACCGAAAGAAGGCTCCAGGTCCTCGTAAGATCACACTATAGCCGCACATTGGTGCCACGTCTTTAGGCACATCGCCGACAGGGGATAACTATGAAGCGGTCAAACCCTGTGGCGGAGGGCAGGCAGCTGTAAATAGGCCGCCTCCCAGGCACTCTCGGGGAGGATTGTAAATGATCCTCCCAAGTCTCGCTGTGCGCTGTGCTGCGCAAACGGCGTGGCAGGATGTTTTTAATTTAATGGTAGATTGCTATTTTAAATTGCCAATGCTTATAGCGGGTTCAGCTTACTTACACTGATACTGATTTACGTATAATTTGACGATTCATTATATAGAACAGGAAGCTTACCATGAGCTCTTATTATGAGTCAATTGAAGACCTCTAATGATTTGTTTTGATTATATGTACACATGGCCACATTTCCAATATAAGCTGACCTCGGATTGTACGACACTATACAGTCAGTTGAGGTCTTTAACTGACTCGTATTAAGAGTTCGTGGTGAGCCTCCAGTAAGGTGGACGATTTCAATCTGAAGTAGGGACTAAATATTTTCACGATGATACGCGATAAGAATAACTCAAACCGTGTTGAAAAGATTAGCCAGCTTGCAAGGGAGGCAACGAGGCTGACTGCCCAGGGTCGTACTTAGGTGCGTCACTTTTCAAAGCTCTTTACATGCACCCAAATTAAATTACTAGGCCTGGTAGATTAAAATCGCATGATCATGAAGTAAAAATCTACTCATTTTTTCCGTATCTTTGTCCTAAAAAGTTATTTTTCTTAACTGATTAGCACTACAACACGCCTGAGCCCCTTGCCATCACTATAAAGTAGGTGGTCTTGGGGGTCGTAGCCACGCAGATTGGGGAGTGCGTGCTCATCCCGAGTGACCCCTGGGAAGACAGTGGCACAGGCCATTGCAGGCGCAGCAAAGCACACAGCTAGGCTTGGGGGATCCTTTACCAGGCACTTCTCGGGGAGGATTTCCCCGAGAAGTGCCTGGGTGGTCTTTTTACCTTCCCTCCACTAGACGGAGTGACGAACTTACAGTCATTTCCAATGAGCCAAGATGTGCCTAAAGGCGTAGCACCGATGGGCGGCTCTACTGTGATCTTACGAGAACCTGGAGCCCCGCTTAGGTGCCGACTATGCCCGCTCGAGTGGTTTTAGCCGGTAGAATGCCCCTTTGCCCTTCCCCGGGGCGGAGGAAGTTCATGATGAATTTGTACTAGGGACCAATAAAAAAAGGTGTCCAATACCATTACATGGTGATGGCAACGCATCACTTCTGTCATTATCATTGATTTCTTTGATATGGACGGCCACTAAGTTCCTTTCCCGTGTTTTTTATTCTGTGATATAGGAATGTAACGGGCTAATTTCACAAATAACCCACTCACCGTATCAACGTTACTGGCAATCGGTTTCACATGGGGATCTATGATACTTCCAGATAACAGTTCCAATATTTCTCCTTCACGAAATTATAGTCTCAATTACTTTAATTCTGTTTCGTTGCTGCATACATAGAAACTGTTAAAAAATTATCACTTGTCATATTTGATGTTTTGTGGAAATCCTGGTACAAATCGCGAAATTTAGGAAAGGCAATCTGAAGATCATCTTTCAACGCTGGCCAGGTTTTTTGTAGTGTCCATTCTTTAAATAAATTACCTGTTGGTCCGGCTAAAAATGGAAAACATTTGGCAATGGTCTCGATATCACCCTATTTATTCGTCAATGCCAGGGCTAGATGTAAATGGAGTGCAGGAGACCCATTATCTAGCTTCAATAGCACCAACAATAGGATCAAATGTAGGCAAAGCTATAGCCTTGTTGGTACTTGTTTCTAAACTAATTTATTCGGTATTAAAATGTATCACTTTTTTTGTTTACATCACTTACGACTTTTATGCTTATTGGTTATCTTGGTTGTTCATTGTGGATTGAGTATTTTAACTGTATTCAAATTAGTCTAGTAATGATCCCACTTGTGATGACAGAAAGAGCCAAACAATAATAAAACAGTACGTTTTTACACTACGAATTATTTAATAAGACTGTCCATGCTACCAAAGTATCTTAATGTTTGTTTATAATATGCCTAACATATACATAATTATATCTAAGTGTGGCTGTCATGCGCTTCCAACTAAATCTGGTTACATTACAAAAGGAATAAAAAAAGAAGGAACGGATGAAAAAGAAGATGAATTAGGTAAAAGTACTTATTTTTGGGCAAATGATCTTGACATTAATAAATATTTTCAAATATGGAGCTGGCTCTTCTCTATGGGATGACAAATAGAACCAGCTCGATGATTAACGAAACTGTCTATAATAAAACATATATAAGAATAATTACTACTATGAGTTTGCATTCATGTTTTATTTTGTTACCTAATTAAAACAACGGTAATTTTTTAAACATTTTAATTAAATGTGGTGACAACATAAAATATAAACTAAAGTTCATTAATTATATAATACAAACAAAAATTTAATGATGATGGTGATGATGCTTCTCAGGTACCAAGTGGTGGGTGCTGTGCTTCACATCGGCGTGGAATCTAATGAGAAATGAAAACATGTTGTAAGTTCTATCCTTAAAACATGACACGTGTACAATTTCCCGGAAAATTATAACTAAATTAAGCAGAATATTATTTCGAACTTAATCGAGCCCCTGTTTAAATCACGAGAGGTTTTAATGAAAAATTTAACTATGCTAAGAGGCATTATAAGATGAGATACATTTAATAATATTCTAACACCAATATAATGTTTAAATCCCAAGTAAGAAAAAGTCTATTAAAATAAATAAATGTTAATAATTTTCTGGAAAATCACCAAATAACAATGTGTATAGTAATGTCTTAGATTTTCGCGATTATTACACATAATAATAAAACACTTTTAAACGGATTCTATCGCGTATATTTTGATTTTTGATTTTCCTGACGTTTCGAATACTTTGCAGCATTCGTGGTCGCAGGAGGATCCTGGACGCGATAGAATCCGTTTAAAAGTGTTTTATTATAACAATGTGTAATCATAATCGAGGGGTGATAGTATCAGCCTTTAACCGTCCTACTACAGGTGAAAGGCATTTTCTCATACAGAGAAGGAATTACCATTGATATATTTTTATACTACTTGCAGACGAGACCAGCTAGTCATTCACCTGGTGGTAAGCGACATGCCTGCCCATAACATTTAGAATGAAATGAAATCCTGCGAGGAATCACACTGCACTCTTCACCTCGACACTTAGTTTATATAGGCCCATATTACAAAAAAAAGTCTAGATCGAGAATCAAAACTCAAGTAGAACTTGAGTCGAGACGTATTACGTAGGGTTCATATTTGATCAAATATGAACCATACGTCCACCATTCTTAATCAATTGATGCAATCTCGACTCAAATTGAATGGTGGTCTGTAATGCGGTTCTTGGGCCCTTATGCCCAGTACTTTCACTGGCTACACCCTCGTGGATCATCTACGCGTCCCACGAGGGGTGCGAGGAACAGAACATGGACTGTTTTGTCCTTCTCTGGGTATCATTCGCGGCTGCCACACAGGACAACCGGTAACTATGGGTGCTTGGTGTTCCAAGGGAGTAGCCTATGGCCTTATAGCCACCGAAGGTTGCGTGTTTATACACTACTACTTAGTGGCAAATACCTGACACCTACCAAGCCGGCCTTTTGCAATAAGAGACCAGTAAAAATAATCACGCTTGCTCACTGCATGTCGGCGATTTCAGACCTCAGGATTCCTAACGATGTTTTCCTTCACCTATAGTTATATTAGCTAATAAAATTTGGAATCATACTTATATTAAAATACCTAGCCTTTACCCGCGGCTTTGCTCGCATTGAAGCCATTAAATAAGTATTTTTTTTTGCCTTTGGTAAAAAAAATGTTTTCACAATATTGGTACGATAACCGTTTAAGTTTGATTGTTTGCTTGCATAATTAGATGCACCCTTATGTTCTAGCACACAGTTAAAGGCTGAAAATATGAAGATATTTTTTTACAGCTAATTACTATTAGATCTGTCTTTCGTGGATTAGCAGCGTATTTAAGTCAAAACTGCGTGTATGTTTTGTAATAACCAGCACTAAGAGGCTAGTTTCCTTACAGTATCAACATGCAATGCGAAATAATCATGTATAGATCTGAATAACCGCAGAAGGACACTTCAATTCCCGAAATCTCAATGAAGAGTTACATAAAGACTAGTATGCACAATTTGTGTATGCATCTGAATCACAGATGCAAATAACATCATTCCAATATACATACGTATATACGTGACAAAGACAACGTAAATACGCGGAATGCCACTTTAGTCTTAGTTACCTTGGAAGAATGCTCGTAATGAATAATCAAGTATCTGATTATGTATCTATTTATGCATACTTACCCAGAGTGTTTGTCAGCGTGATAGTGGACATGTCTGATAGAACCATCGGGCTCGTGTAGAGAGTATTCTCCCTTGACGCTGTCGCCGTCGCGGTGCTCATGCTGCGACTTGTGGTCACCGGTGTGCGGGTCCTTTACCTCGTACTCGAACTCGTACTTGGGATGCGTCTGGAGGCAGAGGTGACGATTGGTATTTTGTATTCTAACACACTCTAGCAGGCTATAATGTAAGTGTAACTGACATAGTAGTCGACATGGTGATGTTCATGGTGTCCGTGTTGGTGGTCGTCGTGTCCATGTTCGTGTATGTGCACAAGTTATTGGTGTCCGTCGTGCTTGGAAATATGCTGCGACGAATGACCGTGCTCTGCTATCACCGCCACAACAGCTGTCGCAGCCAACACGCAGAGCGCCTGCAGCACAGATATTCAATCGATTGGCTTTTGTTAGGTTGCACAATAAATCAGACCACATTATAATAAAACACTTTTAAACAGATTCTTTGCAGCATTCTTGGTCGCAGGATGATTGACACGAATGCTGCAAAGTAGTCGAAAAGTCTGGAAAATCAAAAATATACGCGATAGAATCCGTTTAAAACTGTTGTATTACAATGTGTAATAATCGCGAAAATCTAAGACATTACTAAATCAGACCACATTGCTTTAAAAATAATTAGTTGAATTATTTACCTTTGGAAACATTTGAATTCTTTTAAATTAAAATTAAATTCATGTACTGTTGTAACTGAACTCGAAAGTGTACTGATACATACTCACAAAACCTCAGTATTTATATTAAAAACAACAGCTATCGAGGTTATAATAATTTCTCCCTTAATGTTTTAACGGCGACAATATTCGCAACATTTGAATTTGTGAACTTTTAAATATTTCGTAAAAATACATTTATACACACGCACACTGCTTAACACTCGTGGATCTGGGAAATATTATTTGTTAATTAAGTAAATAAAAATAAAAGGAGAACTAAATAAAATGCGAAGTACATGTCATATTTAGTTCATAGCGTACCATTCAGAAAGTGACACAATCATACTGCCATCCGCTGATAAGAACGCGGTTAACCGACAAAGCTAAGTTATGAGATATAAGCAAATAACAAGTTTATAAATTGAAATTGATACCACTTAATAACTGTAATCAAACTGAGAGACTTCTTAGTATCTAGAGATAGCTTTTTTACAGTCCTCATTTCATCATTTCGGCCTAATTAAGTCCACTGCTGGACACAAGCCTCCCCCAAAGTACACCATAACGACCGATATGGGTGTGTTGTGGGCTCAAGGGGGGGTTTTGCCATAATCGCCACGCTTGGCAGACGGGTTGGCGATCGCAGTTGAGTTTTTAATGTACTCGAAGGACGCTGCTGCTCATCCTCCGGCTAATCCCTTAGTCGACTTTTACGACACCCACGGGAGGAGCTGGAGTGGTGGTATTCTGAGCCGGCACCACACAGTGCTATCATCTAAATACTAACTAATGCAATTGACCAGTCTTAGTTAATTTAAAAACGTATATACGTAACGTGGAACGTATATTCTTTCCTACTCCTCCATTTTCTTTTCTGATTAATTTCGTTGCGGGTTCCAAGACAGTTCTTCATTTCTCTGGGACACACCGACCTTCATTGGTCGGTGTTCTTTTCGGTGGTCGCCATTGTAGATCCTGGATTACAGGAGTTGCAGTGGTTGGTAATGTGTGGCGGGCTTGTCCCAAAAAAAAATAAAAAAAAATTTAAAAACGATTTGGTTTTATAGAATATCTGACTAGTGTTGAGGACAACAATGTTTTGTATGACCTACAGGCTACAGTGTATGCATTTTACTACTTTACTACTAATACTATCAGGCAATATCTGCAACTGCTTGATCAGAACATGGAGCCACGAACAGTCTAATATTTCGAGACAAAATTAGCAAGGCAGCAGTTTATTTATTTATTTCTTAAAATAAAACCGCCAAAGCCAATTACACTACTTAAAGACACAATTATCAATAAACTATAAATAAAATTATCAGAACTAAGTATAAGGTTAAAATACAAAATCACGAATTTATAAATAAGACACAATTAACACATTCATGCATTATTTTCACAAAACTTTATACATGTCGACAGAATAGTCTTCCAGGCATCCTAAAACAAATCAAAGTCGGGGTTAGAATCCAATCAAATCCAATCTTTATGATCTGCGTTGATGAATCAGTCAGTCAGGATAAGTAATAATATATGTATAGACATATACACTATAATACAAATCTCAAACATAACTACAAATATTGGCGATTTTCATAACTTATATTTTTTCAATGTGAAATATACTAGGCATGTAAGTAAGATTTAAGAAATCAGCGTATCTTAGTGTGCACGGTTATTATTGTCTTGAGAAATATTTTGCACTTTGAATCTTAAAAATAAACTGATAATGTTCATGGTCTTTTTATACAGTTTAAGTTAAATGTTTTTTCGTAAATATTAAAATCGAACTAGTTTCACTTGTAAGTTCAAAGTGGTATGTGCCGTATCTTCTCATTGGTACCTATATATAGCGTCTAACAAATGTAACCAGCTGACAGGGGACGGCTCTTGAAATAAAATGTACTATTTTTGCAGGACCTTGTATAAATATATCACCGGAGGATCGCATCATATATGTCACCTTAGGATTGCGTCTTAAATAGGATCGCGTATTTTAAGTCGCATAACAACGCGATAATCACGAATAATATGGATATAATATTTTATTTAATAAATTCATTAAAGGAATTAATGTACACGCGGTTTTTAAATCAAAACTCTCCATTTTTCCACTATTCGTTTCAGGTAAGACATATAAGCTATGAACTCATGGTGTTCTAAATTTTCCCAAAAATGTATGAACCTATCTTAATATCTTCATTATGTTCTAAAATGTTAACAATTTCCTTACATCTGACAAAAGCAAAATTTGCTTCATCCAATTTGAATTTTGTAGTTCTACATGTATATCTACTTTTCCCTTTTTTATAAAATACTGGTTGGGTTGTATAAGAAATTAGATTATTTACAAACAATTTAGAGTACTTTGGCTTAGACACTTGACATAGAGTATATATATTAGATTTCAAGGGTTTTGTTTTTGCGTGGTACCCTAGTTATTTTTCTCAAATAAAAGTAGCCAAAGTTATTTTTTATAACATCCGCTATCTTCAAGTGAAAGTCCCATAGAAATCGGTCTAGTCGTTTCGGAGATTAATGGAACAAACAGGCAGAAAGACAAAAAAAAACTATTTTTTCATATGCATTTAGTAAAAAGCTGTTATTTTGACATTACATACAGACACTTCAATTTAATTTATTTGTATAGATTTTCTAATATCTACCAAAATAATCATAGCTTTTTAATAAACTAGTGATCATGATGATAAACTTTTAATCATATTAATGAAACATAACACTAGTAGTTCAGTTAATCCAAATTCCGGAACAATTGAATGCCTCACTCAACTACGTAAATCTCAACACAAAAATTGCATAAGGCTAGGCTCACGTTAGGTTTCGTTCTCGGTTGTAGCACGTCCTCGTAGGGAAGCACGGATGCGCTACATTGTGTGTATTCCAGTTTCGTCTTGCACCCAGCGGCGATGGCAATTCTAGTATCATCATCATTTCGGCCGAATGAAGTCCACTGCTGGACACAGGCCTCCCTCAAGGATCACCACAACCACCGATATGGATGTGTTGTGGGCTCATTGGGGGGTTTTGCCATAATCGCCACGCTTGGCAGGCGGGTTGGCGATCGCAGTTGAGTTGTTAATGTACTCGAAGGACGCTGCTGCCCATCCTCCGGCTAATCCCTTAGTCGACTTTTACGACACCCATGGGAAGAGATGGGGTGGTGGCATTCTGAGCCGGCACCACACGGTTCTATTCTATAATCTATAATTCTAGTATACTGGAGTGGTAAAGTATAGTATAAATATCGGAAATATCATCATGATGAACGTCACTATATTAAAGTGGTTCAGATGGCCTCCGAGGTTTAGATTTATTTATTTCTCATCACAATAATGAAAATGTTATAGTTATGTTCAAATTTACTGTGGGAGACTGGTGCCTAAACTAGGCTGAAGCTTGTATTTCAGGTCACCCGACCATCCACCTCAGAAGTCCAATTTTGTTCTTTCATAAACTGTTCCAAGCGAAATTTTTCCATTTTCTTGTTCTTCGTGTACATAGGCTGCACTAAAAGTATCGGGAATGGAATATTTCCACTGTTCCTGTCATAATAAAATCTTTTTAATTGAAAACTCCTTGGTTTTACAAATCGAATACCATTTATTTATTTAAAAAAAGATTCACGGTCTTGTCACAAGGTTTTGTCAAACTTGTTTAGTCGTTGAGAAAATGGAATTGACTCGAGAAAATTCAAGAGCGATGATTTATTATGACTTTCGAAGTGGTTTAACACAAAAACAGTGTGTTGACCGGATGATTTCTGCATTTGGTGATGAAGTCCCATCCAAAACCACAATTTATCGCTGGTTTGCTGAATTTCAACGTGGACGTGTCAAGCTCAGTGATGATCCTCGTCAAGGTCGTCCAAAAACTGCAGTCACCCAAGAAAACGTTGATGCTGTGCGTAAGCTGATTGAGGAAGATCGACATGTGACATACCGCGAAATTCAGGCAACTTTAGACATTGGCATGAGTCAAATACAAATAATCTTGCATGAACAATTAGGTGTAAAAAAGTTGTTTTCCCGATGGATACCGCATTTGCTATGTGAAGAGCAAAAAGCGGCTCGCGTTACTTGGTGCGTCAGAACTCTCGAAAGATTCCACGCAGGATCCTCAAATGCTGTATACAACATCGTATCAGGTGACGAATCCTGGATATATGCGTACGAACCCGAAACAAAAAACCAGTCACGAGTTTGGGTGTTCGAAAATGAGTTAAAGCCAACAAAAATTGTTCGTTCACGGAGTGTTGCAAAAAAAATGGTGGCCACATTTGTCTCCAAAACCGGCCATGTTACGACTATTCCTCTTCAGGGACAAAGAATGGTTAATGCAGAATGGTATGCTAGCATTTGTTTGCCACAGGTCGTTTCTGAACTCCGTAGAGAGAACTGCAACCGCCGCATCATCCTCCATCACGACAATGCGAGTTCTCACACCGCGCACAGAACAAAAGAGTTTTTAGAGCAAGAAAACATAGAATTATTAGACCATCCGCCGTACAGCCCCGACCTAAGCCCTAATGATTTCTATACTTTCCCTAAAATAAAGAATAAATTGCGTGGACAGAGATTTTCATCACCTAAAGAAGCTGTGGACGCCTACAAAACGGCCATTTTGGAGACCCCAACTTCCGAATGGAATGGTTGCTTCAATGATTGGTTCCATCGTATGGAAAAATGTGTCAAATTTCGCGGAGAATACTTCGAAAAGCAATAAATACATTTTTAAATAGTAATGTTGTGTCACTTCCTTGATTCCCGAAATTTTCAGTGCCGTATCTGATTCTATCAAGTTGTTTCCTCTTGTTAAAGTTCTCTTGATGAATACTCTCCAATACGTTGATATCACTATATCAGGCCCCGATACTGGTTGATTTTGTCCTTTATAACCCAGTTATCATCTTGTATCCCATGAATGCGCACTTTCGCTGCAGACAACATCTTGATGTAACAATAGGCTCGCTGTTCTAGTAAAATGTGTATATTATAGCTTGGATACACCCAATATTGACAATTTATCAAAATTTATTTTCAATTTTTCTTCTTCTTCTCATAGATTATGGCTTCTGTAGAGTATCTTCCATAATTTCGCCAATGTCAAGTATAAGGCAACGTCGTACGGTGTTTAAAATAATGAATCTTTACATATTCATAAAATATTTCTCAAAAATGAAAAAAATCTATAAAATATGTGGGCAACGTCTTACGGTTTTTCATATTTTTGTTTTATATTGACGTTTTTAATTTTTGCGGAATTTTGGTTGAGGAAATCCTCTTCTATGTTTGATCTGCACATAATGTTGTTCTTCAGTTCTTGCTGGAGGCTTACCTAATGGATGGTAAATATTTATCAAATTTTTAAATACCTTTAAAAATAATTATTTTTAAATAAATAAAAATAAAGCCCTCAACAACCCCTTTCATTTTGATATGTAACACGAAACAAATACAAGAAAAAGCATTTTCCAAAACTTTTTTTTTCTAATTTATATATCACTGTAACCTATTTGGATCAAATATTTTCGCAAAACGCCTTACGCTAGATTCCAGCATTTTACTGTGATAGGGAGACAGATCATGTGAGGCGCGGAAGATGTGTTTATTTTGGTATGATATTTCAAACCTAACTGGCCGTGTTTTTTCAAAATAAGAATATTGCAGGCGCACCTTAATCATCATCATCATATCAGCTACAGGACTGCTAAACAAAGGCCTCCTCCTTAGATTTCCACAATGAGCGGTTACGTGCTGCCCTCATCCTAAACTCCCAGTGAAGTTCACCAGGTCGTCTGTCCACGGTAGCACGTATGTGGTCACGCTCTGCCGTGGGACGCTTTGGGGGATCCTTTACAATCCCCCTTGGGGGGTGACCGCTTTACAGTCACCCTCTTCGAGATGTGCCTAAAGGCGTGGCACCAATGGGCGGCTCTAGTGTGAACATACGAGGACCTGGAGCCTCCCTTAGGTGCCGAAGATGACCGCTCCAGTGGTTTTAGCCGGTAGGAGTCCGGCATACCCCTTCGTCCTTCCCCGGGGCGAGGAAAGTTCATGAAGAATTTACACTGGGCAACAATAAAAAAAAAGGTCGTCTGTCCACCTCGTTGGAGGTCGAACCACGCTGCGTTTTCTCGTCTCTCTCGACTCATCAACAACTCGAGAACAGAGCTCCCAACGAATATGGGTATAGGCCCGATATGGGCATTCGACGTGACTTTTGTCTTGCCCATGTTTATTTTAAGGCCTACCTGTTGGAAAACTCTGTTGAGTCATTGTGCTGAGCTCTTGCAGCAATTCTGCTAATACGATGCCATCGGCAAATCGAAGGTGAGTGATATACTCGCCATTGATGTTAATGTCGAATCTTTTCCACTTTAGTAGCTTGAAGGCATCTTTCATTACAGCGGTGAATAGTTCCGGGGGAATGTCCCCCTGTCTCACACCTCTCCGCAATGGCCCCCGTGTTCTGTTCATGTACTCGGACCGACATGGTGGCGTTTCTGTCAAAGCGCTTTAACACTTCGATGGACCGGTAGTCAATTTGGCACCGCTGCAAAGACTGCGGCACTACCCAGGTTTCGATCGAATTAAAGGCTTTCTCGTAGTCCACAAACGATAAGCATAGTGGCAGATTATACTCCTCGGTCTTCAGTATAACCTGCCGCAGCGTATGCATGTGGTCTATGGTACTAAAACCTTTTCAGAAACTGGCTTGTTTGGGAGGCTGAAAGTCATCAAACCTGCGCTCGAGACGATTCATGATGACACTTGAAAACAGCTTATGAACATGGCTCAGAAGCGAGATGGGTCTATAATTCTTCAAAAGGGTGTTATCACCCTTTTTGAAGAAGAGCATCACCTCGCTTCTGTTTCATACTACCGGCGTTGTGCCCTCAAGTAAGACGGAATTAAATAGCTTCTGAGGACTTTAAGTATGATGTGCCACCCGCTTTCAGAAGCTTTGTCGTAATGCTGTCCCCGGCCTTGTTATTTTTAAGCTGTTTCAAGGCCATCCTAATCTCGTACTGGCTGATGTCCGGGATATCCTCGGTATAGTGTCGGGTTAGTTTGGCTCGCGGGTCTTTGTCAGAGCCAATGGTAAGTACAGTTACTGAGGTGTATAGCTGTGTAGAAGTTCTCAATCTCTCTCAAAACCTCTGGCTTAGTTGACGCTATACCGCCGCTGCTTCAGTCTTCAGCTTCATACTACGACTTTGCCCAAGAGACTTGTCTCTTGCGAACGCTTTGGAGCCTTGATTTAGCTCAATCGTTTCTTTAACCCGACACCACCTTGAGACAGATGGTCGCCTTCCCGGTAGTAGAACAAGTTACCGGGTTTCAGAGTTATCGTGGCCTCGCCCTCTCTTCGGACTTCTGATAAGCCCATGATATCCCAGTGTGCTGAGATTAGTTAACGATTGTTGCAATTACACTAAAGTCATTAAAATCGAATACCTGCAGCTTGGTCACACTTATATGTCTGCCGACAGAGTACGGTGCTATAAGCAATAAAATGAACAAGTCAGGAAAATATATGATTTAGATCACTATGTGCATACATTCAAAGTCTCGAAACCGTTTGACAACCCATAAATAAAATTAGAAAATCTGCTTTCCCCAGAAATTAAAACATTTCATGTTTCAAATTTGTTGAATTACCAAGTGGTACTTACACCTAAACTGTTTGTCAAAACTTATTACCAGGTTAACTATTTCAAGGACCCAGACAGAAGCGACAAACACAAATAGATATTGAAAACGGAAAAATATAAGTTGACATGTTCAAAAATACAACAAGAAAATCAAAAGCAGAGGGTTTTATTAAAAAAAGAACAATGATCCAATGAATCTACATAATTTCATGCCGAACTCCAGGCATACATTTTATGAGAATCTGAAAGTCCACCGCAGATTTGGATGAATCTGCTTCAAAAACGGTTAACTAAGTTGCATTATCAATGTTTAAAAGTTAGTTACCTACTTTTTATATTTTGCACTACAAATACGTGTTATCTAGGCTAAAATATAACCTAGCGTGACACGACCTAAATAAAATTTGTGATGTATGTAATGTAATTTCTGATTAAAATTGTACCGTAGATAAAACAAAATAACTTTTAAAATCTGTAACGGCGCCTGTCACCTTAGGCATCCTGCGATCACGAATGCTGCAAAGTATTCGAAACGTCAGGAAAAAAAATCAAAAATCTAAAGTATACGCGATAGCCGTTTAAAAGTGTTTTTTTATAATGTGATTACATCGTTATGTGACAACACTAAAGAATATTAGCTAGCTAAATTTGATTGTAACATAACATTTTTTGTAACATTGTGAGGTTTCGTTGAAAGATATGCTAACATTATGTTGAGACGAAGATAAGCAAATATTATGACAAATAATTAAAAAAAACAAATGTTTTATTTATACTAGATGTTTGGTAACGAGTAAAAGATTTAGACTTTTGAATCCATTTATCACAATTTGATGTTTCACAGTTTTATCATAACAGTCTGTAAAAATTGAGATCAATTTGTGCCTCAGATCTCAGATAGCACGTAAGCGTTAAAGACTCAGCTTAGGTTGACTTACAAATAGCAATAAGCGGACAGACAGAACACCCGAGTGGGTGTCTAAAAAAAACGACTACCCGTCTCCATCTATGGATGTCGCAAATGCCGACTAAGTAATTATATCAAGAGGATGGGTAGCAGCATATTGTCATGTGCCTATAGCAACTATAACAATTTACTTGAATAATACAACTTGCTTGCTTTTTTGATATGTGCAGTAACCAATATTTAGAACAAAAAAAACAACTAAAATGACTGCTCTGAAATAACAAATAAACTGTGCTGTGTAGTTCCAAAAACTGTCATTAAAAGAGAAGTACACCATCTCTACTTTTCACTGTATTCTCATTTCAAATCAATGCTGGAGTGCGTCATGAAGTCAAACTTATTACAGCATTTTAGAGACTTAGATTTGTTTACTGGATCGTCTAGCAGATATCGTAAAGCCTTGACTGAGACAGTCAAGAATTTATAATTTATGTTGTTTTTTTCTATACATGTAGTACAATTGTTCCCCTCACTTGCGTATTAGTTCTTAAGATTTGATAATTTGCTTTATATAAACTGTGTAACTGTGTAAGTAGCGCGTTGGTTTCTTGTATTAATACTATTTAGCTAAGATGCAATATGTAACTGTTTGTCTATCCCAAATAAATAAATAAACTGTAATTCAATCACCAATCTACCTGTCTAGCATTGAGGTTATGGCAATATCCCCTATGACCGCTCATTGTAGTGATCGTTCGGAAAATATTTACGGGTGATGTGTGACACCTGAAACTACCAATCTAACAACTACATTACATAAGTGGTATCAGTAGCGCGCCTCGTGTAAACTAATAATATTCAACCGAATATGGTAATAAATGATAAAGGTGATGAAGTAACGTGTCAATAATTGATGTTTTCAAATATTGGGATGATTAGTGACACTTTATGGGATGGTAACGAACCAGCTCGATTTCACCTTTTAAAACATCAACCAAATAAAACAACATCAGTTATTATTCAAATATTTTAATAAAAAACAGTAACAACGTAAGATATAAACTAAGGAGGATTGTTTATTTACGAACAAAGGTTTAATGATGATGGTGATGATGCTTCTCAGGTACTAAGTGGTGGGTGCTGTGCTTCACATCGGCGTGGAAACTGATGACAATTGAAAACATTTTATAAGTTCTAATCTAAAAGCAATACACGTGTACAATTCCGCGGATAATATTAAAAAAATTAAGTAGATCAGTAATCCGAGGTCAACAGTGGAGCCGTTTAAATCTCAAAATATCTTATACTAAAAATACTATGCTACTGGCATAATGCGACGAGACACAATTAATGATATTCCATCACCACCAATTAATAAAATCATAAAAGGATTGGTAATATATTCCTGGTAAACACTAAATAATTTGCAATCATAATCGAAGGGCTATTTGATTTAATCAACACTTTTGGAGATATCGATTAACATACTAAACTGTTATCCAGCGAACTTTTCAATTTTATTTATTTAAAACGATTAGCTAAACAGAAATAGCTTTTCGTCCCTCGATATAATTTCAGCCTGTAACCGTCCTACTGCAGGGAAAAGCCATTTTCTCATACAGAGAAGGAATGACATTGACCACTGCGTGTGTTGGCAATTTCAAAGCATTTGATCCAGCTTTTTTAAGTTGCTTATATAAAATAAGGACTTTTTTGTCATTATCGTATATATATAAAACATTCGGGTGCATTTAAACATGCAAAGATGCACCCGTATGTATTATACCCAATCACGCCTTTAAAGAACACCATCTGAAACTGAGATTATCTTCTGACAGTTAAAATTACATCAGTTATCTCTCCTTCTGGGATGAACACTTGCCTTTTCGCCTCGGAAGATACAAAATTCCATGCTAGTGCAGCGTTGGAAAAAAGCTAGTAATATATAATCAACTAGCAGTTTACATATCTATATATGTATACTCACCCGGAGTGTTTGTCAGCGTGATAGTGGACATGTCTGATAGAACCATCGGGCTCGTGTAGAGAGTATTCTCCCTTGACGCTGTCGCCGTCGCGGTGCTCATGCTGCGACTTGTGGTCACCGGTGTGCGGGTCCTTTACCTCGTACTCGAACTCGTACTTGGGATGCGTCTGGAGGCAGAGGTGACGATGGGTATTTTGTATTCTAACACACTCTAGCAGGCTATAATATAAGTGTAACTGACATAGTAGTCGACATGGTGATGTTTATGGTGTCCGTGATGGTGGTCGTCGTGTCCATGTTCGTGTATGTGCACAAGTTGATGGTGTCCGTCGTGCTTGGAAATATGCTGCGACGAATGACCGTGCTCTGCTATCACCGCCACAACAGCTGTCGCAGCTAACACGCAGAGCACCTGCAGCACAGATCAATCGATTGTCTTGTGTTAGTTTGTACAATAAATCAGATAATTAACATTACTTAAAAAAATCAAGTTGAATTATTCACCTTTGGAAACATATTTTGAATTATTTTTAATTTAAATTCATGTATTGTTCTAACTGAACTCGAAAGTGTACTGTATCAGTGCTCACAAAACCTCAGTATTTATATTAAAAACAAAAGCTATCAAGGTTATAATAATTTCTCTCTTAATGTTTTAACGCCGATAATATTGCGAATATTGTCGCCGTTAACATTTTTGAATGAATTTGTGAATTTTTATATATTGCGTAAAAAAACATATATACACACGCACACTGCTTATACACTTATCACTCGTGGATCTGGGCAATATTATTTCTTAATTAAGTAAGTAAAAATTAACGGAGAACCAAATACAATGCAAAATACATGCCATATTTAGTTCATAGCGTATCTTTCAAAAAGTGACACAATCGTATTGCCGTCCGCTGATAAGAACGCGGTTAAGTGACAAAGCCTAGTTATGACATATAAGCAAAAACTATGTGTACAAATTGAAACTGACACCACTTTGCAACTGTAAGCCATATGAGAGACTTGAGACACTTGCCTTCTTGTCAATTGTCTTACCCGAAACGACTATATGTAGATTTGTCCCATGCGAATATCGACCCCGTGACACATGTGTGTGCCACGGATTATTTATAAAATAAACATTACTATAAAGTATTGATAGCCTAATGCTTGATCGCTTGCCTTCTATAAAGGCGGGTCTGAGCTCGATCCCGGCCCACACCTCAGACTTTTTGGATTCATGTATGGATCAGAATTAGACTATCACTTGCATTAACGGTAAGAAAACATCGTGAAGAAGCCTGCAAACCTGGGCTCCAAAATGTTCTCAATGGTGTGTGTGGACTACACACACCATTGAGAACCCGCACTGGGCCAGCGTGGTCAACTAAGGCCTAACCTTTCTCTACTTAAGAAAGGATCCGTGCCTAGTAATGGTACAATAATGGGCTTATTATGCTATGTATGTAAACATTTATTTACGGATTTTACTGCTTTATTTTTAGTAACGTTTTAGTGATTTTTAAACGTAAGAGTATCATCTATCTTTAGAACGAGATAAAATACTAATTTTCCTATTCAAAACCATTGGGCAATTACTTTTCGAGTTTGCAACTGAGTAACTTAGGTGTGCATAAATATCTGGAATTATTATAGGTGGGTTTGAATTGGATAAAGAAAGGCGTAAGTTTTGTCTTGTTTACATTTGATATCGCTTCTCGTTGGCTGCCTCTGAGCCGTATTTTATTTATAGAGCAAATGAATGCGAGATATCAATGTCGCTGGCAACTTATATTATCACTTGTATGCACAATCACCACGGGCTTACAAGTTTAATGGCAATTTTTTTGTAATAAGCATTTTGTAATAGCACTGTCATATTTAGGATACTGCTGCCTGCACAGGATAGGACGCAAGGTCACGGCACTGTGACATTACTCTGGAGGCGACTAGAATACCGCCCCTCAGCATACGCTCGAGGGCGAGGGCAGGGGCTTTGTAAAGTGTCCTCCCAAACATATTTGGTCGCTGTGCTGCGCACATAACGGCACTTAGGTACATGCGTTGTGCGTCTTACCATGGGTCACTAGGTATGAGCTCGCTAATTCTCCAATCTGCACACCCGCGACCCCGAGGCCCCCGCCTTATAGCGACGACTCAGGCGAGTTGGACATTTAAATTGAAATATAAAACTTTTTATACGGCACAGGACATATTTGACAGCATATAGTAAAAACTAAACAAAAACACATTTAAAAATAAGTGCGCTGAAGAAGATAATTAACGTACCGAAATCGTTACCAACTCAGCATTTGCTTCAAACCAGAACACAGTAACATCTAAAGTTGAAACACTAGTTTAACACTAGTTAAGTCGCATTTAATGTTATCAGCTTATACTGAAGCTAACTTTAACTATATTGAAACCTCGCAGTGCAAAAAAGTAAACTTAGTTTAATGTATTTGCGGAGAAAAGGAATACAGTATCACAAGCATATGATATTGTTTTACTAGAATTTATTTTGAGATTGCAGAGGTCCTGTGGGACGCCTGAAAAATTGAGGTTAGTTAAAGAAATAAAAAAAAGCATTTTAATAAAATTAACTTTTAATATGCCTCAATCACATAATTTCACTACATGATCGTTATTACATTATCAACATAATGAATCAGGGCCTTATATGAAAATCTTATTCATATCCTACCACTAGGACAAATGCGACTACTGATATTAACAATACAGTTTTGTGTGTTGTATTCAAGGCAATTCCACCTAATGTTAATATATATATATTAACACTTACTTATTACTTTAGTAAAATAACAGAAAACAAAAATATTTTTATTACAAATTTCCCACATGTCACCAAATCCACCAGCCGTGTAGTAGTAGACCAAATCACAAAAATATTATATAAAAGTTATCAGTTTTTTGAACTAGTATTTATAACACATATTATACTAGCTGTTTCCCGCGGTTCCACCCGTGCGTTTATTTTAATCAGAATAGATACAAATATAGCCTATGTCAAATACACAATCTCTTTATAATATTAGTATAGATGTGCAAATCCAGTAATACAGCACATTTGCTCAATGTGCGATCAGAGGTTCCATTTCCTGGTCGGGCAGCCATAAGTCGGCTTTCTGTAAGAATAACGGATATTCCATACGAAATTTCATCCCAACATTTATCTCCTTTTTTTAAGGGTAGAATTTGCAAAAACACTGAAACACGTCTTTCTTAATTTTGAACCAAATAGCCAATTAACAATTTTCATAGATCTAACTTTAAAAATACCGGATACTCCATACAAAATTTCACCCTACTTTTACCCCCTTATTTACTATTCTAAAATTATTTCTGAATATTCACTAAGGCTTGCCTAAATTTCAAGTTTGTAGCCCCAGCGGTTTAGGTTCTGCGTTGATGAATCAGTCAGTCAGACAGAACAAGTAATTATATAATATGTATAATATAACTATAAATACCGTCGATTTTCATAACTCATATTTATTCATTAACCGACTTCAAAAAGGAGGAAGTTCTTTTTGAAATTATACTAGGTATGTAAATAATTTAAGAAATCGGCCTACCTTATTTATTGTTATCTTGCGAAATACATTGCACTTTGAATCTTAAAATTATCTGATAATATTCATGGTCTTTTCATGCAGTTTAAGTTAAATGTTTTTTTCGTAAATATTGAAATCGAACTAGTTTTACTTGTAAGGTCAAAGTGGTGTATACCTTCTTATTGGTATATATGACGTCGAAAAAAACTTGTGAATTTATTTTAAGGGATCAAGGGACAATCAGTAGAATATAGGGACCGCGTTTATTAAATAGAAACCGGCAAGCGCGAGCTGAACTCGCATGGAGAGGTTTCCGTACGATGAATATGCCATACCGTGTTTTTTTTAAATCGGACACAAATTTGTGTGGAGGTAAACTGCTGAATATAATGTTTATTGTCAAAGTTAGTAGACTTGTGCTAATAATAATTTATCCCAAGAACAAACTTAACATTGTAGTTGAAATACATGTTCACCCATACATTCCAACTGCAAACATAAGTTTCTATGCACAATATTGAAAGATTCATCATATTATTTTAAGACCATAGACTTCTTATAGGTATTCCTATAATCTATAAGAAGGAAGATATTTCATGTATAAAAAAAAAAACATTAGTTTCAGAGATGCAGAGAGAATATTCAATTTTCATCTCATTGCTTTATTTACTTTAAACATGTTTATTTTAAAATTATAAAAGATAATATTTGAGACCCTCGTATTGAGCGCTTTCATTTGATATGTTACATGGTACAGATAGAAAAAGATTTTTTCTAACTTGCCCCCAAAAGTGACCCCATATTCAAAAGACACATATTTAAGTTACATAGCGTTTGCGTCGCAGAGATTCATATATGTACCAAATTTCAACTTAATAAGTCCAGTAGATTCAGAGCAAATTGGCTATGGTAGACGGATAGACAGAAGACATACCAGTGATCCCATAAGGGTATCGCCGTTATTTCATTCGAACGTACGAAATCCTATTTATAATAAGCCAAGTTTTGATAGTAAATAGTTTAGTCAGACAAAAAAAAAAATTACCATGATAGCGTTCATCATGGTAAATTTTTGGACGGTTGACCATTCTTTAACATTGATATCCCTTCGTACCTTAGATCTCGGATAGCACATAACTGTTAAAAAGTCAGTCTCAGTTAACTTATAAATAGCCATAAGCGAAGCAAAGCCCGAATTCCGAGTGGTTCTCGGGAAAAAATCAACAACCCCTGTCCACCCATGGATGTCGGAAATGGCGACTAAGTAAATTTATCAAGATGTTTCTTTTTGATGAGTGCAGTAATTGAGCCAACTCTGAAATAACAAATGAACTGTGCTGCATAGTTCCAAGAACTGTAATTAGAAGAGAGGTACAGGCACCTCCACTTTTCGCTGTATCTTCATGTCGAACTAACACTGGAGTGCGTACTACTCTACATCGTTTAAGTCAAAACTATAAAAGCTTTTTTAGAGAATTAAAATTGTTTACTGGATCGTCTAGCAGATTTCGTAAAGCCATGTTTGAGACAATCAAGAATTTTTAACTTATAACCATTTATTAATTACGAGTACATTTAGTACATTTTTACCACTCACTTGCGTAGTAGTTCTTAAGATTTTTTAATTTGCTTTGTATAAACTGTGGATAACGGTGTACGTAGCACGTTGGTTTTTTCTATTAATATTAATTAGCTAAGATACAATATGTAACTGTTTGTCTATCCCAAATAAATAAATAAACTGCAATTCAATCATCAATCTACCTGTCTAGCATTGTCGTTATGGTTGTTAGTCCCCTATGATTGCTCATTTTGGTGATCATTGGTAAGGCCCATGTAAGGCAGAAAATATTAACGGGTGATGTGTGTCACCTGTCGCCAGCAATCTAACAACTGTATAACATAAGGGATATCAGTATCGCGCTTCGTGTAAACTACTAATATTCAACCGAACATATTTATTAGATTATTGGTAAAGATGATGTATGTGTAATGTGTCAATAATTGATGTTTTCAAGGATTGGGATTATTGATGACTCTTTATGGGCTGGTAAAGAACCAGCTCAATGTCACCTAATTAAAACAACATCAGTTATTATTCAAATATTTTAATAAAAAATAGTAATAACGTAAAATATAAACTAAGGAGAAGTCTTTATTTACAAACAGAAGTCTAATGATGATGGTGATGATGCTTCTCAGATACTACGTGGTGGGTGCTGTGCTTCACATCGGCGTGGAAACTGATGAGAATTAATAACATGTTATAAGTTCCAATCTAAAAACAAGACACGTCTACAATTTGGAAAATCTTAATAAAATTAAGTAGATCAGTAATCCGATTTCAACAGTGGAATAGAATAGGGTATTCTTTACTGTACACAATTTTAAAAACAACTACTAGGAATTATTTTATGAACAGTAATTGTACAATGGGCGAGCTTATCGCTGTAAGCGATTTCTTACAAACAACCTTTGGATGGACCAGAAAAAGATGGTGTACTTATTATATTAATATGATCGAATAGTGTATCTAGACAATTAAATATTAATAGGTATATATTCCATAAATTACTTTAATAAGATGCACATATTTACAACTATATATAATACTTTATACAATACATTATAAATAATCCATATATGCAACCATATATAATACTTTATACAATACATTATAAATATAATTATAATATTTTACACAAAACAATATAAATAATCCATAAGAATATTGGATATCATACATAAACATATGGAAATTACACAGTAAGAAGAAAATACTATATTGGTAAATGTAACAAACATTTAAACAAACAATTAATATTCTTTTACTAGTTTTTTTTAAGAAAAAACCAATTACTGGGCACGTTTGATTGACACAGGCAGTGCATTTCATAATCGGAGAGCCTGAACAGTTAAGGATTTATATAAAAAATTGGTAGAATGACTTAGCATCTCAAGTCTCAGATTCTCCGACGATTTCAAGTATCTTGAATGTGCGTCATTAAGGAACTTAAAACGTTCTTTAAGGTAAAGGGGGTCGGAGGCGTTTAAATCTCAAAATGTCTTATAATAAAAATACTGTGCTACTGGCATAATGCGACGAGACACAATTAATAATATTCCAACAACACCAATTAATAATATCATAAAAATATTGGTAATATATTCCGAAGAAACACTAAATAAATTGCAATCATAATCTAAGGGCTATTTGTTTTAATCAAAACTTTTGGAGATCTAGATTAACGTATATAAACTGGGAACCAGTGAAGTTTTCAATTTTGTATCTTCTAAAATGTAGCAAAACATAAATAGCTTTTCGTCCCTCTATATCAATTCAGCCTGTAACTGTCCTACTGCAGGGCAAAGCCATTTTCTCATACAGAGAAGGAATTACATTGATCACTACGCTTACTCACTGCGTGTGTTGGCGATTTCAAAGCATTTGATCCACGTTTTCAGGCTGCTTATATTGAAATAAGTCGTAAATTTTGATGTCACTATCATATATACGTATAAAAAACATTCAGGTGCATCTAAACATGCAAAAATGCAATGTATTAAATGTAATGTAATAAACCCAATCACGCCGTTAAAGAAAATCATCTCAGTTATCTTTTCTCCTTTCCTCCTTGGTAGATATACAAATACCACGCTAGTGCAGCGTTGGTAAATAAAATAAATAATCAATTAGCAGTTTAAATATCTATATATGTATACTCACCCGGAGTGTTTGTCAGCGTGATAGTGGACATGTCTGATAGAACCGTCGGGCTCGTGTAGAGAGTATTCTCCTTTGACACTGTCACCGTCGCGGTGCTCATGCTGCGACTTGTGGTCACCGGTGTGCGGGTCCTTCACCTCGTACTCGAACTCGTACTTGGGATGCGTCTGGAGGCAGAGGTCACGATTGGTATTTTGTATTCTAACACACTCTAGCAGGCTATAATATAAGTGTAACTGACATAGTAGTCGACATGGTGATGTTCATGGTGTCCGTGTTGGTGGTCGTCGTGTCCATGTTCGTGTATGTGCACAAGTTGATGGTGTCCGTCGTGCTTGGAAATATGCTGCGACGAATGACCATGCTCTGCTATCACCGCCACAACAGCTGTCGCAGCCAACACGCAGAGCGCCTGCAGCACAGATATTCAATCAGTTGTCTTTTGTTAGATTGTACAATAAATCAGATTACATTACTCAAAAAAATCATTGAATTAATTACCTTTGGAAACATATTTTGAATTCTTTTAAATTTAAATTAAATTAATGTATTGTTCCAATTGAACTCGAAAGTGTACTGTATCAGTGCTCACAAAACCTCAGTATTTATATTAAAAACAAAAGCTATCAAGGTTTTAATAATTTCTCTCTTAATGTTTTAACGGCGACAATATTTGCAATATTCGAACTTGTGAACAATTACGATTTCGTAAATATACATTTATATACACGCACACTGCTGATACACTTAAAACTCGTAGATCTGGGCAATATTATTTGTTAATTAAGTAAGTAAAAATTAACGGAGAACCAAATACAATGCAAAATACATGCCATATTTAGTTCATAGCGTATCTTTCAAAAAGTGACACAATCATATTGCCGTGCGCTGATAAGAACGCGGTTAAGTGACAAAGCCAAGTTATGATATATAAGCAAAAAACACGTGCTCAAACTTAAATTGACACCACTTTGCAACTGTAAGCCATATGAGAGACTTGAGACCCATACCTGAAATATCTATCTGTAGATCATACAAATATTTGTTTCATGTTAATCGACCCCGTGACACATAGCGTAGAAAGCTAATCTCGTAGCCACTATGCCAACTGTATCACGGATTATCTATACAAATAAATAAAATTGAAGTGTCTGTTTGTAATGTCAAAATAACAGCGTTTTACTAAATGCATATGAAAGTATATACGATACCTACAACAAAAAAACAATTTTTATTTTTTTTGTCTGTCTGTCTGTCTGTCTGTTTGTTCCGGGTAATCTCCGAAACGGCTGTACCGATTTTGACGGGACTTTCACTGGCAGATAGCTGATATTATAAGGAATAACTTAGGCTACTTTTATTTCAGAAATATAATTAGGGTTCCGCGCAAAAAAATAAAACCCTGGAAATCCAATATATATATTCTATGTCAAGTGTATATGTCGAAGTACTCTAAATTTCTTTTAAATTCAACGTGGGTGAAACCGCGGGTCCCAGCTAGTTTATAATATAAACATTATTATATATCAGTGATAGCCTAGTACTCGCCTTCTATACAGGAAGGCCGGAGTTAAATCCCGGCCCACATTTCAGACTTTTTGAATTCATGTGTGGATCAGAGTTAGATTATCACTTGCATTAACGGTAAGAGAAAACATTGTGAGGAAACCTACAAACTTGGGAATCTCATTTTGCGCTGAGCTATGTTGCGCACACGGTGGCGCATGACTTTTATTTCAGAAAAATAATTAGGGTTCCGCGCAAAAAAAATAAAACCCTTGAAATCCAATATATATATTCTATGTCAAGTGTATATGTCGAAGTACTCTAAATTTCTTTTAAATTCAACGCGGGTGAAACCGCGGGTCCCAGCTAGTTTATAATATAAACATTATTATATATCAGTGATAGCCTAGTACTCGCCTTCTATACAGGAAGGCCGGAGTTAAATCCCCGGCCCACATTTCAGACTTTTTGAATTCATGTGTGGATCAGAGTTAGATTATCACTTGCATTAACGGTAAGAGAAAACATCGTGAGGAAACCTGCAAACTTGGGAGGGCTCAAAAATGTTGTCAATAGTGTGTGTAGTCCGCCAACCCGCACTAGGCCAGCCTGGTCGACTAAGACCTAACCATTCTCATCATGTGAAAGTGTCCGTGCCCAGCAGTGCTAGAGTAATGGGCTATTTCTGTCATGTATGTAAATATTAATTTACGGATTTTACTGCTTTATAGCACTGTGTGATTTTTAAACGTAAGAGTGTCATCTATGATTAGTGCGAGAGTATTTGATTATTTTCCTATTCACAACCATTGTGCAATTACTTTTCGAGTTTGTAACTGAGTAACTTAGGTGTGCATAAATATCTGGAATTATTATAGGTGGGTTTGAATTGGATAAAGAAAGGCGTAAGTATTTAGTTTTGTCCGCATTGAATGTTATCAGCTTATACTGAAGCTAACTTTAACTATATTGAAACCTCGCTGTGCATAAAAGTAAACTTAGTTTAATGTATTTGCGGAGAACAGGAATATGTAACACCAGCATATGATAAGTTTTACCAGAATTTATTTTGATACTGCAGAGGTAATTTATGTAAATCAGAAATAACGTTGGTCCTTATAAAGTTACCCGTGGGACGCCTGGAAAATTGAAGTTAGTTAAATAAATAAAACAAAGCAGATTAATAAAATTTGCTTTTAATATGCCTCAATCACATAAAATATTTCACCACATGATCCTTTTTTATAGGTGTCCAGTGGAAATTCTTCATGAACTTCTTCCACCATGGGGAAGGGCACGGTGCATGCCGGACTCCTACAGGCTAAAATTACTGGGGCGGGCACCTAACCTCCATACCAACTCGACCAACTCCACTCCAACCACTTCGGGGCGCTCCAGAATCTCGTATGATCACATTAGAGCCGCTCACTGGTGCTAAACCAATAGGCACATCTCGGATCCCTGTCACCCTGACTGTAAATGATTCCCCCGAAGTCTCATTTTGCGCTGTGCTATGTTGCGCACACGGTGGCGCATGACCACATGCGTGCTACCGTTTCCTCGTGGATCACTCGGTGTGGGCCCGCAGATTCCCCAAACTGCGCGTCCTTGACTTCCGAAGCCCCCCGTCATATAGCAGCGATATAGGGCACTTAGGCGTGTTGGACCTGAGTGCCGGTGTGGTTGTTACCCTGGGCCCGTCTCGTCCTTCTCCGTGCGGGATCGGCCCTCTACCGAAACCGTCCTGCAGTCTCCTTCTGGAGCATGACGCTCTAAGGAGAAGGAGCCCGACATGCCCTTCCACCCTCCTCCAGGGTGGAGGAAGTACATGATGTAGTTTCACCGGATTAATAAAAATTAAAAAAAGTGTGTGTCAGCTCCGACGCGCGACTGGAGTTTACACCTTATTATATATTTATATATAATTTGTACATAATAATATTATATAGAATTTTAAAATTTCCGGTTTATATGTGTAAATCATAGAATAAAAAAAATACATTCATTGAATATATGATAAATAAAAAGCACAGATGCTTATATGTGCGATTACCGACATAGTAACTGCATCCACGTGTTCGTCGGATTTTCTTCCACCGTCACTTAAACTACATTTATTGTTCCTTTTTTTTATTTAATCACTCCACTGCGTATGAATAATTAGTAATAATAACATTAAAAATCAATATATTAATATATTAAATGAAATAATATATAAATTTGACATCAAACGACATTTGACACATACATGACTTTAACGCAGAAAGTGCGTAAGGTAGGTGCGCAGAAAAACCTAACGCATTTTGGTTAACGCACGACAAAATTTCACTCCTCATAATTTATTTATACCGGGTCCTTATATATAAATAGATTCTTATGGAGTAAACTCCAAAAACCGAACAAATGGCAGTTAAAGTCGTGTGGATGTTAAAGTTCCGTATGATGAATATGTTATCTACCATTTTTTTATCTGACTCAAGTTAGTATGTGGTCATTATAAATAAGTATGTATGGTATCAGACTGTGATTAAAAAGTGTAGTTACATATCCTCCCATACATTCAAACTGCAAATATAAGTTTCTTCGCACAATATTGAAACATTATATATATTTTAAGTCCATAGACTTCTTATAGGTGTTCCTGTAATCCTTATGTAAGTAACTACTTAATGATATAGAAAAATAAAAATGTCAGTAGTTTTGGAGATAATGGAGATAATTCTACTTTCATCTTATTCCTTAAATAACTTAAAAAATGTTATTTTAAATTATGAAAGAAAAATTTTGATACCTTCGCAATAAGCCCTTCCATTAGATGTGTTCATATCATATGGGCCATTTATACGTCCACTGCTGAACAAAGGCCTCCCCCATAGATTTTCACAACTGTGTCATCATTTTGGGGGGTATTTGCCAATACTCACCACGCTTGGCAGGCGGGTTGGTGAGCGCAGTATGGCTACCGTTTCACAGAAGGGACGCTGATCGCTGACGCCCATCCCTCTGGTTTAGATTCCCTTAGTGACCTTTTACGACATCCACGGGAGGAGACGGAGTGGTGCTATATTCTTAATCCGGACACCACACGGCACCAATCATGTTGATTGTTGATCGCAATTTAAGCATTGTGGTCATAGATGTTTTTTTTTTTTTTTAAATAAAACGTTGCCCCACACTAGGATTTCTCCTGTGTCGTGGGTGCGTTTACAGACATGAATTCCACATACAATACACCCCGACCCGGAACAACTATCTGCAGATCATACAAATATTTGTTCCGTGTGGGAATCGAACCCACGACTCGGAGCGCAGGAGTCGACTGTATCAGCCACTGCACCAACCGTGCCGTCATTTTAAGGATCGTTGGGAGGCCCATGTTCAGCAGTAAATGTTTACGGGTGATGTATGTCGCCTGAAACTACCAATCTAGGAGCCGCATAACATAAGTGGTATCAGTATTACGCTTCGTGTTAACTACTAATATTCGACCGAATATGGTTAGACTGTTGGTAAAGACGAGGTAGTAATGTGTCAATAATTGATGTTTTCAAATATTGGGGTTATTTGTGACTCTTTATGGGATGACAAAGTATGTCATCTAATTAAAACAACATCAGTTATTATTCAAATATTTTAATAAAAAATAGTAACAACTTAAAATATAAACTAAGGAGGATTTTTTATTTACAAACAGAAGTTTAATGATGATGGTGATGATGCTTCTCAGGTACTAAGTGGTGGGTGCTATGCTTCACATCCGCGTGGAAACTGATGAGAATTAAAAACATGTTATAAGGTCTAATCTACGAGTAAAAACAAAACACGTTTACAATTCCCCTCAAAATCTTAACAAAATTAAATAGATCAGAAATATGACATCAACAGTGGAGCCATTTAAATCTCAAAATGATTTATGATAAAAAAACTATGCTACTTGCATAGTGCGACGACACACAATTAATAATATTCCAACATGACCTATTAATAATATTATAAACATATTGGTAATATATTCCAGATAATCACTGAATAATTTACATTCATAATTGAAGGGCTATTTGTTTTAAATAAAACTTTTGGAGTGATCAATTTACATTTATGCAAATTGGAACCAGTGAAGCTTTCAGTTCTGTTTCTTCCAAAATGTAGCTAAACATAGACAGCTTTTCGTCTCTCGATATAATTTCAGCCTGCAACCATCCTACTGGCTGCTTCATGGGATTTCCCCTGGGATATCACTAAATAATTTACAATCATAATTGAAGGGTATGGGGTACGGGTGGTATGCGTATATGAAGTGTGTGTTGGCGATTTCAAAGCATTTGACCCTAGGTTTTCATTTAATTTCGTTGCTTATATTACAATAAAATATCTAAAACTTCGATGTCACTATCGTATATATAACAGACGGTTGCACCCGATCACGCCGTCAAAGAAAATAATCTCAAACTGAGATTATTTTAACTGATTTTAAATCTGTTAAAGTTGAAGAATTTAACTCTTTTTCTGGGATAACCACTTACCTTTTCGCCTCGGGAGATATACAAGAACCACGCTAGTGCAGCGTTGGAAAAAAAAAACTAGTAATAAAATAATCAAGCAGCAGATTTTTTTTATCTTTAATTTCTATATAAATGTATACTCACCCGGAGTGTTTGTCAGCGTGATAGTGGACATGTCTGATAGAACCGTCGGGCTCGTGTAGAGAGTATTCTCCTTTGACGCTGTCACCGTCGCGGTGTTCGTGCTGCGACTTGTGGTCACCGGTGTGGGGGTCCTTCACCTCGTACTCGAACTCATACTTGGGATGCGTCTGGAGGCAGAGGTGACGATTGGTATTTTGTATTCTAACACACTTAAGCAGGCTACAATGTAAGTGTAACTGACATAGTAGTCGACATGGTGATGTTCATGATGTCCGTGATGGTGGTCGTCGTGTCCATGTTCGTGTATGTGCACAAGTTGATGGTGTCCGTCGTGCTTGGAAATATGCTGCGACGAATGACCGTGTTCTGCTATCACCGCCACAACAGCTGTCGCAGCCAACACGCAGAGCACCTGCAGCACAGATATTTAATCGATTGTCTTGTGTTACTTTGTACAATAAATCAGATTACTAACATTAACAATACTTTAAAAAATCAAATTGTATTATTCACCTTTGGAAACATTTGAATTCTTTAAAATTTAAATTATATTCATGTATTGTTGTAACTGAACTCGAAATTGTACTAATATATACTCACAAAACCTCAGTATTTATATTGAAAACTACAATTATCAAGGTTATAATAATTTCTCCCATAATGTTTGAGCGGAGACAATACTTGCAACGTTGGAATGTTTTAACTTTTAAAGATTTCGTAAAAATACATTTATACACATTCACACTGCATACACGCTCAACTCTCGTGGATCTGGGTAATGTTATTTGACAATTAAGCAAGTAAAAATAAACGGAGACCTAAATAAAATTCATAATACACGATATATTAGTTTTAGGTTCCTTGTGGTGTCTGGATTAAGAATAGACCACTCCATCTCCTCCCGTGGAAGTAATAAACCAGAGAGATGGATGCGTCCCTTTTGTTGAATAGTAGCCATTCTGCGCTTTCCAAACCATCTGCCAAGCGTGCAAATAAAATGAAAAACTGACGCTTAGTTTCTGGTGGCCCACTATTTCTGGTTATGGTAGCGTTCACAGTACGGGCGGGGCAGGTCGTGCTAAGAATCTCCTCGAAAGGGTCAGCTACCACCCCAAACGACAAGGCAGACGAAAAGATTGTTGAGCTGGAAGAAGAAATAGATAAGTTGCACTGGGTTTTCATGGTATTATCAGAAGTATGAAGAGAGGGCGAGGACGCAATAACCCTTAAATCAGGCAACTTATTCTAATACCAGGAAGGTGACCATCTGTCTCAAGATGGTGTTGGATTCCTAGTACGCAGGTTAACCATGTAATAACCATCGAATGTGTGTCGAGCAAGGTAGCGTACCAATCAAAATATTTAAGAGGTATTCCTGGAAGGTCATACATGTCTATGCACCTACCAATACATATATACAATAAAGACAATTGACACATCCAGATGATGAAGTAGAGTGTATGTAAGAGAACTTAAGTAGGGCCATAATATCTCCAAGACACATTTCACTGTTGCGATGTGGGGCTTTAACGTGAAGCTGGGCGCACGATGCGATGATGAGTTGAGAGTGGAGTAATTAGGGTATAAGCAACGGAACCCCAGGGGACAGAGGCTGGCCGACTTTTTGGGAAAGGAATGACTCTTCGTGATGAACTTCTATTTTCCAAAGCCGCCTCACAGAAAATGGACCCGAATGAGTCCCGATCATTCCGTGAAGAATGGGATTGACTTCATCATGACTAATAAAAGACAAATATTTAATGATGTCTCCGTGATCCAAAGCTTAAAACGACAGACGACAGAGCTTCTGGAAAAAGGGTGAAACACCGGTACTTAAAGTCCTTCAGAGGCTATTTGATTCCATCTTATCTCACTTCTGAGCCAAGTTTATAATGGTTTTTTTGCTTCTTTATCATCATCAACCATTAAAGAGCTTCCAATGGTACAATTTAAAAAGAAGTTAAAATATGGCTTCTTGAGAAAACTATATATTCGGTAAATGATTTGCTAAGGTATAAATAATGCATTCAAACATGCGTAAACAATTATCGGATATACATAAATAATGCTAAGATATACCCTATAGTTAATAATGAATTAGACACCTGACTGTATACTTTGACATTTTGGTCTGATTGACATTTTATTTATTTTATTACCATCAAATTGTAATGTAATATATGTACTATATAAATTAATGATAAAACAATTCTAATTAAATTTAAATAACTTTAATCAAATGTATACAAATCACCTGCCTAATGGTAAAATAGACGGACTTTGAATAATGTAAGACCTTATAGATCTACTCTATTTTATGTGAATAAATATTCATTTCATTTATTTTTTTAAATAAACTTTGCCCCACACTAGGTTTTCTCCTGTGTCGTGGGTGCGTTTACAGACACAAATTCCACACATATCTGTTTTCAATTGGCATCACGAATCGTGTCGAGCGCAGGTTTGAGGAGTTCCAGGCTCCCGAACAAGCCGGTTTCCCAAAAGGTTTGGTACTATAGACCACCTCCATACCCTGCAGCAGGTTATACAGAAGACCGTGAAATGTAATCTGGGAAACCTGGGTGATGCCGCAGACTCTGCAGTGGTGCCACCTATTAGTAGAATGAAATAATAAATCGATAAGCTCTAGTAAATATTAAAATCAGGCTTATGAAGTTTAGACTCTTTTCTCCTGCATTGTCCTCAAATTACCCTCATTTCGCCAACATTGTAGTTAACAAAAAATGTAACCAATATGATTTAAAAAGAGTCACCGTAGATTTTTTTCCCTGTTCTTCTCTTATTGATCCGGTGGAAATACATCATGTACTTCCTCCACCCTGGGTTAAGAGCAGAGGTGTATGACTAATATGACTCCTACCGGCTAAAACCACTGGAGTGGTGATCTTCGGCACCGTACCGAGGCTCCATGAACTCGAAAAATCTCCATCTAGAGCTACCTACTAGTGCCACGCCTTTAGGCACATCTCGGAGGGGATGACTGTGAACTGGTCACCCCCTTTAGCGGAGGAAAGGCCCCTCCCCCCAGGCACTTCTCGGGGGGAATGTAAAGGATTCCCCCGAAACCTGGCTATGCGCACACGGCGGCGCCTGACCACATGTGCTTTGGCGTCATCCCGGAGGTCGCTCGGTATGAGTACGCAGGTTTCACTCGCGACCCCCAAGGCCTCCCGCCATATAAAGGTGACAGGGCTCAGGCATGTAGGACGGGCGCCGTGGCGGTTGTTACCTCGGCTCCGTGTCCTCCTTCTTCGAGCGGGGTTGGCCCTCTCCCTATCCCGCTCAGCGACCTCCTTCTGGAGCATGACGGTCTCACAGAAGGAGACCACCGCACTTCAGTTTTCATGCTCTGCCAGCTTAGCCGACACTACTACTGGCAGAGAGAGATCTTGCCCGATCCGATCGACCAGGATCCGCCGCTCCGCAGCCCACGCAGGGCAAGGACTCTTATTGCCTAGCGAATTACGTAGTCATCCTGTCGCTGGGTTGCATACAAAAGATAATCTATCATTAGCGTTATCTTTAACCTACTGAGTAACAACCCTTTTATGCTCTCCAACCACCTTCTATGAATCACCTCATCTTGATAACTATGTTCAAGTTACTGTTATTTCGGATTCGTTCTTTTCTTTACCTATATTCTACACCAAATTATTTAGTACTGATATTTATACTCATATTTAGTGCCTAATCATCGCTTTAATATTTTATTTCTAGTAGTGAAGGCAGATACAATGATTATAAAGTATGGTGTACCTGAAAACCCCTCACCTGAAGTGCGTTCCTAGGTATGCAGAACTTAATATGCGTAAGATCTCATGTATGTCTTATTCAGATGTTTAAAACTCATTTCATCACATTGTATATTTTTTATAAGTGGAGACCAGAATATATGCAACTGAAATATATGAATCACTTAGAGACCTCTTTAAAGATATCAATGTACTAACAATGCCTTCTCTTTACATTTTTGAAAATATTATGTTTGTCCGTAAAAACTTGCTAATTTTTAAAGTAAAATGTGACATTCATTGTATAAATACCAGAAATAGACATAAAATAGTAGTACCTAAATTTAGATTGTCCAAAACCAACAAATCGTTCTTAGGTAACTGCGTTCGGTTTTATAATAAGATACCAAAAGAAATTACTGATCTGACAGTCGGGAAGTTTAAATCGCACGTCAAATCAACTCTTATAAAAAAAGCATATTATAGGATTAAAGACTATGTTGACGATAGGGACATATGGTGTTAGCCCTTTTCTGCACATGTGGCTTCCCTGGAAACCTAATATATCTGAAGTGATATTTGCATTGTATAGCTGCCATATTTATCTTTTATATATAGATGACTAATTTAAATACTTTGTAACGAACAGATTTGTAAAAGACGTAAAAAAATGACAAAAAGGACTCGAAGAACTCTGAGTTTCTTTCAGCATTTCTCAGAGGTTGTCATGTAGCGAAATGCCCTCCGTTGTTTCAATATGACGTGTAAAGGTGTCTGTTAGGACCTATTTACTGAATAAATGATTCTATTCTATTCTATTCTATTCTAAACAGGTTCGGATTCCAACGCGGAAATATGAAAGGATTACTATTTTTTAATTTGACAAAGTCTGGCACAACGGCTTATTGTATAATCTGTATAAACTCGGTGTGCCCGAACGTTCGTCCGCTCATCCCTTAAGTGCTGGATGCTCACAAAGATAGCCATAACCAGCTAGCCCCACTATTGTTCTCACTGTACACCTGTGACAGCCCCAAACGACCCGTATATTCCTCGAAATTGGCAACCTTCTCCGATGACATGGCCATATAAGTACTACTCCAGCTACAGCCCCGATACTATAGTTAAGATCCTACAAGCTACAGCCAATGGCATATGGTTCAGGAAATGACTGATCGAACTTAATCCTACCAAAAACAAAGCCGTTCTTTATTTTAAACTTGGAGACGAGCACGCTCGCTTCTCACAATTCTCGATGTCGGGCCAATAGATACCTTGAAAAGCGCATGCCAATTATCTTAGAGTCACTCTGGATGAAAATCAGTCTTTCCGAGAGCACACAAAGAAAGTAAGTGCCAGCACTGCCTTTGCACTCAGTCACCTCCATTGCCTACCGTTTAGTAGGCTCATAGTAAATTATTCCTCAGAAATAAGGTGAGAATTTATACCATGTGCATTCGGCCAATCATGACCTATGTCATATCAAGAGGATGGGTAGCAACATTCTCCCGTGCATCAATAGCAACTTTACTGCGAACACTAATCTATCATGACCACTTATTGTAGTGATCATTGGGAGGCCCATGTTCATCAGTAGATGTTTACTGGTGATGTGTGTGTCCACCATTCGAACAACTGCCATAACATAAATTGTATCAGTATCATGCTTCGTGTAAAGCACTAATATTCAACCGGATCTTAGAGGAAAATATGATGCTGAATGTCTCAGTAAATGATTTACATAGAATAAGTGGCAAGTGTTGTAATGTGACAATAATACATATTTTTAAATATGAAAATGAATGCAGCCAGCATAAATTTAGGAGATGATTATATAACGAAACTGTTATTACATAAATAAATAGAACTACTTCAACGGTTGACTTTGATCTTGTAATCGTTATGGTCATCACGAACTTATCTTTTGTTACCTAATTAAAACAACGTCGGTTATTTTCCATCCATATATTTTATTAAAATAGGTAACAACATAAAGTGTAAACGTAATCTAGCCTCATTAAATAATACAAACAAACATTTAATCATGATGGTGATGATGCTTCTCAGGTACTACGTGGTGGGTGCTGTGCTTCACATCGGCGTGGAAACTAATGAGAATAGAAAACATGTTATGAGTTTTAACCTTCACTACACTTGTCTTGATTAAACACGTATACAGTTCCCCGGTAAATTATAACAAAACTAAGCAGAACATTAATCCAAAGTTAACAGTACAGCCGCATGGATCCCGAAATGTTTTATTAAATAAATGTACAGGCATTTTGAAATGAGACACAATTAATAAATATTCCATCGCCACTATAATGAAACACTTTAAGTGGATCACATCGCGTATATAGATTTTTGTTGACTACATCATCCTACAACCAACCCTGCAAAGTGTTCGAAATATCCGGAAAAACAAAAATCTATAATATACGCGGTGTAATACGTTTCAAAGTGTTTTATCATAATGAGTGATAATCGCGAAAACCTAACATTACTATGACATACATAACATAACATTATTATGATATTACTGCCACTATAATGTTTAAAACCCAAGAAAGAAAAATTATATATGATGACAAAAATATTGGTAATATATTCCGGATTATCACCAAATAATTATTTGCAATCATAATCGAGGGGTAAAAGGCTATTTTATTTCAACTTTTAACTACAAGAAAAAGGCCTTTTCTTATATAGTAATGACATTGATCACCACGCTTGATTATTGTGTATTGGCAATTTCAAACCATAAGATCCAGGTGTCCTCGCGTATTTTCGTTCGTTCACCTAACGTCAGTGAAAAGAAATTATGCTTCTATTTTAATAATAAGTGTCAAAGTTTGTTGTTATCAGCGTACACAATTACGCTGCTAAATGCTGAGATGGTTTTATGACAAGTTAAATGAGTATTAGACCTGTCCGATGATTCGCGTTTGCCTTTTAACAGCAAAAATGTACTACAACCACGCTTGTACAGCTTTTTAAATAGCTAGCAATAAATAATAAATAAACTGATTACATATCTATACATTATAATTATACTCACCCGGAGTGTTTGTCAGCGTGATAGTGGACATGTCTGATAGAACCATCGGGCTCGTGTAGAGAGTATTCTCCCTTGACGCTGTCGCCGTCGCGGTGCTCATGCTGCGACTTGTGGTCACCGGTGTGCGGGTCCTTCACCTCGTACTCGAACTCGTACTTGGGATGTGTCTGAAGGCAGAGGTCACAATTGGTATTTTGTATTCTAACACACTCGAGCAGGCTACAATGTAAGTGTAACTGACGTAGTAGTCGACATGGTGATGTTCATGATGTTCGTGATGGTGGTTGTCGTGTCCATGTTCGTGTATGTGCACAAGTTGATGGTGTCCGTCGTGCTTGGAAATATGCTGCGACGAATGACCGTGCTCTGCAACCACTGCCACAACAGCTGTCGCAGCTAACACGCAAAGCACCTGCAGCGCAGATATTCAATCTTTTGTTAGTTTGCATAACAAATCAGACCACATTATTAAAAAATAACAATTAGAACTATGTTACCTTTGAAAACATTTGAATTATTTTTAATTTAATTCTTATATTGATCAGACTAAACTCTATAGTGTACTGATACGTGCTCACAGAATCTTAACTTTTATAGTAAAACAAAAGCTATCAAGATTATAATAATTTCTCCCTTAATGTTTTAACGGCGACAATATTCGCAACTTTGGAATGTTGGAACTATTAAAGATTTCGTAAAAAATACATTTAACGCACGCACACTGCTTAAATACTTAACAGTCGTGTAACTAGGGATTATTATTTATTAATTGAGTAAAATGAACAGAGAACTAAATAAAATGCATAGTACATGTCGTATTAGTTCAAATCGTAATATCACGGATCCTTTAGTCTTGGGCGAAATGGTAAGGTGTAACATCCAAATATATTGCTTTTATTATAGCTTCTTTGGTTTAATAATGTTTTAAATAATATTGTATATGGCCGAATTAAAGAGGCTATCTTCCGGCAGTAAAATTGTTACTCAGGCTTTTATAGTATTATTATATTCAACCGTGCTGTATAGAAGAATACTATTGACCTGACTTTTACCTCGCTAGTTTGACTAGTTCAACAAAAATCTCGTTACATTGCAACCCACAAAAGTTTTGGTATGGGTGTAACTACATAAAGTAAAATCAAAAGATCGACGAGTAAATGGTTAGACTCTTTGTAATAAGATACTCGTACGTGCCTGCTTGATTCGTATATTAAGTTGGTATGTGTTGATATATAGTATTCAACACATACCAACTTAATATAAGAATCGAGTAAAATACACACAATAATTATTGTTAGTCTGATCTAGGTCTTAACCTCAAGATCCCTATCAAGAAGAAGAAAACAACGGAAAGGATTTTGTGGTCGCAAGCAGAGTTTGCAAAAAAAAACGTTGGTCTACAGTTTCTACACTACACTACAAACATTCGTTCAATCTTCGTTATGTGCGCTATGAACTTGAATTTACATGGTATACACGCGCGAACTTCTTTGTCCAATGAACGTTTGGGTTCACCATTACACAAAGACCCTCCTTCATTCTAAACTTTTCCATGTGAACTTTTTTATAGCGACGATTGAAAAAAATATCAGTACCCTCCTAACGTCGGCAACTTGTTGGTGAACACGGCATTTAGATGTACGAATCCTACATTCAATTGTAAAAAATCTCATTGTCTATCTGTTTCGAAGCATTTATTGCGATTATTTAGTTATTTATTAGATTTTAGTAACATTACAATATTGCAACAGCGAGCTATTAACATCTTTTTGGTGGGTGGTTTTTTATGTTACATTACAGTAAGAATAGTCAAGAAGTAAAATATTATCTGAACTGTAGGTGCTATATTACAATAAAAATATTATTGCTATAAAAACTGCTATATCATTGTTAGGTGTTGTGTTAAAGTATATAATGTAGATACTACTTTTTCATGTGGTGACAGTCTTTTATTACATTAGCTTTTATGATGGTGTTGAGGTAGACTTAATAAGAAAACTTCTTGCTAAACACGTTTTGATTCAATGTTTTCTGTATTTCTGCAAATAAATCGCTTACAAAATAATACTCGAAAACGATCTTAATCGAATACCAAAACGTACTTATTATATCAGTATTACGCCAATTTTTTACTTTTTTATTTACATTGAATATTTGGACTGTACGTTTAAACGAAGAACTTCAAACTGCAACCGAAGTATATAGGTTGTGTGTGAGTGGATCTTTAGATTTTTGCTAATGCTGATCTGTATTATTTTTAGAGTCTATATTATAATAGACTTCCCAATGAAGTCCTCAAGGGTTAGCTTTTATAATAATTAAGTGAGGCTGCACAAAGGATACTGCTCTCATCATTGGGCTGGAGCACCCCAGTAACTACTCCTTCCATTTGAGTGTATTCATCGTAAAGCTACTCGAATCGTTTGTGACCCCGCACTTTCCAATCAGCGCTCTCCTCTTATGTCGCGTAGAGACATTGCATCTCTATGCAGCTTTTACTGCATATAAGTGGAAATTCCATTCGCATCACCTTGAAGGCTGGTGGTCTAGCACTATACGATTGACTTGTAACGTTTTGCACCGTACGACGAAAATGTGGAACCTAATTCCGTCAGGGGTTTACCCGAACTCATAAGACATCGAGACTTGCAAGAAAAGAGTGTACAGTATGTAAAGGAGACTAGTAACTCAGTTCGCCAGATATAGGTGAAGATTATTCAATAAATTATGATGTATTATTTTAAATAATGCTTTGTATGTGTACTGTTCAACTATGCCCATTAAAATTATCCAATGTTTCATTTGAACACATCCATCACATAAATCTCCCCAAAAGGTCGGCAATGCATCAGCAACATCTCTGGTGTTGCGAATCACCATGGACGGCAGTGATTGCAAAGTATCTCATTTTCAAAATGCCAATATGTTTATTGATTTATGATGGAGACCAGGTGGTAGAATGAGGACTATATGAAGAGAAGAATTTCGTACTCTTACTTGTAGAACCGAAATGGCTCTTTGAACACTAGATTAGGATTGCAATTGCACCAAGTTACATTGGTGTAACTTACTTTTGTATTTGGGTACCTACGTTTGTTATATGAGAACAAAAAAATGTTACACAAATAATTACTTGCGGTTTTTGTAATAAAAAATGTTTTAAACATTCTAAACTATATTTGCTTACGATAGTCCAGTTAATCATGATGGTGATGTTTAGGTATAATGTGGTCTACTTTCAGAGAGTATTCACTCTTGGTATCATGACCATCGCGGTGCTCGTGCGCCTGCTTGTGGTCGCCGGTGTGTGGGTCGTCCACCTTGTATTCAAACTCGTACTTGGAATGCGTCTGGAGCAAAACATCATTCTTCGTGAGTATTTTCTTTGCGCAGATTATTATAAATCATCATAAGGTGAGTGTAACTTACATAGTAGTCGAGATGGTGGTGTTCATGTTGATGATGTTTATAAACCTAATTAAATAAATTTAATTCATATATTACTTCCCTTCATTATATATGAATCGTAAACTTGACATGTAAATATTGAGAAAATGTGGTCATGTATAGTTTTTTAGTTATTATTAATTTGCCGTGAGATGCCGGCTGAGAATACCACTACCCGATCTCATCTCGTGGGTTTCGTAAGGGGTGACTATGGGATTAGCTTGAGTATCAGCATTTATAACTCAACTGAGATCGCTAACCCGCCTGCCAAGCGTGCTGATTATGGCAAAACCCCCAATGAGCACGCAGTACAAACCCGGCTGGTGGCGACTGGCCGTCATGTAAGTAAGCATCTCGGGGTGTCGATAGGCGTGGCACCAGTTTCACCATCGCACGCCTTGAAATCTGCGAGTGAGTTTCCCCGTTATTACGCCGTGAGGCACTTCTACCCCCGAGCATATAGTTCTGGCGATACCCTGGTATCAGCCAGCTAAAGCAAGGCAGAGTTGGGAGTCCTGCAGGCACTCATGGGGTCTACTCCAGATAGTCAGTAAAGGCAAGCCGAAGGCGACGCCCTGACCGACCCTCATTGGATTACAAAATGTCTCCACTCACATACAGCTCGCCACAAACTGCCCTGCGGTTAGGAGGCTTCATAATAACTATATTCTCCTTATGATATACTTTTTTTGTAGCAAACAGGATATCTGGTCTAATCTGCCCTCTGGTATTGCATTTGTCTCCTGATGAGACAACGATCGAACCCAAATTAATGTTACATTTGGAGAGAAGTTGAATTATGAAATCTTTTCTTTTTTTACCTTACTAGTCATCTTGGGTTTTTAATTGCGCTGTTGTATTATTGGTACTATGCTTAGTAATTAACTGATACATAGTCTCATAAAACTTTGCTTTTATTATATTATAATGATAATAATCAAGGTAATCTTTGTATGGTTGGCGATAAAATTTATTTACGACATGAAATACGAATTGTTTCGTAAAAGTACATTGTTACGTATACACCTACGCTACTTTCTCAAGTGACAACGGATATCCATAATATTATGTGCAGCTATAGCTATTTTATTAATGTATGACATGAATATGCATATTTTATTGCATTATTCAGTCACGATAAAAAGTATTTTCGTACCAATTACTTGTTTCCATTTATAGATTCAATCAAAGAACAGTTATGTTAATGTTTATCCAAGGAGCTAAGTCTTGCATATTGATCTCTTCTTGTTGAATTAAAGAATCACAATAGTGTTTGTGTATAGTATCAGACCGAGCCCCCTGGGGTGCGCTATATTAATAAAATAGGTAGATAGTAATTAGTACTTTTTATAATATTATGATTGTAGCTACCAATAAATATACAGTCTGATTCATTTAACTTAGATATAACGTATGAAAAGTAACTTATTGGAGCAATATGAAAGAGAAAACTGTCAACATAATATTGGCATAGTTAATTTTTGTTCAGGGGATTAAAATAGAATCATTGCGTCAGTAATTAGGTCCTTGCAGACACTTTTACTTATCACTAGCTTTTTCCCGCGTCATCGCACGCGTGGAATCTGGAAATCTACATCATGTTGTTGAAAATATGCAATAATGACCTGCACTATCTATGAATTATTATCATCTATATCATAAAACTTTAGTCTTACTTATCCATAGAATTGCACCGCATTCAAAATAAAAAAAAATGTAGCTTAGCCCTGAAGTCTTATATTCGATTTAGTCCAAAATACGAACTACTTATAAAAAAATAACCACTCGGATGAATTTTGAATTCTGAACAGCCAAATTAATAATAATATCCATATAAATGTATTTTGGGGTAGAGCAAAGCATGAGCGTTCATTTATTTTATTACCCACACTTTGGCTTGTGATCGCGATGGTAAATGATACAACAGTATTGTTTTTATTAATGATATCTCACACTATTATTTTTCCCGTGTTCCAGTTTACAGACATTAATTTCACATGCACAAACACCCAGACCCAGAACCTGTAAATCATAAAAATATTTGTTCCGTGCGGGGATCGAATCCGCGTATCGCAGAAAGTTAATAGCTTAGCCACAGCGCCAATCATGGTATCAAGCAGTATAAATCAATTAATGCGAATTACAGCAATAAATATTGTTTCTGTTAGGTGATGATGCGCAAGGGCAATGGTGGTGCGATTGTCTTTAATCTTTATCTTCGTTTGGCCTACGGATAATTGTTACAAGGTTAAGTGTTCTAGTATGTGAGATTTCTTTAAACGTACCCACGACATACGAATATTCTAATTGGCCTTGCTGTCGTATTTTGTAAAATATATTTTCGAGACCTTTTTCTACTGTAAGTGATATTGTTAAGATGTAGAATACAAAATACTTAGGCACCACATGTAGGTATCTACATGTTATAGATAAGAGCTATTCTAAACAGCTGAAAAACTTTCCGTGGCGAGATTTGTATTAAAATCTGTCAATAATAACAGGTTCCAAATATTAAACGATTAAAATTAATATTTTACATGTTGACAATTATAATTTGTAGATCTTTAATACCGATCTCTGTAGACACGTTCTCGACACCGAAGGTTTTCACGCGTTTAGAATAAGTCTACAGGTACCCAATGGAATCGACCCACGTATACCTTTTGCTTTTCTCTATTATCATGTTGAACGCATAATTATTAAAAAGACTAGACTACATGCTGTATTTAACAACTGAGCTGTACACGATTTAACATGATTGATGCTTAATTTTTTTTTGACGGCTCTGTTGGTGCAGTGGTTGATACAGTCGGCTGCTGCGCTCTCGGTCGCGGGTTCAATTACCGCACGGAACAAATATTTGTATGATCTGCAGGTAGTTATTCCGGGTCTGGGTGTATTGTGTGTGGAATTTATGTCTGTAAACACACCCACGACACTGGAGAACTCCTAGTGTGGGGGCAACGTTTCTTTAAAACGAAAAAAAAATATGCATGAACTTTACACTACTTTTAAACTATTACGTGTTTTGTGTGTAGCTGTATCTTTCATAATAGTATTAGCAGTAGTAGCACGTATCATACCACATGCATAATGTCCAATAAGACATTAGTCAAAGTTTAAATTGCAATTTTTTCTATTGTGTTCAGCCGAGTAACCTAGTACTAGAGGACGAATACCAACCCTAAAGATCACCACAATGAGCGGTCTAGGTTTGTGTTTTGTGCTCACTGGAGTGTTGCCATAATTGCCACGCTTGGCAGGCGGAGCGGTCAAAGTTAAGTTGTAAATGTTCTCGAAGGACGCTGCTGCCTATGGTCCGGCTAACGTCAATGTTGTCATGTCACCCACGAGATGGGCTGGTGAATTATTTCTAATTTTTGTAAAATGTGAGAAAGCCCTAGCCTAGACTAGTCCCACAAAAAAAAAAAAAACGTTTTCACACATGCATCGGCATTTCAAACCGTGTGGTGCCGGCTACGAATAGCACCAACCCATCTCATCCTGTGGGTGTCGTAAAAGGCAACTAAGGGATTAGCCGAAGGATGGGCAGCAGCGTCCTTCGAATACATTAACAACTCAACTGCGATCGCCAACCCGCCTGCCAAGCGTGGTGATTATGGCAAAACCCCCCAAAGAGCACACAACATACCGATGTCGGTCGTTGTGGTGATCTTTGAGTGAGGCCTGTGTCCAGCAGTAGACTTTATTCTACATATCTATATCTATAAAACTTTGTGGCTGTTCTTCTATGCGATGTTCGCAATTAGTCGTATTTGATATTCATAAATCTCCAAATATTTGCACCAATAATTTATTGTACGAAAATTTGGTGAGAATTAGAATAATTTATCTTTTAATAAAACAATTTTAAACAGATTAAATCGCGTGTATTAGATTTTTGTTTTTCCTGACGTTTTGAACACTTTGCAGGGTTCGTGGTCGCAGGATGACTAGCAGGAAAAACAAAAATTAATAATACACACAATTTAATCCGTTTAAAATTGTTTTATTATAATGTGTAATAATCGCGAAAACCTAAGACATTACTATAATAATTTATCACTTTTTCTACTCAATGCGATTCCGTCATGGATCTTCAAAATAACATATCCATAGATAATGAATAAAAAAGTAGACTTTCAAATACCAAAATAAACGTTTCATTCGTCTATTTGGAATAATATCATTATATGCTTTAACTCAGCCAACTTTGAAACAAATTTTGATCAGAAGGACGTATTAACATAGACCAAACCGGCTGAATACCGTCCGAATCGGTGCTGATTGGCGTCAATCTGAAATCATGCCGGATTGCAGTGCCTAGTATCGCCGCTGTTGCAGGTAATGACAGGTCTAACTAATTTCTTTTTTTATTATTTCCCATCACCAGCACCCTTTTTTCCATTCGCCACTCTGGACAAGTGCCCAGGGCCCCGCGATCCTTTAAGCCCCCGTTCCTGCCAGATCACCATCCGATAACCGATATTTGCTATAAGTAAGAAGAGTTACTTCTACGGATTATATTACATATATTATCGAATCATTTAACAAAAGAAAATAACTTTTGAATAAATCTAGAGTTTGGTTATCTACTCCTTTTGTTTGTTGTTAGTATAAATAGTCCTCTGTCATATCAAAGTCATAGCAGCCTCAGTATCCTAAAGTGCCCAGGGCCTCCAATAGGTTCAAAATTGTCTCGGGGGGGTGACCACTTTACAGTCACCCTCTCCGAGATGTGCCTATAGGCGCGGCACCAGTGGGCGGCTCTAGTGTGATCACACGAGGACCTGGAGCCGCCTTTAAGTGCCGAAGATGACCGCCCCAGTGGTTTTAGCCGGTAGGAGTCCATAACCCTTCGGCCTTCCCCGGGGCGAAGGAAGTTCATGAAGAATTTCCAATGGGCACCAATAAAAAAATAAAAAAAGTTTAAAAATTGTCTACATAATATTCAGCGCAAGAGCTGTTAGGCACACGGTTTTTTTTAATGATCCTTTATTTTTTTTGTGAGAAGAATATGTACGAAATGGAAGAAAACGTCCATCCGTTTCATGTAAAGCAGCTTTTTGTGTAGCGAACTTTATTTACTATCCAAAGTCTGAATGGCTCTTATGTGTCACAATTGTATGATGGAGCGCGTTGCTCTGCGATATATGCGCGTGACCTTGATCGTGACCGGTTTGTGGTCGCGATCATCACGACAACGTACGCTACCGCACTGTACGTAAATATCTGTTAGTATGGTTGTAAAGTTTGTTATTGTGACTTGTGTTGTCCGGATTAAGAATATAGCACCACTCCATATCCTCCTGTGGATGTCGTAAAAGGCGACTAAAGTAATCTAAACCAGAGGGATGGGCAGCAGCGTCCCTTTTGTGAACCGGTAGCCATACTGCACTCACCAAACCGCTTGCCAAGCGTGGTGAGTATTGGCAAATGCCCCCCGAAATTATGACACAGTTGTGGAATCTATGGGGGAGGCCTTTGTTCAACAGTGGACGTATAAATGGCCGACATGACATGGTTGTAAAAATATAACTTTTAATTTTCTCTTGCTGATATTTAAAAAGTTTGTTGATTAGAAGATTGGTTTGATATCGTTTCTAAGATGTCAAAAATAATGTGTCGTGTCTTGAATTTTTTACAGTGAAACTTTTTTCGGCATGGCAGGGTAGTAAACAACTGTACTCGATTTTAGAGCTTATTATAAAGATATTATTCTATCCTACAAAAAGAGGCACAGTTGCTAATCCCACTTTACAGCAGAAGCATGTTTGTGTTTTGTTTTAGGAATTTAATAATATTGATCGGCATTCTGGGTTTAATATTTGATTGTACGACCACATCTAATTTTACCGGTCCCAGCTTAAATGCCTGTCTATTCGTCAGAGAAGGTCCCTCAGATCTGTTTGTCTCCTCTTCTCCGTTACTAACGATTCCTGTGCTCCTGAGTATATAAAAGAATATTTCCATGTTTTGGGTAGCTCTCATAGCCGTATTCTGCGTGCTGCCGAAAATTTACTTCTGCAGATTCCTCCTCACCGCGCAGGTTTTATCTACTCCTTCGCTGTTTCAGTAATCAAATCCTGGAACGTGCTTCTTCTACACTTAAAAAAAGCTACAAGTAAATTTCCATTCTAACGGAAAGTTAGGGAATACTACTTGAAATCGCAGCATTCCTAATCGACACCTATGGGCATCTTTATAATGATTATTAGAATAAAATTACGTATTATATGTAGTACATTTTAATCCATGTATATAACATATGTATTAGATCATGTATTATTATACTTTTAGTATCTATCATCATTTCGGCCGAATGAAATCCACTGCTGGACACAGGCCTCCCCCAAAGATCACTAAAACCACCGATATGGATGTGTTGTAGGCTTATTGGGGGGTTTTGCCATAATCGCCACGCTTGGCAGGCGGGTTGGCGATCGCAGTTGAGTTGGTAATGTACTCGAAGGACGCTGCTGCCCATTCTCCGGCTAATCCCTTAGTCGACTTTTACGACACCCATGGGAGGAGATGGGGTGGTGGCATTCTGAGCCGGCACCACACGGCCAGTATCTATGTGTATCTTATAATTATCATTAATGAAGTATTTGTTTTTTGTACCTCTTTTAGTAGTTTTATTTTTTAACTCAAAGTTTGACTAGTAGTGAATCCTTTATGCAATTTAGTCCGCCTTGTGTATCACCATTGTACATGAAAGTATAAATAAATAAATACAGAATATTGGTAAGCCTCAAAATTCCGAACATTACTTCTCCTGTGATCACCGAATTTTGCAATTGCACTCTTTTTCGTTGGATAGTGCGATATGTGGTGGTATCTTGCTATGTCATACTGCTCCTGAATGTTATTGTAAATTGCGAAAAATTGTCGTGTCATTCGACGAATCTAAATCTAGAGCGACTCAATTTATGAAAACACTTTTTTATATTATTAATGTATTTATACGATCTATAACATCACAGAAGTTTGCCTCTCTATATTAATATTAGTCACAGTTGTTTCAACTGCTTTGCGTCATATTATTTCTTTAATGATGGTGATGTTTAGGTACGATGTGGTCTACTTTCAGCGAGTATTCACTCTTGGTATCGTGGCCATCGCGGTGCTCGTGCTGCTCCTTGTGGTCACCGGTGTGCGGGTCGTCCACCTTGTATTCGAACTCGTACTCAGGATGTGTCTGGAGCAAAACATAAGTCTTTATTAAGTATTTTCATGTCCTTTTTTAAACAGCATAAGGCAAGCGTTACTTACATAGTAATCGACATGTTCATGGTGTCCGTGGTGGTGGTCGTCATGTTTATCCTCATGGATGTGCACGGGGTGGTGGTGTCCGTCGTGCTTGGAAATGTACTGCGATGAATGACCATGCTCTGCTGACACCGACGCCAAAGTTGATACAACTAACACGCATAACACCTAAAGTCGATAAGCACCAACAATTAATAAAGTAATCATTATTTCAGCTAAGCCTACTATAATAAATGTGACCATAAACACTGCAAATACTGCAATATAGCTTAATTTAAATTACCTTAAAAATCATTTTTTATTGTTGGTTAAGCTTTTGAAGTTGCTTTTGTTGCTAAACTTATAACTGGACTGTTGTATCTCTAGAACAAAACGTGGCTTTTATATATCAAACTAAAGTAATCAAGGTAATAGTGACTTCACTTAAAATTTTTGGCTGTTAAAACTGTTTACGATAATTTGATTGTAGTGGTGTCGTAAAAACGCATTGTAATGTAGATATACTCAGACCTACACGAAACTGTTTCTTAAGAGACAGCGGAAACGCACATAATGTATGTACATGGGCATAATATTTCGTCAATACCTGTAATCGCACCCTGATTCGAAAACTCCTCAAGGTTTATTGTAATTCAACACAAAAATAATTGTGTTGTTGTTGATATTATTTAATAAGATTCAAGTCATACATTTTTTCATTCATATCAGGTAAAGGACATCCTTTGCTGAATATAAGGCTCCCCATAGATTTCAATTAATTCAAATACAATGATTGGTTACATGTCACCCGCATCCAAATTCATGTATCAAAGTAAGATTTATTATATCTGAGAATATTTAAAAAAACGTCGTAAAAAATCTCTATCTCGTGTAGTCTTAAACATAATCCATAATATAATAGGTCACGGATCTTTGTAGCTGCATTGACTATCCAGTCTACTTTCAAATCATCATTCTAGGAAACCGAGCGGTTTTATAATCCCTAGATTTATAAGTTTGCGGTATATAAAGACATCTTCTCCTCAAATCGGTCTTTTGACATTTCGAAGGCATCAGTTCTATACAGGTAGTATAGTGGCGATTTGGCAGGATATGGAGGTATCACCATAGTTATTGATCGTCACATGACATTTCTCGTCGTAAAGAGGTGGTAATAAACATTTATGCGGCAAGCATTTTTGGGCTGTATAAGTACTTTTTGTATTTTCGGGATATGGTAAATAGTTTACACGAGATGAGTACATTATTTCTATGTTGATCCTACACCTTTGATAAGGATGATATAAAGGTCATGGGTGATGAGGTGATACGACAATATTGGTTTTATTTTTGCAAATAGTGATGTCCATACTGGGGTTTCTCTGTGGCGTGGGTACAATTTATAGACATATCTCACGTGCATACTTAGTACCGAAACAACTATCTGTAGATCATACAAATATTTGTTCCGTGCGGGAATGTGAGCGAGTAACACGTATCACAGAAAGCCAATACCTACTTTAGCCACTGCGCAAGCCAAGCCATCAAGCAGTATACAAATCAATAAATGTGCATTGCAGCAATATATGTTGTATTTCTGTTAGGTGTTGATGAACCAAGGCAATGGCTGTGTGCTTGACTATAATCTTAATCGTTCGGCCTACGGATAACAGTTCCAGGGTTAAGTGTTATAGATATGTGAGATTTCTCTTACCCACGGCATGTGAATATTCTGATTGGCCTTGCCGTTATTGTTTTTTGTACTGTAAAATGCCTTTTCTTGATTTTTTTTATTGTAAGATGTAGATACAAAATATGTAGGCACCACATGTAGATCATTATTATAGATCAGGTATCCTTGAAGACACTCTAGTGTGATCTTACGAGGACGTGGACCACCTTTGGTGCCGAAGGTTACCGATCCAGTGGTTTTAGCCGGTACGAATCCGGCATACCCCTTCGCACTTCCCCGGGGCGAAGGAAGTTCATGAAGTATTTCCACAGGGCAGCAATAAAAAGAAAAAAGGTTAAGAACAGTGTAAAATGTTTCTCATTTCAATAAAGTTGTATTATTTTTATTTCGTATATTTAACTTATATACATATAAATTCCATTATAAGTGCATAGGTAATACAAAAATAAAACATTTAAAAAAGAAAGAAATTGAATTGATGCATTGTTTTCATATGGTATTTTTTAAAGGAGTATCCATTGAGTTTCCCGCCAGCTTTTCTATATAAGACCGATAATTTTGCTCTGTGCATCTAAATTCTTGACCATTCATACCTAAAAATGCTGAGTTACATAAAATATACTCTAATTGATTGATTACAACTGTTTCTTACAGCTGACTTACATACCGTTTGTGTATCGTGTAAAACAATACACGTAATAACTTTAATAGCTAAGTAAAAACTTAAGCAGAACTAACGAGATTCCCATCTCGTTAGTTCTGCTTAAGTTTTTCAGTTTATATTCATATCGTTGTTGATTAACTTAATAATTTGTTAGAAGATGGCACAGGAATGAGCAGGACAAATTATTACATTGTTAGAATATAATAAGATTAATATTGGTTTATTATTATTATTATTATTTATTAATATTATATAATATTAACTCACTATTTCGTAGTTTTTAACTAAAGCCAGGCACAAAGTCTTCATGGCGGCGCGGGACAGATTTGGTGTGACCCAATGCTGGACTAGAGAAGGCACTCTGTTCGTCCTCGATTCTAATGGATCGCGGCACCGTGTAACTTCGTTTGTTGACCTTAATAAAATTGGGCAGCAGCAGGAGCAGGGTACTGTGCAGGCGGAGCAGGTCACAGCACAGTCTGAGCAGATCACTGTGTCGCCGCAGCGGACCACAGATGGCATTCAACCTGTATCTGTGGGGAAGGTCGCCAAACCTAAAACCAGGCGTGCTGCAGCCAGAAAGTGATGGTTATCTTCATTGTTAATCATTTTCATGTTTTTATTTTGTTGGTAGTCCAGGTAGGTAGTATCTTATTTATTTAATTTAGAGTTTAATTTCCATTTAATCAATTTTAATCACCTTACGTGTTTATTTTATTTTTTACCTTTGTTTATATTTTAGTATGGTATGTCAACAACTACTTATAGTTTTACACGTATTGTCATGGTAACTTGTTTTTCCTATTTGTCACTTCTTGACTGCGCTCCTAGTTGTGGCATTGACAATTATAAACATTCTTTGACGAAATCATCTATTATGCGGTTCTATGTTAGTTTAATTTTCTCTTTTTACCTGGACTATGGCAATTATTGTTTCAGATTGTTTCATTTCTTTTCTATAATTTTTATTTAAAATGTATGCATTGTTTCTTTCATTTGTTGCACAACTGGCAGGTGGACGGAAGTTGTTTTTAGTTAAACCGCGTTTGTATATTATTATTATTTTGTTGTATATTTTATTATATTTTTAAAGGTATCTATGCTCAGCCTTGACTGTAGCAATGATACTGATACGTTTTTTTCTTTAAGCAGTGATGATGAAAGCTTTGTTAGTGTTCCGTCATTATCCGACATCCTTGTTTCACAATTTTCTGATGTTTCTGAGAACTTTAATGTAGTCCACATTAACGCCCAGAGTATTCCGGCTCACTACCCCGATATGCTGGCAAGTTTTGACTGTAAGAATATTCATGCGATTCTTGTTTCAGAATCATGGTTAAAACCTTGTCTTCCTTCTTCCTCTTACTCCCTTCCAGGTTTTCAACTCATAAGAAATGATCGCTCCGTTGGTGGTGGTGGTGGGGTTGCCATATATCTTCGTAATTTCATTTCCTTTTCTGTTATTAATATGTCGACTCAGCCACCTCCGCCAAACGCTGGTGAACATCTTTTCCTAGAAGTTGAACTGTATCATTCTAAGGTTCTCCTTGGTGTCTACTACTGTCCATCTCTTCGAATAAATTTCTTCTCTTCCTTTGAACATTTATTGGAAACTTTATTACCCTCTTACAGTCACAGTATCATAATGGGCGACTTTAACACCTGTCTCCTTAAAAATGACTCCCGTTCCTCTTCTCTTCGTCATATTATTGAGTCTGCTAATCTTTCTATTCTTGACCTTGCTGCCACTCATCGTTTTTCTAACTGCGTTCCTTCACTTCTTGATCTTATTTTTGTCTCATCTTCCAATCATGTCGCTAAACATGGTCAATGTTCAGCTGATGCTTTTTCCTGTCATGACTTAATTTTTACTTCCTATAAAATCCGACCGCCTAAGTATAAGGCCAAAACTCTTCTGCTACGCAATTTTGAGGGTATGAATATTGATCATCTTCGTCAGGATGCTAGAAATATTGACTGGACAGCTCTGGTTACATCTTCATCTGTTGACGAACAGGTTGAAATTTTTACTACACGTTTAATCCAGCTATACGACAAACATGCACCTATTCGAGCTGTAAAAGTAAAACATCTTCCATCACCTTGGTTGACTGATGATATAAAAAAATTATTAACTAGAAAAGCAGCTGCAAAATTTAAGTACAAAATACGGCCCAACGATATTAACAGGAAAAATTACGTCTCGATCAGAAATCACTGCAGCAAGGTGTGTAGGAATGCAAAGCGCCAGCACATCCATAAATCTGTTCAAAATGGTGATCCAGCTAAAGTTTGGAAATTTCTTAAATCAATGGGTATCGGAAAATCATCTGATGAAACGTTTCCTAAAAATTTGGACTTAAACTTACTTAATAATCATTTCTCTTCTTCGCCCATGTTGGACAGGGCCACCAAAGCTGCTACATTAAGTTATCTTTCAAACCTTCCGATACCAGATTTTTCCCCTTTTGTCATTAGTCAATTCTCCGCATGTGATGTTAAAAAGAGCATTGTATCGATTACATCCAACGCTGTTGGTTGTGACTGTTTTGGCCGTAAAATGATAATTCCTATCCTTGAAGTCATTCTTCCTGTCATTGTTTACATCCTCAATTTCTCAGTTACTAGTAGTGTCTTTCCACAAGCGTGGAAAGATGCTCAAGTTATTCCTTTACCCAAAAAATCTAATCCTGCTTCCTTTTCTGACTACCGACCCATATCCATTCTTCCATTCCTATCCAAAGTTCTTGAAAAGCTTATCCACCATCAACTTAGTATGTTCCTTTTCAAACACAATCTGCTTAATCGCTTTCAGTCTGGTTTTCGGCCTGGACATAGCACTACCTCAGCCCTTGTGAATATTACAGACGATATCAGGTCAGGCATGGAAATGGGTAAGTTAACTGTACTTGCACTGCTTGACTTTAGCAACGCTTTTAATACCGTCGATTACGATATTTTGCTTGGAATACTCTGCTCTTTTAACATATCTCCATCGGCACTTGACTGGTTTCATAGTTACCTGTTTGGCCGCCGGCAGCGTATTTGCATCCAAGAATCTTTCTCTTCTTGGTGCTACACCTCTACTGGTGTGCCGCAGGGTGGCGTTTTATCCCCACTACTTTTCGCAATTTTTATTAATTCTATCACTCTTCGACTGTCTTCTTCCTTCCACCTTTATGCAGATGATCTCCAAATTTACACTCAGGCCACTCTCGGAGAGCTGTCTAACGCTATTGAAACTATCAATATTGACTTGGCTCGTATAGATGAATGGACCACGAAGTTTGGACTAAAGATCAATCCAACAAAAACTCAAGTGACAGTTGTTGGTGGCTCTCGAACTGTCTCTAAAATTGTCTGGTCGACACTTCCCCAAGTTTCTCTTGGTAACTCTGTTATTCCTATATCCAACAACGTTAAGAACTTGGGGATTTATATCGACAGTACTCTTTCCTGGACTAAACAACTTCAGGAAGTCAGTCGTAAATTATTTGCTGCAGCAGGCTCCTTGAGACGTCTTCGTAATTTTCTCCCTATTAATACCAAAATTGCGTTAGCACAATCTCTTCTACTCTCGATCCTTGACTATGCTGATGCCAGCTATCTCGATCTCACGCAAGACCAATTTGACAAGCTTGAGCGACTTCAAAATCTTTGTATCAGATTTATATTTGGCCTACGCAAATATGATCACGTTTCTGAATTTCGAACTAAGCTCAAATGGCTTCCCATCCGCTTTCGCCGGAACGCTCATATTCTTTCTTTGCTTTATAATGTGCTCTTTAAACCTTCTACCCCTTTTTATCTTAAAGAACGCTTTCAGTTTATTTGTGAGACACATTCTAGTTTCTTGAGATCATCAGAAAATCTAAAATTAAGTATACGTATGCATTCCACTTCCTTCTTCGATAATTCATTTACTATTCAAGCGGCTCGCTTGTGGAATGCATTACCTATTGAAGTAAGACGTGCTCAAACACTACCTATTTTTAAGAAAATGGTGAAGGAGCATTACCTTTCTCTCTAATTTTTCTTCTCCTATCCTAGTTATATTTGATGTTTATTAGTATATTTTATCATCGTTTTATATATATAATATTTATTGTATATATTGTTATGTATTTTATATTTTTATGTCTAAGTAATATTGTGTATGATATATTGTACACTTGACAGCCCAATATCTCTCTCCTTTCTTCCTGTCCATCCAAAGGTTGTCTGGAAGAGATCGCCCTGTGCGATAAGACCGCCCATTGTACATGTATCTTTTTAAATTTTTATCTCTATGTATGTATTATGTGGTGTACAATAAAGAGTATATAAATAAATAAATAAATAAATAAAAAAATATTGACATTAACCATATTATTATTTTTAACCTTAACATTACCTTATTGGTCTAGTGGTTGTCATCCTTGCTACTGCGAGCGTGAGATAAGTATGATTCTATAAAAATAAATGTCAGTCTTACAGTCTCTCATAATTTCAGTGATGAAAGAAAAGACTTTTCACATTTATCTATACTTTGATTTTATTTTATTGGTATCCAGTGGGAATTCTACATGAACTTCCTCTGCCCCGGGGAAGGGTGAAGGGGCATGCCGGACTCCTACTGGCTAAAACCACTGGAACGGTCAGCTTCGGCACCCAAGCTCCAGCTCCTCGTAAGATCACACTAAAGCCCCCATTGATGCTACGCCTTTAGGTACATCTCAAAGGGGATGCCTGTAAAGCGCACACCCCCTCTACCGGAGGGAAGGCGATTGTAAAAAGGCCACCCCTCCAGGCACTTCTCGGGGGATTGTAAATGATCCTCCCAATAAAGACCCTCCATATCTATCCTACCGACTAAAACCACCGCAGAAATCATCTCCGGCACCAAATGGGGAGGTCCGGGTACTCATACAATCACACTAAAGCCGCCCATTGGTGCAACGCCTATAGGCCCATCCCGGAAGAGATGGCTGTAAGGCGGTCAACCCCTCTAGCGGAGTGGAGCGAATATAATAAGCCCCCCCGAAGCCTCGCTGTGCGCTGTGCTGCCGCACACGGTGGCACGTGGCCTATGCTACTAAAACTTAAAAATGTAACGTAATTTTTTAAGAAAAGTTATTGATTAGTGAGAAATATTTCAGTTTGTTTAGTATGTTTCATACTTATAAATAACTGAATCTTTAATAAAAAAATTAGGAAAGAGATCCCTCGAGTCTTTCTTATTTAGCCGCTTGTTGTTGCTTCTTATATCAAGTTCGTTTCGAGTTGAGTTCACACCCCCGTCTGAATGTTGATATGTGGACAACGTAAATAGATTAGGCGCGGATGTTTGAACAAAGCTTGTCTCTTTCATGATGTTTTATAAACTATACCACGTATTAGAGAGACGGGACCCATAACATAAACGACTTGAAGTTCATATTATGGTGTTACTCCATTTTCTTGACTAATAGTTATAGCATTAACTTAACCATACAAGCTCTCCCCTATTCCGTGTGGTGTCCGGATTAATAATATAGCACCATTCCATCTCCTCTCGTGGATGTCGTAAAAAGCGACTAAGGGACTCAGACCAGAGGGATGTGCAGCAGCGTCCTTCCTGTGGAACAGTAGCCTTACTCGCCTGCCAAGCGTGGAATTTTTTGAGAGAGGCTTTTATAGCGGTAGACGTCCTTTGGCTGATATGATAATTATGATAACAATAACATTAACACTCAGCACTAAGCTGAAAACAGAAAACATTTATCAAATTATTTTAGTTTTGAGGGCTGGGATAACCTAACATAATTAATTTCGAAAAAATTCGGAAAATTGCCCTACCCAGTCATTTTTTACCATATAAAATGGGTAAAAAACATGTGCGTTAGTGATGCCTAAAACTTATATGTGGTATTTAAAAAGATAAACGCAGGGATTTTGATACACGAGGAGCTGAGAGTAACAAAACTCTACTACTTGAATATAGTACACTAGTCGGTAAAACTTGTAGTATTACAGAAATAAGATTCAAATCATTGATTAAGCGCATTTTAACTTTGAAAGCCTACTATAATATAAATCATTACATCGACGATAGCGATGTCTGGCAAACGTTCCCTCCTGCACACTGCGACCCTCTGGCGCTTTATAATATATTGTATAATTTTCGCATGATCGACGTGTATTTATTCCCAATAAATGCTTTACCGTCTACACAGAAATTGTAGTTAATTTTTTGTTGACATCCTGACATTTACTTGACTTATTTTTTATCTTTTATTGACTTCTTGACATTTAATTTGACTTATTTAAAATTGAATTCTATATTTATGATATAAATTATTTGCCTATGTTTAATTTAATGACTGCAATTTACATTCTAATAATATTTTGACATTATTAATTAATCATAAAATTGTAAATGTGCGAGCATCATGTAGCCGTTAATGTTATATATTTAGTACCCTTTGCCTTTGGCCTTTTGGTAGTATCGGTCTGTCATGCTCACTAAAATGTCTTGCTGGCGGTGGCGTTGTGTATCGGGTCGTTCGGTTCCCTAAATGTGGTTGAGCTAAGCGATGCTGATGCTTGCGTCATGCTCGTGAACGGGTGCCGTCTGTTGGGACTGGTCAGCCATTAACTGCCATGGCGAATAATTATTACATTACATTAGTATGTCTTTTTTTTTATACATTGGCCTACATAATGCTCTTTATATGGTTTACCTTAATTTGTATTAATCAACATTGTAATCTCAATTATTTTAAAAGAGTATCTATGGAGTTTCTTGCCGGCTGTTCTCCATAGATCAACTATTTGGAACCGTGCAACTTAGATTCTGACGTTTCATAAGTGCCAATATTTGGTATATTTGAAATAAAAATATTTGACTTTGACTTTGATAGGCCACCTCCCAGTTTGGTGCAAGAAGCATGCTCGTTAAGGCATAAACACTGAAAATCGATGTAACTGATTCTTTATTTCGTTTACGCAACATTCGGCCCATTTGTTTCAACAACTCTGCCATAGCGATAATATCGTAGGAAAAGCAACGATGCAAGATTTAATAGCCGTTCGTATTATATCCAGTCTCATCCAGCGTCTAAAAGACATATTCCTTTATTTAATTTCCTTTCAAATTGTTGGTAAAGAGCTTAGGGGATATCACGATCCCCTATCTTGCCCTTTGACGCAGTGGCATATGATTGGTCTTTTGGTCCTAAATCTGGATACTCGATGATTAAAGTTGATATAGTAGAAGTAATAAATGTCCTTATTTTATCTAAAGATTTTTAATAACACATTAAAGCTAACAACAATAATAGAAAATCATAGTACGAGAGTTACTAAGACTTTATAGCTAAATGATGAAGTTGATGATGTTTCTGAGGCACAAAAAATAACAATGTAATGGTCATAGTAGAAAAGTACAAGCAACAGCCAAACATTTCCAGTTTAGTGATGATGATGATGTTCATGCTTTTCTGGCACTAGATGGTGGGTGCTATGCTTCACGTCCGCATGGAAACTGAGGACAGATAAAAACATGTGTGAGTTATTACTTCAAGTAAGTTCATACCCGGAAGAAGCCTATAAGGGAAATTAATTAGCGTATGCAGGCGATGTTCATAGTAGGTATAATTTATTTTATATCCTGTACTCACCCAGAGTGTTTGTCAGCGTGATAATGCACGTGTCTAATTGAGCCATCGGGTTCGTGCAGTGAGTATTCTCCCTTGACGCTGTCGCCGTCGCGATGCTCGCTTTGCGACTTGTGGTCACCGGTGTGCGGGTCTTTCACCTCGTATTCGAACTCGTACTTGGGATGCGTCTGGAGGCAAAGTTAAGTATAGGTATTTTGTATTCTAACAAATTCGAACAGGCGAGAATGTTAATGTAACTAACATAGTAGTCGACGTGGTGGTGTTCATGATGTCCGTGATGGTGGTCATCATGTCCATGCTCCTGTATGTGCACGAGTTGGTGATGTCCGTCGTGTTTGGAGATGTGCTGCGACGAGTGCCCGTGCTCCGCTGACACTGCTACCACAGCACACACAACGAGCACCCACAATATCTGGAATACAGAAGTTATCCTTCATTAGAATTGATATTTTATTTTATTTGAATTTTGATATTATTAAGTTCTTTTATTTATATATCCTTTATTGTAACACCACGACATAATTATTATATTTAGACTTTTCAATGAGACAAACAGAATCATAGGCAGCCTTATCGCTATCCAAAATCTCTTCCACGCAACCGTTGTTAGTTAGATTAGGTGATTTCTGCAATTCGGATTTCTTCCAATTAACCCTGTGTTCGTTTTGGTTTATTTCGTTAAAACTCATCGGTGTCGCCGTTCATCATTTCAGCCGAATAAAGTCTACTGCTGGACACAAGTCTCCCCCAAAAATTGCCACAACGACCGGTCTGGGTGTGTAAAATGCATAATAATTGCGGGGTTTTGGCATCATCGCCACGCTTGGCAGTTGAGTTGTTAATATACTTGAAGGACGCTGCTATCCATCCTTAGGTTAATCCCATAGTCACCTTTTACGACAGCCACGGGATGAGATGGGTTGATGGCATAAGTTTAAGCTCTAAATCGGTAGAAATAGATGCGATATTGTAATGCACAATCTGATGATTTTCTTATGTTAATAGGTATAGCAAGTTTACCTTAGATATCATTTTCTTATACCCCTTTAGTTGTCGTGTGAATTACAATAAACTTTTTAGGAGACTGATACATTTGGTAAAAAAATCGTGGCTTTTATAGTGAAAAGTAAAGCTACCAAGGTAATGCTGATTTCACATGGAATGTTTGGTAGTTAAAACGTTTGCGACAGTTTAATACGCATTATTTGAAATGCTTTCGTAACTAGCACTGTCTTGCTTTAATCGCTAAAAGATATCGAAAATGCTTTGATTTTTTTTTGTACAAAGGCAAGGACTACTGAAATACCAAAATATAATAAGTGATAACTATGCAAGATTCAATCGCCGCCACCCTTCACATTTATATCCAGTTTCGTCCAGCGTCTAAAAGACATTTACCAAATTGATGGTTAAGAACTTAGGGGATATCAAGACTCCCTGGCCCTTCGATGCTCACAATTAGTACGTAATTAATTAAAGACACCTAGGTTATTACAGAATCGCTGCAAGCGCTCAGCATTGAGAAGCATTGCTCAGCAAGAGCAGCTCCTGCAGTGATTCTGCATGACTACGATGTCGCCGGCAAATCGAAGGTGACTGATATATTCGCCATAGATGTTAATGCCCTTCCTTAATCATTTCCACTCCAGTAGCTTGAAGGCATCCTCCATTGCAGTTTTGGGGTAATGACGTCCCCCTGTCTCACACTTCTCTGCAATAGAGTTGTTCCCGTTCTCTGTTCATGTACTTGGACTGACATGGTGGCGTTTCTGTATAAGCACTTCAACACTGATATGCCGATAATCAATATGACACCGCTGCAGATATTGCAGCACTCGGTAAGCTGGAAGTCATCAAACCTGCACTCGAGATAAACTCGAGAAGGACTTTAAGTACCGGTGTTCCACCTGCTTTTAGAATCTTGAAACATGGTCTTTTTTGTATTCGTTTTAGATATTATAAGGTCAAAAAAGAAGTTGCCATTGGAATCAAAACTTAATTTACATGAATAATGAGTGGGCCCCTCAAAACATAGTTTTTTTAATTGTCTTGAAGCGAAGAAAAAGCTACCCACCCTCATACATATATATAAATACATATCTTATCTAAACCGTGAACCCTAAAGAGAGGAAAAACTAAGAATACAAAGGAGTCAAATAAAATGTATCCTATTCCTTAAATAGATATCTCTCCGCAAAATTTCTCTTGAATCCGTTCAGCTACTTGAGCGTGGTTAAGAATAAAATATACAGAATTTAACAAGTATTACTACTATTTGGGTTGCAAGTTGTGGATTCAGAGGCGGCTAGTTCGGCGGCGCACACTTTGTAAGTGGCGTCACCGCCTGCGGATGCAGTTTACGTCCAAGCGCTTCATCGAGGCCGTCCTGCCGCTCTTCGGAGCCTGGCTCAAAAGGAATGAGCTCGTCACCTACCGCCTTACGCAGGTATTAACCGGGCACGGTTGTTTCCGTTCATACATGCATAGGGTACGAGGCGGTGCCATGGCATAATGCCACTTTTGTGATAGCGACCTGGATAACGTACAGCACACGCTCGAAGCATGCCCTGCCTTCGAGCGACGGATTGTGGTCGATTGGATCGGACAAGATCTCTTTCCGTGTGCGCTGTTGTTATTAGCGGAGGCGTAATTTTTCAAAACACTCGCACGTCTATTACGTAATGTCGCCATCTTTGTAATAAATACCCTGCGACTCCATATCAACAGCTATGGAGCGCGGGCGCCGAATCAATGCAGGGTTTGTGCGTTTATTTTATTTTATTTTTAAGCAAGGAACTGATGACTGTAATAATGGTGGATATATTTGCGTTTGTTTGTTCAGTATTCTATTTTATTGTATAGTTTGCCATATATAGGATAGTTGTGTTGGTTATTAATAATTATTTTCAAATTATATATATTTACACATTATATAACATTGTGTTGTTTGTTTATAATGTATACATACTAATTATATATTTCTTCATACATTAGTATACCTTTAAATTAAAAATAAATATGAATTAGACGGCACGGTTGGTGCAGTGGCTGATACAGTCGGCTGCTGCGCGTTTTCGCTTCTGTGAGCCACTAGGGGGTCTAGTTGAAAACCAGCGCCAGGCGCCTGCCTGGCACATGCTGAACTAGGTGATGATTTAGCGCAACTGTGGGGCATACACCTTAATCAAAATGTTGCTTCTTTCTCTGTTTAGTATGTTATTGTTTGTGATGTCTCATTTTGTCGCTGAATAAATGCTTTCTTTCTTTCTTCCTGTGCACAGGGACGCTTCGGAGGTTCCTTAACAATCTAGAATCAATCAATCTTACAATGAATGACCGCTTTACCCTCACCGTTTGAGATGTGCCTATAGGCGGGGCACCAGTGGGCGGCTCTAGTGCGAGCGGCTCATACGAGGACCGCCCTAGTGGTTTTCACTGGTAAGAGTCTGGCATGCCTCTTCGTCCTTCCCCAAGGCGAAGGAAGACCATAGATCTAGTAGCAACAAGCCCTGCCAGTCATCTACTATCACATGAGCCAGAGGCCCGTTTGCTTTCTTCTGATATAAATGAAGTCGATTTTATCCCATTCAGCACTCCTAGCAGTAAGGTACTGTTCGCATTATAATAAATCAAATTATTTTTAAACTCGTAACTATAAACAAAACAGGCGATTTAGTATTTAACCAAAACACTTGCAGCTTACATACCCACCCGGACAATGACTGAGCATGAGACGGGCACTCGAAATATGCTTGGTACCTAACACATGATTAAAGGCTGAAATTAATAATCAATATAATGCAAAATCTATGGATTTTGGATTAAAGATTTGTCTATTTTTTGTGTTAAATGTGATCCTAACACAAAAACGGCTGAAGTTCAAAATCTTAAATCTAAAGATTCTGGATTAGATTGATTATTAATTTCGGCCATATATGATGCAAGAGGTCATTGACCGACAGCCATTTTGGATTGACTGTGTGTTAGAAAATATTGTAACAAATTTGGTGAAAATTACGACGTTATATGTTTTTACTTTCGTTTAGAGGATCATAGGCTGATTCATCTTCTAAAAGCGCGCAGATGACCAAATCGGCAACCTGTACATAAGAACGATAATCTAAATAAACATAACATCGCAGTAAACTAGTAACTTAGCTAACTAACTAAGCTTACTTAACTAGTAACTAAGTAAAGGCTAAATATTTTAAGTGACTCCAGTTTATTGCTGTGCTGACCGCAATATTTTTATAGATTCATTTTGGTATAATTAATCTAGCTCTTACGTGTGGTGTCCAGAATAAGAATATAGTCACTCCAGTATAATATACCCCTTCATCTTCTACTGTGGATGTTGTAAAGGCGACTAAGACACTAAATCAGAGGGATAGCTGCCAAACGTGGTGATTATTGGCAAATTCTCCCTAAAAATATTGACACAGTTGTGGAAATCTATGGGGAGGCCTTTATTCAGAAGTGGCCGACCTTTATGACGATGACGTAGAATCCACTATTACGTATAAGTCAAGCTGCGACCTGTCAAGGGCTTAGGGTACTTGAAGTATCAAGTTGAAAGATTATATCACCATAAATCGGTTAATAATCTTGTAAGTTTTTAATTTATTTAGTAATGGGGGTTTGGTTAGTAATGTATGCTAAGAAGGTGGACGTTCAGCAAAGCACAACCTTAGAGTCCATACTTATACTATGAAGAGCTAATGAAAGTATAGTTTTTCATTAAACATTTATTTATATAACATCAAATAAAATAACAGTGGGAAAGTAAACTAACAGTAAAACAATATCAGTTTAATGATGATGATGGTGATCATGTTTCTCCGGAACGAGATGGTGAGTGCTGTGCTTCACATCCGCGTGGAATCTACGAAAAGCACAACGAATGTAAATGGTTAATTTCATAATTATTATCATGTTGTACGAGTACATCCAGCGGCTGTTTCTTTCCACTACTGCCATGGAGTGAATCCCACAACATAAATGATTTAGGCAACGGAAGAACGAAATTTAATAAACGAACGTGAAATATGCTCACCCAGAATGTTTGTCAGCGTGATAGTGGACGTGTCTAATGGAACCGTCGGGTTCATGTAGAGAGTATTCTCCCTTGACGCTGTCGCCGTCACGGTGCTCGTGCTGGGACTTGTGGTCACCGGTGTGCGGGTTCTTCACCTCGTACTCGAACTTGTACTTGGGATGCGTCTTCAAACAAAATTCACGGTTATTATTAAGTTCTTAAAGACACTCCAAAGGAGGAACTTATATTAGTAAAACTTACATAGTAGTCCACGTGGTGATGTTCATGGTGTCCGTGGTGGTGGTCGTCGTGTCCATGCTCGTGTATGGTCACGAGTTGGTGGTGTCCGTCGTGTTTGGAGATGTGCTGCGACGAGTGACCATCCTCCGCTGACACCGCTACCACCACCATGACAGTGAACACACACAACACCTGCAATACGTTTTAACACTTAAGACAATAAGATTATGATATATAATAAATTCTTAAGTTTATGTTAGAATTTTGTCAATCGGTTTTCAAAAAATATTTTTAATTACGCTGAACCGAATATCAATAGATATTTACATAATTTTTAAGATTACAATTAAAATATACCTTAAATAACATTTTATATTTGTAAGCTGGTGTGCAAATGCTAGTTAGTATATTAATGAACTGATACATAGTTTAAAATATTCGTGGCTTTTATAGTAAAAAAAGCAAAGTGACAATTCAAAATGTTTCGCTGTTTAAAGTGCTTACAACATTTAATTGAGATTTCGTAAACGCACAGAATTGCGTGGGTAGTTACTACTGTTATAATGTTACTCGTAGTAAATAAAATTCTGATTTAGTTTCAAATTTTATTTTAATGTTTTGATGGCACTTGTTTATTCTGTCGAATAAAAAATAAGCATATTCATTTTGATTCATTCGTTAATCAGTTGATATATTTTTTGTCATCAAGAGTACGCAAACCATACACGACCGTAACAAACAAATACTGTTCTAATAAATTAATAATGAGTTAATGATAAAGACATCAAATCATAGTGAAAATCTAAAATTAATAACATTTACTTTATTTATTATTGCCTAATAGTAAAGGATGAAAAGTCACTGCTTAGCTCACACCGATAGCTTTTACGATGACTGAGATTGATCTAAAATCCCTATCATACGGTGTTTGGCATACATAATTTTATTCACAATGATAAAGTGCCGTAATTTTGGTTTTATATGTTTCTTTTTTAAATACGTATGTACACATATAATATACGGATTTCTTATGTACACACATTTTATCCTAAGGCTTGAAGCTTAATTTATAACTTGAGCAATATTTTTGCCCAGACTCTTTTTCTAAAAAAGTTAGCCTAAACATAGCCATTAGTTGCCATTAGTTAGCCAATAGCTTAGATTAGCGATTACTGTGTGTGTGCAGGGTTCGCGTGCCGCTGTTTTTGGTACGTGACACCTTTTCTCAATAGCCAAATTTTAAGTTTATAGTTGAGAAAAATTTGAATTGTGGATGGATTATATTAATTGGCTATATCCGAGAGATCTGCCCTCAATACATTTTAATACGGCACCACATTTCTCCCACTTAATTTCCTCACACAAATGCAATTCAAAAGTTACAGCATTTATTCCATTTATTCATAACTAGCTGGGACCCGCGGTTTCACCCGCGTTTAATTTAAAAGAAATTTAGAGTACTTCGACATAGACACTTGACATAGAATAGGTATATATGTTGGATGTCAAGGGTTTTATTTTTTTTGCGCGGAACCCTAAATATTTTTGTAAAATAAAAGTAGCCTAAGTTATTCCTTATAAAAGGTCCCGACCTTCACTGGCAGATAGCTGATGTTAAATCGGTCCAGCCGTTTCGGAGATTACCCGGTACAAACAGACAGACAGACGGACAGACAGACAGACAAATAAATTAAAAATAGTATTTTTGTTATATATAACGTACATACTTTCATATGCATTTAGTAAAAAGCTGTTATTTTGACATTACAAACAGACACTTCAATTTTATTTATTTGTATATAGATGTGTCACGTACACCATACAAAACTCTGCCACACTCATAGTTTCATAGACGGCACACATACAAAAAGTGAGCGATGCATAAACATGTAGTGAAAAATACAACACGCACTCGGACTCAACTTGGGATGGGAAAAAGATGTTCGATGAATTGTGGTAACTGTGGAACTTAAATAAATTAATATGTTCCGCATCATTATAATAAGTTTTCTTTAAAAAATTGACATAGTTGTCCGCTAGACGTTATTGGGTAGTGTAGTTAAGAATATTATAATTGTTTGTAAGCTATTTCATTTAGAAGACGTTTCGTGTTTTTATCAGGCGTTTTGGCACGATAAATTTCGTCTGACTTATGATGTAGCTGACTTTCAATTTGAATGAAATGAAATAGCATTTATTCAAAATAGACAAAAATACGAGTTGTTTTTGAACGTCAACATTAGATAGTACCGAAAGTATTTAAGATAAAGATTGACTACCTGTGATTTTCTTCTGGCAGTTTGGTCTCTGATATTCCCTTGGTGCTAGGACTGGAGTCTTCCTTTCAGCTGCCTCTTTGCAGTATTTTGTAGGATACCATTTTCACTCTGAGTAGTGACCCCAGATCTTCCCGGTGCCGTTCAGCTACAAATCCTATAGCCCATAATCATATCAATCATAAAACGTTGCCCCACACTAGGATTTCTCCTGTGTCGTGGGTGCGTTTACAGACATGAATTTCACACACAATACACCCAGACCCGGAACAACTACCTGCAGATCATACAAATATTTGTTCCGTGCGGGAATCGAACTCATGACCCGGAGCGCAGCAGTCGACTGTATCAGCCACTGCACCAACCGTGCCGCTTGGTAGGCTTGTCAGCATCCGCAGTTCTGTGTTGACTGCACCCAGCTTCCAACATATCCAAAGTCCTAAGTATTTCTTCATGCTTTAAATGATGACATGACATAACGCTCACATTCACAAAAATTACGAGAAAGCAGCGATAATTACTCTTCACGATAAAAAAATACGAAAACTTACAATAATATATATAATTTTTTACGATAGGTTATCTAGTAGCCTTCATAATGTAAAGAGCTTTTAGTATATTGTTAAAAAAAACGAAGAACTATTTTCAGTTTCAACCTACATTTGATAGCCGTAGATAGTATCTTTTCAAAAAGGTTTCTTAAGATAATGTCTTATGTTTTAGCGATTATTACTCATTATACAATTTTTAACGGTTGTAATCCGCATTATTATAATAAGGTTTCTTTAATAAATTGATATAGTTGGCTTGTTCCCTAGACCTTGTTGGGTATTGTAGTTAATAATATTATAATCGTTTGTAAGTTTTTCCATTTAGAAGAAGTTTCGCGTTTTTAACGGGCGTTTAGGCACGATAAATTCCGCTCGACTGACATGATGTGGTTTGAATTTCAGTTTCAATGAAATTATGATTTATTCAAAATATACTAAAAGTTGACAACGGTGAAATGTACCGAAAGCGTTTTATTATTATAATTTCAATTTTTAAACGGATTAAATCACGTGTATTATTGATTTTTGTTTTTCCTAACGATTGATTTTTTAAATCTGTAACGACGCTTGTCACCTTAGTCATCCTGCGACCACGAACCCTGCAAAGTGTTCGAAACGTCAGGAAAAACTAAAATCAATAATACACGCGATTTAATCTGTTTAAAAATTGTTTTATTTTAATGTGTAATAATCGCGAAAACCTAAGACATTACTATTATAATTTCCTTAAGAGCTTGTAGAGATTGTACGTGTTTATTATTTTCTTATAAATCGGGAGTAACATTTAAATGAAAAAAAAAAGTTTATGTACTATTTTTTGTTTACTCAGATCGTTAGAAATTCATGCAAGAGCTATTGGCATGTGGGTTGGCTATTTTATACTGGCGTTATTTTATAACATTGTTGTTTTATCCAACTTTGATATTGGTAAAACCATCGACTCTATGAAGCCATTAAATTTAAAATGGAATTATAGCTTGTGCGGTTGTGTCCGCCGTTAGTACATCAACAAATTCTCTACCTAAACGCCAACGGTACCTTGATCCCTAAATTACCTACCACCCAATCATAATGACAAGCGCATGAGGTCAAGCGCTTGATTCTGTGTTAGAAAACAAACGAAAAATTTGATAAAAATAAAAAATTTAAAATATTGCAGGTGACTAAACTGGCACGATGTATTTATTAATTTATGTACACACAGAAATATTTAAAATATAATTACATAGGAAAGAAAAGTACAAAGGCACTGCTTATTTCTGTAAGAAATCTCTTCCGGCAGACCTGCGAAAGGAGAATTCGAAGACAAGAAATGCAGACATGGTGTGTAGAGAATATACGATACATATAAATATACACACGTACATAAAGAGTATTATACCTACATACTATACATGGTATATACATCTACTCAGACATAAATATTAGTACATATATAGATGAAAACGATTGTCTAAATAAAATTCTGATGAGTTTATATTAACATCGCGGTAAACTTTTGTAGTTGTAGGAGACGCATAATATTATTATTGAGAAATGAAGTCGGACACGACACACTGAATATAACCGAGTCATCACTTCGAACCTCACATATCTAACAGACCCTCTCTACTCTCTGCTGCGTTACCGCTTCCTGTCGAATGTCATTGTAATTATATTTAACCAGCAAATAAATAGTATTTCAGCTTATCTTGCATTTACTTCATCAGGTTATGGGCCCAGTAACCTTCTGAATTGATACCATGGTATTATTTGTTGCCATTTTTTTAGTTGGAATATGCTGAAAATACGAGAACCGGCGACCGCGTGGTAATTTTTTAGGTTATATGCTGTTGTCTAGTTTTCATCATATATATTTATTATTTTTATTGTACTACTTTTCATAGGTTCAGATTATGGGAATCAGATTATTATTATTTATTTGTAAGTTAGTTGACCAATGCGGTACATATAACACATTTTCACCTGCATTGCATTGCTGGTACCATCCTGAGTTGGTTCTTGTATATATATATGTATATTGTTACATTACCACGACTTTCCACATGTAGCACCTTATTCTCAGCAACATCTCATCTTCAAGCCATTCCTTACGCATAGTTCTAATTGACATCATAACCGCAGTCCATTGCTGTGCAAACAGACCGTTGATCACACATTTTGTAGACATTAGTTTTATTATAATTAGTCTAGCCCTTGCGTATAAGTAGCGCTGCAACCTGTTACCGGCCTGCGGTACTTGAGTGGCAAATTGAATGTTATAAACACCATAACTTTACTTAGTCGGTTGACAACGGTCCGGTCAGTTTTTAGTAAGAACCGTAGAGAACCTACTGAAATCTTAGAGATTTAATAAAAATACAGATTTTCATTAAACATTTATTTACATAACATAAAATAAAATAACAGTAGGAAGGTAAACTAATAGTTAAATAATATCAGTTTAATGATGATGATGATGATGCTTCTCTGGCACGAGATGGTGAGTGCTGTGTTTCACATCCGCGTGGAATCTGGGAAGAGCGAAACAGATATAAATTAATAATTTCATAATTATTATCATATTGTACGAGTAAATCCGTCGGTTAAATTTCCACTGCAGCTATGAAATGAACTCCACAACACACATAACAGAACTCTGTAAACGACCGTGAAATATGCTCACCCGGAATGTTTATCAGCGTGGTAGTGGACGTGTCTTGTGGAACCGTCGGGTTCATGTAGCGAGTATTCTCCCTTGACGCTGTCGCCGTCACGGTGCTCATGTTGTGACTTGTGGTCACCGGTGTGCGGGTTCTTCACTTCGTACTCGAACTTGTACTTGGGATGCGTCTTCAAAGAAATTTCATGTTTATTATTTAGTTTTTAAAGACACTGCAGAGGAACATATATTAATCAAACTTACATAGTAGTCTACATGGTGATGTTCATGGTGTCCGTGATGGTGGTCGTCATGTCCATGCTCGTGTATGGTCACGAGTTGGTGGTGTCCGTCGTGTTTGGAGATGTGCTGCGACGAGTGACCATCCTCCGCCGACACCGCTACCACCACCATGATAGTTAACACACACAACACCTGCATTACCAAAGAATTAAGTTCAGGTTAGGTTTCTATCAATCTATTTTCAAATTTTTGTTAAAAATATTTTAAAACAATGAAAAAGTTTATTTTATAATAATATAAATAGTAATTGACATTTACATTATTTTAAAGATTAGAGTTTGAAATATACCTTAAAGAGCATTTTATATTTGTAAGCAGGAATGCAAATGCTAGTAAGTATACTAATGAACTGATACAAAGTAATAATATTCGTGGCTTTTTATAGTAAAAACAGTGACAATTCCATAAGTGCTTACAACATTTTTATTGTGATTTCGGAAACGCACTGAATTGCATGTGTAGTTACTACTAGGCATACTCGTAGTAACAGAAATTCTGACTGTATACATATTATATTTTGAAATGAATTTACACTTGCATATGTCACTGAATAAAATATTTACATATTTATTATTATAGCGCATACCTATGTATTTATTTTCATTCAATCGTTAGGGTAATTGGTGCGTATTATTTTTTGTGGTCTAAAGTACTGGGTACAGGACAGGACAGTAAAAATAAATAAAAATGATAATGACATCAAAATATTTTAATAACCAATATGATATCTGTGTTACATTGTTTTATTGTCGTACTCAACAATAATTTTAAGAGTCAATGAATTTCAGGAACTCATACTCATACACACTTGTATTATCTTTTTTAAATTTAATCTAAATAATTACAGTATACAAATTGCTTTGGTTTTTCATTTCTTAGTTCTTTTCACTTTGTATTAAGTTAACTATACTCGTACCACAGTAAACATTCTTCGTGTATTCAGAGAGATAGCATTCTACCATTTTTATCATTAATCTTTATGTATACTTCTATATTAATATAATGAAATCAGAGTGTGATTTTTTTGTTACTTTATATGTGGGAGTAATTTTAGGGACATACTTATTATAATAGTAATTTTGATATGGGCAAGCAACGGGTCAGTGGAAAGGTTTGAATTTAACTGATTTTTTTTAGAATTGGCCCTTAAGAAAACGTTCTGGTGAAAAATTTATTTAAAATTCGATTCAATAACTCTTTGGGCTGTAAATGTACATTGAATTAATATGTCATCTATTTCTACAAATTGGTGGCAATTCAAAAAGTGCGTGTCATATGCCAAAATGATTTTGATTAGAGACAATTTTTGCGCCATGATTTAGTACGACTTACGTTGCGGTCTTAATCAACAACTATGTTATGATAGACGTTGATTGTTATTTCATTATGAAGCCTTATCTTGTGCTACTGTTTATAACTTTTAATGAGTTTAAACATGGTCAAAGCAATCTCTCTAATTTGCGCGAAGACGTCCTTCTACAGCCACCACTGAAGAAAACGTGAAGGCTGTGCGGCTAATGATAAAAGCTGTGAGTGACATATCAACAGATCAGGGCAAGTTTAGGCATAATATATAAGTCAACTGCAAAAAGTCTTAAACGAACATTTAGGCGTCACAAAGCTTTGCACCAGTTGGATACCTCAAATTTTGACGGATGATCAAAAACGCCGTCATTTGGAGTGGTGCCGTGAAATGATTGAAATGTATAACGGAGGTGACTCGAATTGTGTTTGACATCATCTCAGGTGATGAAACCTGTATATATCGTTGCGAGCCCGAAACCAAAAGACAATCTGCCCAATCAATGTAAAGTAAAGATGGGCAGAAGAGAAGGGAAAACAATTATTGCCTTATTCTTTGGACGGACGGGTCAGTTTACAACCATAAAGTTAGAGGATAAAAGGACTTACTGCAGATATATATTAGTCATTGTTTAACAATTGTCGTTGAAAATGTTTGACAGTAGCGCCCAATATGATATAATAATCATTTGGCGCTTCGACTGGGGTCTTCCTATCAGCTGGTGAGCTGTTATTTCTCTCCTTGCATCATTTTGCAGAAATCGGTCTTAAATATTAAGTACTGTGTAGTCATAAGTCAAAACACTATATGGTTTAAATACAGTTCCATCATGAACTTTCCACGTATTGTAATCTGCATTATTAATTAATCTAATTTCCCTATTTAGCAATAATGGAGAGATAGATAAAGATAGATTTATTGCCATCTCACAAACCACATGCCACACAACCAATTACTTCCGCGCGCAATCGGTTTTCCGGTATTTTCATTTCCAATGTATGCCATCTTATGCTTTTTCTCTTCGCTGCTGGCGCTAATAGCCTAATGATGTAACTGACCTTTCTCTGATGCAGTCACTCAGTCTGATAATATATTTAGCAGAGTGTAATTTTAATGCGTAGCTTTAGCGAGAGTAAGCAATAAGAATTTATTGAAAATAATCTGTATTATTCCAATAAAATTATACACATGGAAATAATCAGCTACAAATAAAATAATAACATGAAAGACGGAAAGCAAATTAATAAAAACACCTGTATGCCAGCAAAGAGTTTACAACTAAAAATAACAACGAATAGCAATTTTCTATACTGTAGCCCTAGCACGAACAACTTGCGAGAAAGTATTCATTTCGTAACGTTAATGTGAGTGAATTTTGAATTGAATATACTTGATTCGCACATATTTTTTATTTAAACTGAAGATTTTATTCATACCTATATATGATATGAATTGTGTTTGTCATATAAGTTTAATCAAAATGCTGTATTTTCACTCACAATAATGTTACGATACGAATACTTTCTCGCAAGTTGTTCGTGCTAGGGCTACTTATTATGAATATATTGAGTTGTACAAGTACAAAGTAAAATCACTATTTCAAGGTTACTCAACTAGATCGACAGATAAATATATTATATTGAATATTCATTCAATGGCTAAATATAGTTTTGTGTGTTGGCATGTGATACGGGTGTTATTGTATTGTATAGTCGCACCACACACCTAACCAACGCCCAAAATTCTTTAATTATCAATTATTTTTCTGTTTCGCTAATACTTACTATCTAAGTGATGAGTGAGGTTGTATATATTTGGGGTGTGAAGGCATGGAGAGGTCGGACCCCTTGATGTCTGAGATGGGGGTTGCGCAGGGGTCATCAGTTTCGAACATTTTGTTTTCGCTGCTTCTGAACGATTTGCCGAACGCTGTAACGGACTCTGAAACGCTTATGTATGCTGATGACGTAGCCGCACTGGTTACAGCGGCTTCAGTGGACCATCTAGAGCAGAAACTGGACAACGTCGTAAACAAGCTGGCTGAATGGTTCAAGGTGAATGGTCTCGTACTCAACCTTACAAAAGCTCACTTCATTCACTTTATACTGTCAGGCCGGTTACGAAGACCGCTGACGGTATCAGGTGGAGTGAGTATTGTACAGGTTGAAAATACTACATTTCTTGGCTTCGAGATCGACAGGTACCTAAAGTGGGAAAGCCACATAAATAAAATAAGTGGAAAATTAGGCAGTGCGTGTTTTGCCGTCGGCCGGATCACCAAAGTGGTTCCTGTGAGGTAAGTGAGGAAGTATATACATTTCCTTATTTCATATTTATACAAAATAATGAATAGGATAGAGTAATTTTTTCATAGCTAGATGTCGGCTAGCACGCATCATTCCGCAATCAATCTAATATATCAAACTTGAACTATTAGGTCTTTACCTATGGGGGGTGACCGCTTTACAGTCACCCTCTCCGAGATGTCCCTAGTCATATAGATAATCCCTCTAGTGTGATCCTACGAGAACCTGCGGAGACGAAGGGAGGCTCCCTTAGGTGCCGAAGATGACCGCTCCAGTGGTTTTAGCCGGTAGGAGTCCGGCATACCCCTTCGCCCTTCCCCGGGGTGAAGGAAGTTCATGAAGAATTTCCACTGGGCACCAATAAAAAATATATTTAAAAAAAACTTATGAAATTGTGGTTGTGTGGAAAACTTATGGTTTGTACAAAATAAAGTATAGCTTTTTCTTCAATGTTTTAATTTTTTTATCAAAGTAATCACCCATGCAATTGATTCATCTTCGCCAAAGCAATGACAGTTTATCGATGTCCTTCTTGGAGAAGCCAGATATATATCCGGAGGCGAGAAACTCTTCGAAGGCGTTACTTACAGTACTGCCTCTCGGGTATTGAATTTCTTCCCGCCAAAAAGTTATCAAATTTTTTGAAAAAGTTGTAATCTGTAGGTGGTAAGGTCTGGTGAGTACGGCGAGTGACAGAGAGCTTCCAACTCCAGCTCTTGTAGCTTGGACACCTTCCGTTGTGCAGTATGGGGTCGCACGTTGTCGTGCGGGAGCAGCGGGGACAAGCGACGATCGAAGCTGGGTGCAGATGTGCGAGCTTCTCCATCATAGTGTTCAATTCTTCATTGTACACATCTTTAAGTTGCGCTGCAAGCTGTTACGAGCCTACGGTACTTGAGTGGCAAGTTGCGCGGTTTTACCACCATAACTTTGTCGGTTGACATTCTTGTCAGTTTGTAGTAATGGGGTGTATTGTATGTTGGGAAGGTGGACGTTTAATAAAGCACAACCATAGAGTACCTACTAAAATCATAAAAATCTACCGTAAAATAGGGCTATTTGGGATACACGGGCCCAATTGGAAATTCGAATAAGGAATACTATTTATGTTTATCATATGATTAGGTAAGTATTACGTACGATTTAAATTAGACGCTTATTAGTCAGAGATAGCTTCAAAAATACGTAAAAAAACAGAAGTAGTTATTAGCCCCAAATATGGTGCTATATGGGACTACCAAAGCGGGGCTATGGGCTACCTTACCGGTGATAAAAGTATAGTCTTTTATTAAACGTGTATTTACATAACATGAAATTAAGTAACAGTGGGAAAGTAAGCTAATAGTAAAACAATATTAAATTAATGATGATGATGGTCATGTTTCTCCGGCACGAGGTGGTGAGTGCTGTGCTTGACATCCGCGTGGAATCTGGAAAGACAAAAACGAATGTAAATGATTACTTTCATAATTAGATGTTGTAATGTTGTAAGAAACTATCAATCGGCCCTTAAATATCCGCTGCTGCGATGGACCGAACTCCACAACACAAATAGACGACTTAGTCAACGTAATCATGGAACGCGGTAAAAGAACGTGAAGTATGGACTCACTCACCCAGAGTGTTTGTCAGCGTGGTAGTGGACGTGTCTAATGGAACCGTCGGGTTCGTGTAGCGAGTATTCTCCCTTGACGCTGTCGCCGTCGCGATGCTCGTGCTGCGACTTATGGTCACCAGTGTGCGGGTTCTTCACCTCGTACTCGAACTTGTACTTGGGATGCGTCTTCAAACAAATTTCATGGTAATTATTTAGTTTTTAAGGACACTCCAGAGAACGAACATATATTAGTAAAACTTACATAGTAATCAACGTGGTGATGTTCATGGTGTCCGTGATGGTGGCCGTCGTGTCCATGCCCGTGTATGGTCACGAGTTTGTGGTGTCCGTCATGTTTGGAGATGTGTTGCGACGAATGACCATCCTCCGCCGACACTGCTACCACCACCACGAAAGTGAACACACACAACGCCTGCAGTACGAAAGAATTAAGTCTAGGATATAAATTTGTCCATCAATCTTCAAATGGTGTTATAAAAAACTATATTTAATTACATTGAACCGGTTTATATTATAATAATAAAAATACCGATTGACATTTAATTTATTTCAAACATTAGAGTTAACAAATATACCTTAAAGAGCATTCTATATTTGTAAGCTGATGTGCAAATATTAGTAAGTATATTAATGAACTGATACATTGTTTAAATATTCGTGGCTTATATAGTAAAAAAAGTGACAATTCAAAAAATTTGCTGGTAAAGTGCTTACAACATTTTTATTGTGATTTTGTAAACGCACATAATTGCGTATGAAGTTGCTTCAGCGGATACTCGTAGTAAATGAAGTTCTGATTAAGTTTTTATATTTTATCATTTAATTAATTCACACTTACTCAATTTATCGAATAAAAAATTAAGCTTATTTATATTGAGTCATTCGTTAGGGTTAATTGCTTTCCTTGAAGATCACACTAGAGCCGCCCATGGTGCCACGCCTTAAGGCACATCTTGAAGGGGAAGACTGTAAAGCGGTCACCCCCTCTAGCATACGGAAGGCGACTGTAAAAAGGTCATCGCTCCAGGTACTTCTCGGAGAGGATTGTTAGGGATCCCCTCAAGCCTTGCGCTGTGCTGCGCACATGGCGTCGTTCCGGGGATGGCTTGGTATGTATGAGCACGCAAATTCCTCAATCTGTACCCGCTACCCCCTTGATATAGGCCCCTTACCATTCTGACGATAAGTGACAATATTTGGTTTATTTGAAATAAAATACTTTGACTTTAACTTTGAAAGCGACGGCAGGGGGCTCGGGCGTGTTGAACGTGGGCACCCGCGCCGGGGCGGTTGTTATCCCTGCGCCGTCTCGTCCTTTTCCGTGCAGGATCGGTCCTCCCAATCCTGCTCTGCACCTAATCAATTAGTTTTGATTGGTGCTATCAGAAGATCCGTTGATAAGAGTTCAAAGCTATCTAGATTATATAAGGCGCCATACCAAATTGACGGATTTCCAATATGAACTATCTTATTAAGAAACTGAATATTATTAGATTTGAAGATATTGCATATGTTAATCGATTGGGACCATTTCTTTTCTTTTATTTTCAAAGAATTTTATTATAAATTTTGCATAATAACATGTAATCCAGACTTTGTTGAGTAGTGTAGTTATGAATATTATAATTTTAATAAAACACTTTAAAACGGATTAAATCGCGTATATTATTGATTTTTGTTTTTCCTGGCGTTTCGAACACTTTGCAGGGTTCGTGGTCGCAGGACGATTTATTATAATCTATAATAATCGCGAAAACCTAAGACATTACAATATTATAATTGTTTGTAAGCTTTTCCATTTACTCGCGATTTTCTCGGGTATATTTTGCGTCATTAATTCCATCTGACTAAATAGATAACGAAGTGGTTATCTAGTCGATGATTTCTTCACGATCAATTAGAGTTAATTTTTATTGCTAGCAATTGTGTAAGTGTTGTTACAGTGAGAATTAAATGTCATGCGATAGAGTATCAACTGTTTTTCGCCTGTTAGGTAAGTATTCTGATAAAAGTTATGTAGGGAAGTTTGAAACTCTTATGTTGAATTAATGAAATGGCAAATTTTAAAGACGTAGCCAATTGTAGAGCAATTTTTTCCAAACTTTGCCTATTAATGAGACGATTGGATGGATTTTATATAAATCAATTTCTCCATCCAACCACTCCACAGGCTGATGTTCGATGACCATTATAAAAGAACATACTAATAATAAAGAGTTCGAACTACGATCTAAGAATCTTTGACAGTTGTCAAACCGACAAACATTTTTAATATGATAATTTCTTTATGAGCTTGTATATACAAATATTTTAATCGTTATAGAGGCCCTTACCATACATTGCATAGATCATCACGCAAACGAGTACACGTGTGCATTTGACTTTAGGCGTGAACAAGTACCCGCCTGAGAACGTTATCTTACATTAATAAGAAAATATTATAAGTACAATGTCATGCGCATTCAAGAAATGTAAATATGTGTACATACACATATTTACATTTCTTGAATGCGCATACACTAGAAATACGTGCAAGGATATAGGCATTACTCGTACCTTTCACTTGTAATTTAATGAATACAGGTAATGCAGGTTGGTGCAGTGGCTGATACAGTCGGCTGCTGCGCTCCGAGTCGTGGGTTCGATTCCCACACGGAACAAATATTTGTATGATCTGCAGGTAGTTGTTCCGGATCTGGGTGTATTGTATGTGGAATTCATGTCTGTAAACGCACCCACGACACGGGACAAATCCAAGTGTGGGGCAACGTTTAAAAAAAAAATTTTTTCACGAATTCACGATTCATAACGCCATTTTTGTTTATTGTCGTCAATGATATTATGCCATATCATGTTAAGTCCATATTAAATGGCGCGCAATATTCAGTCGTGCTGTATCTATAAACCTATAAAACATACCTATGATGTATGTAAGAAAGGATATACAAAAACTACGAGAGTAAAAGAGATAGCTATCTAAAATTACGAACATGTGTAGGACTCGATGTATGTAAGTAAGTAATTTATTATTAATCGCCGCGCTTGTCAGACGGGTTGGCGATCGCAGTTAAGTTATAAATGTACTCGTAGGAAGCTGCTGCCCATCCTCCGGCTAATTCCATAGTCGCCTTTTACGACACGCAAGGGATGAGATGGGCTGGTGGTACTCTTGACCAGCACCACACAGCTAATGGCTCACGGGTGTGGTATGAGATCTTATTTATTTTTGCTTGATCGTTTGTGTATTTTCTATATACACAGATGGAATTGTCATTACTTAATTAATAAAACAACACAGATTGTGAAAGTGTCTGATCGTTGTTCTGTTTTGGGCGAACTGACTGCGAGGTGCTACAATTGGGGGATATTTGGTTCTTACTTTATGTAACATATCTACTTCTTTTAATATATAATATAATTGAATGTCATTACGTATACTGAAAATAGCGCTTGAGAACAAACTATTTGAAATACTTATGAGAAGGACAGTGACAAAGATAATTTCGTACTTCGTCAAGAATACAACGATAATCCATTGTCCGAACTACCTGTTCCATTTAGTTTAGTTGGCACGGTTGGTGCAGTGGCTGATACAGTACCGACTGCTGCGCTCCGGGTCATTAGTTCGATTCCCGCACGGAACAAATATTTGTATGATCTGCAGGTAGTTATGTATTGTATGTGGAATTCAATTCATGTCTATAAACGCACACACGACACAGAAGAAATCATAGTGTGGGGCAACGTTTTAAAAAAGAAAAATCTACACAGTGCGGAATTATTATGCGTGACATCGCAAGTCATCGACACAATGTCTTGAGTATTTAAGCTATTGAAATGAAACTTATGTGAGTAATATACGAACAAGTCTAAATAAAATGCCCCGAATTTTGTTCATGGGGCCCAGAGGGCCCATCTAACAATTTAAATCATTGTGTATTGTTATTATTTTCTTATAGTTCGGGAGTAACATTTACTTTCTCTGAGTACTAATAATGAATATTTTGAGAGAGAAAATTTACTCATCTAGGTTCGTAGTTATTCATTTAAGGGCTATATTGGTATATGTTTTTGTATTATATACTGTGTTATTTTATTATATTGTTCTTTTACCCAACTTTGAAGTGGCAGATTTATCGACTCGATGGGGCCGTTAAATAAAAAGTGGGAAAAGGAATTATTAGCTTGTGCCGTTATATCACCGTTAGTACATCAATAAATCAGTCAATGATACAAAAGTTGTATAATTTGCTTACCGCTTCGCCATCCGTAACTCTACCTATGGTAGGCGCATGGGACAATCGATAGACAGCTTTAGGAATTGAATCTGTGTTAAAAAAATATATGGATATTTCGATGAAAATTTCTTCAATTTTTTTTTACTATCATACCATTTTGTCGTATCATCGCAGTAATTTTTACTATTATTTCATCATTTCGGCCGAATGAAGTCCAGACATGGGCCTCCCTCAAAGATCACCACAACGACCGATATGGATGTGTTGTGGGCACATTGGGGGGTTTTCCCATAATCGCCACGCTTCGCAGGCGGGTTGGCGTTCGCAGTTGAGTTGTTAATATACTCGAAGGACGCTGCTACCCATCCTCCGGCTAATCCCTTAGTCGACTTCTACGACACCCACAGGAGGAGATGGGGTGGTGGTATTCTGAGCCGGCACCACACGGCAAAGTAAAGAGTATTATTTATTTATGCTTAATTAGCAAGTGTACAAAGGTGGTCTAAATGCCGTTGGCGAGAAGGTTGATATTAAAGAAAGCACAACCGTAGAGTTTATAAAGAAATACCGTAAACTAGAGCTATTTGGGATACACGGGCTCAATTGGGAATTCAAATAAGGAATACTATTTATGCTTCTTGTATGGTTTGCCAATCGTCAGTTTAACGTACAATTTAAAATAGACACTGATATTCAGTACAGCTTCAAAAATATGTTTAAAAAACATAAATAGTTCTTGGTAGTTCAAATAGCCCCCCAACTTGAGGAAGTAAAAGTATTTAATTTTTATTAAACGTGTATTTACATAACATCAAATTGAATAACAGTGCGAAATTAAGCTAACATTTAAATAAAATCAGATTACTAATGATGATGATCATGCTTCTCCGGCACTAGGTGATGAGTGCTGTGCTTCACATCCGCGTGGAATCTGGGAATAGCCAAACGAATGTATATTATTAATCTCATAATTATTATCCTATCGTAGAGTATAACCATATTTTGTTTTTTATTTCCAATGGAGCGGACTCCACAACACACCTAAATGACTCAGTCAACGTATCAACAGAACTCAATAAACGAACGTGAAGTATGCTCACCCGGAGTGTTTGTCAGCGTGGTAGTGGACGTGTCTAATGGAACCGTCGGGCTCGTGTAGCGAGTATTCTCCCTTGACGCTGTCGCCGTCGCGATGCTCGTGCTGCGACTTATGGTCACCAGTGTGCGGGTTCTTCACCTCGTACTCGAACTTGTACTTGGGATGTGTCTTCAAACAAAATTCACGGTTATTATTTAGTTCTTAAAGACACTCCAAAGGAGGAACTTACATTAGTAAAACTTACATAGTAGTCAACGTGGTGATGATCGTGGTGTCCGTGATGGTGGTCGTCGTGTCCATGCTCGTGTATGGTGACCAGTTGGTGGTGTCCGTCATGTTTGGAGATGTGCTGTGACGAGTGACCATCCTCCGCTGACACCGCTACCACCACCATGACAGTGAACACACACAGCACCTGCAATACAGAAGAATTAAGTTTAAGTTGGAATTTTGTAAATCAATCTTCAAATGGTGTTATTAAAAATCACTATATTTCATTCCATTGAACCGGTTTATTTTACAATAATAAAAATACCAATTAACGTTTGCGTAATTTTAAAGATAAAGAGTTAAAAAGTGTACCTTATAAAGCATTTTATATTTGTAAGCTGGTATGCAAATGCTAGTATGTATATTAATGAACTGATACATAGTAATAATATTCGTGGCTTTTATAGTAAAAAAACAGTGACAATTCATAAGTGCTTACAACATTTTTATTGTGATTTCGGAAACGCACTGAATTGCATGTGTAGTTACTACTGCGCATACCCGTAGTAACAGAAATTCCGTTCGTATGCATATTTTATTTTTAAATGAATTCACTCTTGGATAGGTTACTGAATAAAATATTTACATATTTATTTTGAGTCATTCGTTAGGATTAATTAGTTGGTTATTTTGTTATGGTCAAAAGTACTTGAACCAAACACCACCGAACCAAAAGAATACCGTTCTAACAAATTAAAAATGATAATCACATCAGTAGACAACAGTACAGTTTTTCTCGGTATATATATTACAATAATTTGTATCAATCAACATTGTAATCTCAATGATTTTAAAAGAGTATCCATGAAGTTTCTTGCCGGCTCTTCTCCACGAGATCAACTATTTGGAACCGTGCAACTTAGATTCTGACGTTTCATAAGTGCCAATATTTGGTTTATTTGAAATAAAAAACTTTGACTTTGACTTTGCCTTTGACTTTGAGTACATTAAATTACTGCTGAGCTCCCTATGTTATTGTTATATCTTCGGTCCCAGAACCTTTGATCTCAGATAGGTAGGAACAAAATTTGACAATTAGTAATAAACAGACTTTAGTTAAACCAAAGTTTAATATTGCTTAATAGTTAAGGACACTGAAAAGATACTGCTTAGCCCACACTATACCTATAATAACTGCGATTGTTCTAAAATCCCTATCAAACGTAAAATGTATATGAAAGATTTTTATTGTTATAATTTCGTTAAGAGCATGTAGAGATTTTATATATTTATTTAAGCTATAAAAATAATGTTTGTTCACAATTTAATTGTTAGGTTACTCAAACAGAGGGCCAATTCTCGTAATTAATTTACACTATGACTGAAACTTGACCAAACTGAGATTAAATTATGAATTGACCGAAAATATGGTATTCTGCTACTCTTAAAGTTCAGTCGGATTTCAGTGTAATCTCGATCTAGTCTCATTTCAATCTCAATGTTAACGTTTATTTAATGACAATTTAGTGACAGTTCGAAATGTTTGCGGAATACCGTTTTGGCTTCGATCAACTTTCGATCCATTTTCGATCTCATCACAGTGTAACGTTCACGTTTGACGTTGTTTGTTACTTTAGGAGAATACCATTTCTGACATTTATGATACTGAGACTAGATCGGAGCTATATTTTGAACTTTTAAATCACGAAAATGGGCCCTCTGATCGGTAGATATTCATTCAAAGGCTATTAGTATGTGTGATGGCAATTTTATAGCGGCGTTATTTGGTTACATTGTTGTTTTATTCAAACTTGATATTGACATTATACACTCGATGAAAATTGGAATTGGAATTATTAGCTTGTGCGGTTATGTCACTGCTAGTACAACAATAAACCAGTGAACTATACAAAAGGTTTACGAAATCACAATAAAAATGTTGTAACCACTTTAACAGTGAAATATTTTGAATGTTCACTTGTTTTTTTTAATATAAAGGGCACGAAAATTTAAACTATGTATCAGTGTATTAATATACTTACTAGCATTTGCACATCAGCTTACAAATACAAAATGCTTTTTAAGGTATACTTTAAAAACTACGCAAATGTCAATTGGTATTTTAAATATTGTAAAATAAACCGGTTAAATGGAATTCAATTTTTTTTAATAACACCAATTGAAGATTGTTCAACAAAATTCTAACTTACACTATTTTTTTCTGTATTGCAGGTGCTGTGTGTGTTCACTGTCATGGTGGTGGTAGCGGTGTCAGCGGAGGACGGTCACTCGTCGCAGCACATCTCCAAACATGACGGACACCACCAACTCGTGACCATACACAAGCATGGGCACGAAGACCACCATCACGGACACCACGAACATCACCACGTTGATTACTATGTAAGTTTTACTACTATGAATTCCTCCTCTAGACTGCTTTAAAAACTAAATAATAACCGTGAATTTGTTTGAAGACGCATCCCAAGTACAAGTTCGAGTACGAGGTGAAGAACCCGCACACTGGTGACCATAAGTCGCAGCACGAGCATCGCGACGGTGACAGCGTCAAGGGAGAATACTCGCTACACGAGCCCGACGGTTCCATTAGACACGTCCATTATCACGCTGACAAACACTCCGGGTGAGCATACTTCACGTTCGTTTAATGAGATCTGTTGTTACGTTGACGGCCTATGGATAAACTACATAATAATATTACTTATTAAATTAATAATTTTCATCCCTTTGGCTCCTTCCAGATTTCACGCGAATGTGAAGCACAGCACCCACCATCTCGTACCGGAGAAGCATGATCATCATCACGATTAAAGTGATATTGTTTTAATGTTTGCTTACTTTTGCACTGTTATTTAATTTGATGTTATGTAAATACACGTTTAATAAAAAGTATTTTTTTTACCGGAAGTTGGGAACCATCAAGAACTGTTTCTGTTTTTCTTTACATGTTTTGAAGCCATACTGAATATCAGTTTATAATTTAAATCGTACGTCATACTTATTATTGGCCAATCATATGATAAACATAAATAGTATACCTTATTCAAATTCCCAGTTGGGCCCGTGTATCCCAAATAGCCCCATTTTACGGTAGATTTTTATGATTTTAGTAGGTACTCTATGGTTATACTTTCTTAAACGTCATCTTCCTAGCATACAGTACCTTTCAACTTGCCACTCAAGTAGCGTAGGCGGGCATTGATATATATATTAGTATAGGCGGGTAACAGATTGCAGCGCGACTTATATATATATATGTTAGAGCTGGATTCATTACAACAGAATACAGTACACACCAGTCTACAAATATTGTGATCAGTACTCTGCTGGAATTGCGATAGTTTTTTTTAGTTATACAATTCAAAGTATTGGTTATCAGTACTGAAAGGATGTAAATGTTACAGTTCCCGATCTGTAAGAAAATAATAAATATACCTATAGAAGCTTGTAAGGAAATATATATAAATAAATCTTTGACAGTTGTTCATCGTAGTTCGAATTCTTTATAAGTATTTTCTTTATAAGTGTCGTCCAATATCAGCCTACGGTGGTTGGACGGAGACATTTATTTATATGAAAGCTAATACGGTCTCATTAATAGACAAAGGTAGAAGAAAACTCCTCTACAATTAGCTACGCTTTTATAATTTGCCATTCTATTCATTCAACATAAGAGATTAGAACTTACCTACTTAATTCCTTATCAGAATAGAGACCTAACAGGCGAAAAACAATTAACAAACGGGTAAGGATTGTAAGAGGTACTCTTTTGCATGACATTTAATTCTGACTATAACAACACTAATACAGTTGCTATCAATAATAATCAATTTTAATCACTTCGTTATCTATTCAAATTCAAAGTCAAACAACATCATGCGTCTGATGGAATTTATTACACTCTCGACAAAGTCAACACAATGAATAGTACAAGCGAATCGGGAGAGCACTGATCCTGCACGGAGAAGGACGACATGGCGCCGGGGTAACAACCGCCCCGGCACCCAGGTCCAACACGCATGGGGATACCGTTGCTACATGGGGGTCGCGGGCGCGCAGATTGGGGAGTCTGCGTGCTCACACCGAGCAACCTCCAAGAAGACGGCGGTGCGCTCGTGGTCACGTTCCACCGTGTGCGTAGCATAGCGCACAGCGAGGCTTGGGGGGATCCTTTACAATCCTCCCAGAGAAGTGCCTGGGGGGCGACCTTTTTAAAGTCGCCTTCCCTCAGCTAAAGGGGGGTCACTTTAGTCAGTAGTAGTTCAGTCATCCCTCCGTGATGTGCCTAAAGGCGTGGCACCAATGGGCGGCTCTACTGTGATCTTACGAGGACTTGGAGCGCCCCTTCGGTGCTGAAGATGACCGCTCTAGTGGTTTTAGCCAGTTGGAGTCTACACCCTTGCGCCCTTCCCCGGAAAGAAGGAAGTTCATGTAGAATTTCCACTGGACACCAATAAAAAAAAGGGTATAAGCGAACAATATCAGTATATATAAAAAACTTGGCTACCAACATTAGTTAATGTACGAGTAGGTTGAAACACTACTAAATGCATAACATTGCGACATAGAAAAAATCTAATTAAAATACAAAACACTTTTCGAATTATGGAGGTAAAACTTAACTCTAAGGGCTTTAGGTATGTTGGAAGTTGATTGCAAGCAACGCAAAATTGCGGGTGCTATGAGTTAGGAATATATGGGGTCACTACTCAGAAATAAGACGGCTTTCTGCAAAACGCTGCAAGAAGGCAGCCCCAGATTATTACCTGCTATTGCTCGCAGCTGGTAGAAAGACTGCTGTTCTAGTACCAAGTCATTATCAGTGAACAAACCACCAGGAGAAAATCACATGACGTCAATCTTGAACACAAAACGCTTGCAGACCGCAAAGAGTTCTAGCTCTTTGACATGGGAATCGAGGGCGTTGTTTACTGTGGGCTTACGCATATTCAGGCTTGACCTTCAATGAATGGACACATTTTCTGTTCCCAATGAGCCTCTGTTCGGGGACATCCTAATTCAAGGATATTGCGACTCTCACGTGTTCCTGATTACCGGAGTCGATGAATCACACACACAAAATCCTCACGATCATGGCGTGGGCTTGAATTCGCCTTGGTAGAACAGAATGATCTTACTTTTCGTAGCTGTGGAACCTTGAGTGAGCCCTCACCAACAGTAGCTCGGCCAAGATATCGTATTCATACATGATACGGCACGTGCACACTTAGCATTGCTGGTGAAGAATTTGTTCAGTGAGTATAATATAACAGTATTAGAGTGGCCCGCTCAGTATGCATTGCAATATTATGGTAATAAGGGGTGGTTTTTTTACGCTTATTAGATTTTTTAATGGGACTTTCTCTGACATATGCAGCTGTAGCTGTTAAACTGGACTAATTTGGCGAGGCCATCTCGAGCCAAGGACTTCATTATAAAGTAAAGGAAAAATGCGACGGGTGACCACTAGTGTGTCTCAGACCGCAGCTTAGGGCGTTATTGGGGACAAGCTGGATTCCTGATCCAGCTTGTCTTCATCATTTCGGCCGAATGAAGTCCACTGCTGGACACCGGCCTCCCCCAAAGCTCATCAAGATCACCACAACGACTGATATGGGGGTGTTGTGGGCTCATTGGGGGGTTTTGCCATAATCGCCACGCTTGGCAGACGGGTTGGCGATCGCAGTTGAGTTGTTAATGTACTCGAAGGACGCTGCTGCCCATCCTCCGGCTAATCCCTTAGTCGACTTTTACGACACCCACGGGAGGAGATGGGGTGGTGGCATTCTGAGCCGGCACCACACGGTATGGATCAGGAATGATTATTTATAAATAAATTTAAAGCTTCTAGCTCAGCAAGGCTGGCTGGAGAAAAGCTCGGCGAGGATTTACTAGTTTACAATTACAACCCGCCTGCGAATCGTGGTTAGTATCGGCAAATTCCCCCCAAAATGACGACATAATTTAAGCACAGGCCCCCAGTTCCCGGTAGCCCCACTGTTTCTGGTTAACGTAGCGGTCACAGTAATTGTGAGGCAAGGGGTGCTAAGAATCGCTGGAAGAGATACTGCTATCGCCCCAAACGAAAATTGGCCCTGGTAACATATACCGCACGTACACTGGGGGCAGACGAAAAGATTGTTGAGTTGAAAGAAGAAATAGATAAGTTTCACTGGAATGTCATGGGTTTATCAGAAATCCGAAGACAGGGCGAAAACACAATAACCCTGAAGGCCAATTCTCGTAATTTAAAAATGTTTGACCTGTTCGACCTGGTGAAGGTCGCTGGGAGTCGTTGGATGAGAGCGGCATGTGACCGCTCGTTGTGGAGATCTAAGGGGGAGGCCTTTGTTCAGCAGTGGACGACCTGTGGCTGATATGATGAAAAATGTTCAAATTATAGTTCCGATCTAGTCTCAGTGTCATAAATAACACCAATGGTATTCTCCTAAACTAACAAACAACGTCAAACGTGAACTTACACTGGGATGAGATCGAAAGTTGATCGAGGTCAAAACGGTATTCTGCTAACATTTCAAACTGTCACGAGTGACGACTGTGACTGTGACGAGATTAGGATAGCCTTGAAACAGGTTAAAAATAACAAGGGGCTGGGTAGTGACGGAATTACAACAGAGTTTATGAAAGCGGATTGAACACCGGCACTTAAAGCCCTTCAGTAGTTATTCAATTCCGTCTTATTCGAGGATACAACGCTGGAAACATGGAACAGAGGGGAGGTGCTCTTATTCGAAAAGGGTGAAAACACCCTGTCGAAGAATTATAGAACCATCTTGCTTCTGAGCCATGTTTATAAGCTGTTTTCTAGGACCATCAGGAATCGTCTCGAGCGCAGGTTTGATGACTTCCAGCCTCCGAACAGGCCGGTTTTTAGGATTACATATGTATTGACTAACAAGTTCCACCCATAAATACGAGATCGGCCTGAAGATAGAGAGTACCTGGAAATAACCAAAATCATGATGCAGATGCAAAATCACCTAGGCGATTTCATTATAAGTAAAAATATAACAGAAGCCGTGCTGTATTTAGAGCTATAAATGGTTATATATGACAATTAAGAGATTCCCTAAACTTGGGTTACTGGAGTTAAAAAGATGTGCTTTAGGATCGTATCAATTGCAACAAGTAGGTCTTACTTTGGCGAGCCTATGAGATATAATGTTACATATCATATAGAAGTATCAAAAGCGTTTAAAGAGGAATTGCCTTTAATATTAGATACTAGTAATTATTAAAATTATAGGTAAAATAAAATCAAGGCATGTTACTAGTTGAACATATTATACGTATATTTTATAAATAAAGATGAAAATGTAAGATATATCTTAAGCGCTATATGAGGTTACTATTGCTCTTGCCTTGCAGGAAAAATTACTGTTGGTTACTGTGTACATGTTATGTGTATAGTCTGTTATTTGAGCTGGGCACGTTAAAACAATGTTGTGTTCCAGCTCTATTTTTAATTATATCTTTTTGGACGAATAAAATAAATTTTAAACGAATATTCATTGTATCATTTATGGAAATTCTATTGTCCATCCACTTACATAGATCACTTCATGATACTATCATCCTTGCCGGAGTCAGTTTCCGGATAATTAGTCTTCAAGTCTCGAGTGAATAGATTAAACGAACCTACCTAAGCATATTAAATGTAATATAACTAGGTGTATTAAAACAAAACTATGATTTGATTAGAATATATATATCAGTATGTATAACTCAGTAGTTATACTAGATATATATACTGAGCGCCAGCCTATCGAATAATGATTGTTATTATGTTTAGCATTTTAATGAAACGTGTGACTAACTGGTTAAAGATACCTTTTGAAACCCACAGATTTTCAAAATCTAAACCACTAAGACTTGATGATCTAGGCGGTTACCAGTAGGCATTAACTGACCCCCTGAATTTGCACCGACTTTACGCAAATGCACTTCAAAGGCATAAAGATCACCTGTAAACCCATTCATCTTTTCATTACCTTTTTTTAATTGAGTTTGTAGGCGAACCTAACCTCAAAATAATTATTTTATTTGTGTAAATATCTCGGAAATGCAGTTGTATTTTATTTCGATTTTTTTGAGGATGTATTTAGACATATCATAGAGTAGAATTATGATGATTTTTTCATTCATTTCATTCACATTCTCGGAGACCTGCTGACAATCATACTATAACTATGGGCGACTTTAATGCCTTCTTATAAAAGATTCTCGTTCTTCTTCCATCAAATCTATTATATAATCTAGTTACTTGTTTATTCTCCCACTGAATGCTACTCATCATTTTCCAAATAGTACCCTATCACTTCTTGACCTCATTTCATTTATTGTCGTGATCATGTCACTGAACATGGTCAGTGCTCGGCTGACGCGTTTTTTTACAGCGAACTAATTTTTCGCTCCTATGAAATCCGTCCTCCTAAGGCAAAGTAAATGATTCTCTTGCAGCGCATTTTAGGTGATATGAATTATGACAACCTACGGAGAGATGCTGGCAGCATTGATTGGGCTCCACTTTTCATATCTGAATCAGTTCATAATAAAGTCTATCTTTTTGTCACAAACCTGATCAAACTGTATGACGTCCATGCTCCAATTCGGGTGGTATGGGTGAAACACCTGCCCTCGCCCTCACCCAGTCGCCCTGACTTACCGATGAAATTATCATGACTGGGAAAGTAGTGGCTAAGTCAAGGTTCAAATGTAAACCTACTCCCTCAAGATGGGAAAATCATGTGAATATTAGAAACCTCTGCAACAGGGTGTGTAGGAATACTCAACGCCATTATATCTATAGCTCAGTTGAAAACGGAGACCCAGCCAAAGTCTAGAAATTTCTTAGATCTATGGGGATCGGAAAATCAGCTCACGATGATGATAATTTAGTGAATCAACATTCCTCTTCTTCGTCTAAATTTGATAGGACCATTAAATTAAATACTTTCAAGTTAGTTATTTTTTCTCTTCCTACCTCCGATTATTAGCCATTTGTATTTAATGAATTATCTGATTGTGATGTTAAGAAGAGCATTTTATCCATAACTTCTAACAGTTGAAAACGACTGTGGGAGCCGTAGCCATATCCTTCCTATACTTGACAAAATCCTTCCTGTTATTTGTCATATCGTGAATTGTTCCCTATCCAGTGTCTTAGATGTTCCCATGATGGCCAGGAACGATAGCATAACGTGATTTCCGAGGCATGATGAGGTCTTGATGTGGAAAGAATGTTGTGACACCTACCTCGCTTATTTAAAATAATAAAACTATAGTGTCTCAAAAATATATTATTTTATTTTAAATTAAAGGTGAGCACACAAAATTTTGTAGGTCGTGGATATACGGCCAATCTGAGATTGCCCTGTAGGTTATGCACTTCCCTGTTATTACGAGCGGATTTGAAACTGGCTCGTGCTCGACGTGCCGTGCCGATCCCAGATGGTCTTCGTTCCCGGCTAGCTAGCACCCGGACTGGGAAGAGTGTGTGCAAGCGGCAAGCGTTACAGGTTGACGCGGTGACAAAAAAATAGCGGTAGACCCTGGAACCAACAAACCAAATCGATAGAATTTGATTTATCAAATTTCCGATTCGGAGAACCACCGACGGCAACTCAAGGAAAGCACTTTGTAGTGAAGTTGACGTGGTGGCAGAAAACCAGAACAGTTTACAACAACATACAAGCAAATAAGCTAAATAGCACGGTTAATGCGAAGGAATGTAAACTAATAATTTTACAAGCATGGGTATTTTGCATTCAGAGTCTAGTGAAATTATCAATTGCAAGAGTTACAACTAAATTACCAAGCTGATCCAATAAACACATAAGTGATTACGTACACCTAAATGATTTAAAACAATGATGAGTGCTAAATAACATTGAAACTAATGGTTTAATGTGCTATTCAAAACTTACCCTAGTGTGGGGTCAATTCCTGCACCAAAACTTAATATTGTGTGATTGTAATTCACTTCAAACTATCGCTGGTAAGAGGTGACGATTTTTTATGAATGCTAGAACACAATATGGAGATCGCAATTATGTCCAACATGAAATAAATCCCCGATGCGCGGTCGCAATCTTATACCAGTATAAGTGTATAATCTATGGTCGCAATTCTATCAATTTCTATATACTACTATATATATCATTTAACCACTCGCTTACACCTAAGCGCGTTACGTATATTCATTTACAATATGTTTTTCAATCTATATTGCCTATGATAATGTATAAATGATTAGTATAAAGGAAATCCTAAGATTATGTAACATTTCCGTTACATTACCCGTCAGCCTCTCAAAAGGATTTTCCCTTAATAAAATCCGTAAAATCGCCTACGTGGCTTGCCTATTAACAATAAAAATTCATAAAAACAAAAAAAAAAAAAATATATACTTGGCACACGATGACTAAAGTTTACCGTGTCCTACCATTTTTAGGTCTTTGATATGCCAAGTACCTAGACTTTTCTCGGACATGTTCTCTAACACATATACGAGTGGAGATAGCTTTCGGCTGACACGACACTTTATATATTTCGGTGCCAATTTTTTGCTGAAATACCTATCCTTATTACTTAATACGTAAGCGCGCTAAAATACTATGTCACCAACATCAAATTCGAAAGCCTTCCGACGTACGTTATAATGTGAGGTGTTTTTAGCATGAGCGTGATACAGAGATTTCTGCACCTCATCGAATATGGATCTCAAACAACCAAGGTTTTCTGCATACGTTTCTCGTGGCAGAAAAATGACTTCATTCCCTAAATCGGTATCTATGTAATGAGAGCCACAAAGTACAAGTTCCCTTCCGTATACGAGAAATGACGGAGTGAACCCAGTAGCTTCATTCACAGAATTATTTATCGCGAATTGAACCTTTGGAATGAAAATATCCCAGGTTCTGTGATCATTGTCGACGAAAGTGGAAATGCAAGTAATAATTGTTTTATTATAACGCTCGACTGTATTAATTTGAGGTGTATATTTTGGTGTATAAAACAGGTTCGGAATTTTATAATTTTCAAAAAACAGTTTGGTCTGACCGCTAATGAACTGGCTGCCGTTATCCATGAAAATTGTCTGTGGAACACCATGTACCAAGAAAACTTGTTCTTCAAGAATCTTAATAATTATGGTGGAGGTTGCGTTTTTTATGGGGAAAATCAAACAAAATTTTGAGAAGCAGCAGGTAACTACTAGAATGTAACTATTTTGTTTTCTTGAAACTGGAAGAGGCCCCATTAAGTCTACAGAGATCATTTGGAAAGGACGTGAGCAATGCTTGGGACGTCCCATCTCTCCAAGTGTAGAATGGTTTTGAGACTTATATGCCAGACACGTGGAGCAAGAACCAACAAAATCAGCTATATCACTATGCATATTGGGCCAGTAGTACCTCAGCGCAATACGCTTATAGGTTTTAAAAATACCTAAGTGACCTCCGGTTGGCTCGCTGTGATTATATACTATGACTTTATTGCGAACCTTGATCGGGACAACTTCCTTCCATGAAAACTCGTTAGTAAGTTGACATTTGTTTTTACTAAGCCGAAAGAGGGTTCCCTTATTAACTTGAAAATTTTGGTAATGTTCGGGTTTTTCAATGCAACCATTATAAGTGTTCCTATACCATTCGTCACTAGTGGCCGCAACAGAATTTGCAGTGGAAACAGAGGAAACTTGAAAAACCCTTGATAATGCGTCGGGAATAACATTGTCCACACCTCGCCGATGTTTGATGTGGAAATCAAAGGAAGACAAACGCACACCCCAACGAGCAAGCCTACCTGTTGGATTATCCAAGGAGAGAAACAATTTAAGGGCACTATGATCCGTGTAAACTGTGAACGTTTTCCCATTCTCCAGGTAACAACGCCAGTGTTCCAGAGCTACGAGAACAGCTAAGGTCTCGCGTTCAGTGATACCATAATTCTTCTCAGCCCCCGTTAAAGACCTACTCATGTATGCTATGGGGTGCTCTTTTCCGTTCATTGTTTGGGTGAGCATAGCGCCAATCCCATAGTTGCTTGCGTTGGTATGGACTTCAAAAGGGTGATTGTAATTTGGACACGAAAGTACCGGTGCTGAAACTAAACACTCTTTGAGGTTTTTAAAAGCGCAGTCGGCCTCATCAGTCCATTGAAAAGGTGGCGTTTTATTTTTGCTTGAAGTTAACTTATTGAGCGGCCCTGCGATTGTGCTAAATTTTGGGACGAACTTACGATACCAAGTTGCTGTACCAAGAAAACGTTTCAAATCTTTGCGACATGTAGGTGTCGGGAAATTCAAAATGGCTGCGACTTTATCTGGATCAGTCCTTAAACCATTCGCATCAACAACATAACCTAAATATTTAAGTTGACTTCTGAAAAACTCACACTTCTCCATGTTGATAGTTAAATTGGCCTCGCGGAGTTTATCCAACACACGAAGCAGGAGTGCTACGTGCTCTTCAAACGTACTACTTATAATTATAATATCATCTAAATACGCGAATGCCTTGTGATCCATATTACCAAACAAGGCATCGACTAAACGCTGTTGTGTGGAGGGCGCATTTGTCAATCCAAATGGCGTAGTCTTAAATCGCAGCGTCCCTCGGCCTGGAACGTAGAACGCTGTCTTATCCCTATCTTCTTTAGCTAAAGGAAGTTGCCAAAAAGCTTTTGATAAATCGATGCTACTTAAATACCGCGCGTCACGTAAATTGTCTAGAATTTCCGATATGTATGGCAAGTTATAAGCATCTCGTTTTGTAACAGAGTTAAGTTTTCTGCTATCAAGACAAGAACGGGGTTGACCATTTTTTTTCGTTACAATAAGTACTGGGGATTGCCAGGCACTCTCACAAGGCTCAACTACATCAAGTTGAAGCATTTCGTCTACCTGCTCAATAAGAATTCTCTGTTTTTCCGGCGAGTCTATAGTAACGCTGTCTCACAGGAGGAGACTCTCCCGTATATATGTGATGTGTAATTACGTTAGTTCGACCTAAACCTTTACGTGCAAAAGATATCTCTTCAAATTTAACTATAATATCATCAGCAATAGCCTTTTGTGATTCATCTAAGTTGTCGTATGCATGTATAAATGCACGTGGAGCATCTACATTTAAATCAGCCAGTGGAAAGTCAGAAAATTTCAAGGAACCTAAATACCTTGGACATATTTTAAATGCGCGCCAGAAATCTATCCCTAGGATAAGCGAAGATTGAACCTCTGGAACTACGTATGTTTTAATTATGTGAAACTGGTTTTCGAAAAGAACTGGCATATTTATATAGCCTATACTTTTTACGCTTTGTCCACAAGCTGCCACTATCGACACATTGTTATCAGTAAACAGCTTATGGCCGAGACTGATTAAAATAGTATGAGCATTGCTACCTAAAATAGTAACTGCTGAGCCTGAATCTAGGAGACCAGAAGCTGTTACGTCATTAATTTTAATATTAACATAAGGCCTCGAATCATTTATAAGTTTGTTTTGCAGAATTGAAGCAACTTTATAACTGCTGAAAAATAGGCGGATAGTCCCCAACCAATTTAACCACTCATTTTTATTAAAACGATTCTCAATATGTTGTGGTGATCGATTGCGACAATTCTGCGTAGTTAGTTTTTTGAAACCTGGGTGCTGTTACACTTTTCGCAATCAGGTTTCTTGACACCTTTATTGCCACATTTAAAACACATGATTTCAGTATTATTGCAATTTCTCAAACTGTGTGTATTATTACGACATCTAGGACAATAGGGTAATTTAGTATCAGAATTGCTTTTATCAATACTGTGTATATATTTTTCATTAGGATTGTTATTAGAATTAGATTTATAACTAGAATACGTTTGTTTAGTGTTATGATTATTCTGATTAAATTTAAAATCATAACCCGATTTAGACTTGTTGCCATATTTGTAAGCAAATTCGGGTGCCAAAGTATCAGAGGTTGCTGCAGAAGGCTCCCGAAAGTGAATAAGTCGTGACTGGACGTTCTCGAAATTAGGACATAGAGTTCTTAGCTGTTTAATATCCTTTATTTCTGTAGCAGAGGCTAAAGTGCTTGCGTAGCAAGGGCGTATGTTGTGTAAAGCAATTTCGAGTTTGTCTTCCTCGGACAATGGTCTCGAGAGCCGCGCGATCATGCCTGATAATATAGACAAGTAAATAGTTATGTTTTCAGACTCCCCCTGAGTTCTAGATCGAATCTCAGCCATTAAACGATAATCATAGTCCGCCTTGCCAAAATCTTGCTTTAAAAGGATGACCAGTTCATCCCAGGACGATACTTGATCTTTGACGCTACGAAACCAATGGAGTGCATCATCCGTAAATATCTCCGTAGCAAAAGAGATCAGTTTTGTGTCTGGTATATTACGTGCCTCGCTAAACTCGCTAACACGTTGAATAAAAGATCGAACACATGATTTACCATCGAACTTGAGCTTACCTAGTTCAGAAGTAACATTGTTTCTATCACAAGTAACCGCGATATTTATCGATGCCTGACTACAAGCAGTGTCCGAACTGTTACCGAAGAGAGGATCAATAGCCTCCTTCTTAAGTTTTTCAAAAGACTCGTAACAGTCCTTGTAAAATTTACTACACGCCGAGTGTTGTTCTTGTATGTTTTCCTCAACAGCAATTCTGTTGATCCTATGATACAGGTGATGAAAAACATTTTCTAGGCGTGAGAATATATTTTTATCTACTGGGTTTGAATCAAGGCAGGAATTAGTCTTATTTAGTAATTCTAAGATACCCTGCAGATCGTCTAACGGATCAAGATGAGAACACAGTATATCCTCAGAAGGAAACAGTTGACATAATTTGCTGATCTGTTTCCTCAGATCGGCTACAGTGCTACCGGGAGTCTCACCTCTTACCGCAACCTCATATTCTAACTCAGTTTTTTGGAGTGATAAGAATTTTATTGGGTAAGCCATTGTGCACGTAATCAAAGAAAACACTACAAATAAAGTTTAAATAGCACACCAAAAATCTAATAAGATATGCCGTTCTGTTACAATTAAACTAACTGAACGTTTTGGTTTGAAGTTTACGAAAAATAAACATGAATAAATACCAAAAATAAAATAAAACAAGCTAAGGTATTATATAAATATTTTGTAACTGGTGTGAAAGTATCTTAACTCTTCAATTCCACCCAATCGTATATTAACGACACATGTTCAAAACAAAAAAACAATGTAAAAAATAGAAATTATTTGTACACGATACTTTTAAAATTGATAGATAAGTGTTAAGGATACTGGATACATATTAAACTGTAATTATAAAATAACGAAGATATGCAGTAGTATACAGTATTATTAGTATACCTACAAGCATTTACATTAATCTTATCTTCACCCCAGTTACAGCAAACCAAAAAAATAACGTTTTACAAAATACACACACACAATCAACTAAAACTACTTACTACAAAAGCAAAATCAGATTTAACCACGTAAAGGGGCGCCAGTGTGACACCTACCTCGCTTATTTAAAATAATAAAACTATAGTGTCTCAAAAATATATTATTTTATTTTAAATTAAAGGTGAGCACACAAAATTTTGTAGGTCGTGGATATACGGCCGATCTGAGATTGCCCTGTAGGTTATGCACTTCCCTGTTATTACGAGCGGATTTGAAACTGGCTCGTGCTCGACGTGCCGTGCCGATCCCAGATGGTCTTCGTTCCCGGCTAGCTAGCACCCGGACTGGGAAGAGTGTGTGCAAGCGGCAAGCGTTACAGGTTGACGCGGTGACAAAAAAATAGCGGTAGACCCTGGAACCAACAAACCAAATCGATAGAATTTGATTTATCAAATTTCCGATTCGGAGAACCACCGACGGCAACTCAAGGAAAGCACTTTGTAGTGAAGTTGACGTGGTGGTAGAAAACCAGAACAGTTTACAACAACATACAAGCAAATAAGCTAAATAGCACGGTTAATGCGAAGGAATGTAAACTAATAATTTTACAAGCATGGGTATTTTGCATTCAGAGTCTAGTGAAATTATCAATTGCAAGAGTTACAACTAAATTACCAAGCTGATCCAATAAACACATAAGTGATTACGTACACCTAAATGATTTAAAACAATGATGAGTGCTAAATAACATTGAAACTAATGGTTTAATGTGCTATTCAAAACTTACCCTAGTGTGGGGTCAATTCCTGCACCAAAACTTAATATTGTGTGATTGTAATTCACTTCAAACTATCGCTGGTAAGAGGTGATGATTTTTTATGAATGCTACATAGGCTGCACTAAAGTATCGGGAATGGAATATTTGCACTGTTCCTGTCATATTAAAATCTTTTTAATTGAAAACTCCTTGGTTTTACAAATCGAATACCATTTATTTATTTTAAAAAAGATTCACGGTCTTGTCACAAGGTTTTGTCAAACTTGTTTAGTCGTTGAGAAAATGGAATTGACTCGAGAAAATTCAAGAGCGATGATTTATTATGACTTTCGAAGTGGTTTAACACAAAAACAGTGTGTTGAGGGGATGATTTCTGCATTTGGTGATGAAGCCCCATCCAAAACCACAATTTATCGCTGGTTTGCTGAATTTCAACGTGGACGTGTCAAGCTCAGTGATGATCCTCGTCAAGGTCGTCCAAAAACTGCAGTCACCCAAGAAAACGTTAATGCTGTGCGTAATCTGATTGAGGAAGATCGACATGTGACATACCGCGAAATTCAGGCAACTTTAGACATTGGCATGAGTCAAATACAAATAATCTTGCATGAACAATTAGGTGTAAAAAAGTTGTTTTCCCGCTGGATACCGCATTTGCTATGTGAAGAGCAAAAAGCGGCTCGCGTTACTTGGTGCGTCAGAACTCTCGAAAGATTCCACGCAGGATCCTCAAATGCTGTATACAACATCGTATCAGGTGACGAATCCTGGATATATGCGTACGAACCCGAAACAAAAAACCAGTCACGAGTTTGGGTGTTCGAAAATGAGTTAAAGCCAACAAAAATTGTTCGTTCACGGAGTGTTGCAAAAAAAATGGTGGCCACGTTTGTCTCCAAAACCGGCCATGTTACGACTATTCCTCTTGAGGGACAAAGAACGGTTAATGCAGAATGGTATGCTAGCATTTGTTTGCCACAGGTCGTTTCTGAACTCCGTAGAGAGAACTGCAACCGCCGCATCATCCTCCATCACGACAATGCGAGTTCTCACACCGCGCACAGAACAAAAGAGTTTTTAGAGCAAGAAAACATAGAATTATTAGACCATCCGCCGTACAGCCCCGACCTAAGCCCTAATGATTTCTATACTTTCCCTAAAATAAAGAATAAATTGCGTGGACAGAGATTTTCATCACCTAAAGAAGCTGTGGACGCCTACAAAACGGCCATTTTGGAGACCCCAACTTCCGAATGGAATGGTTGCTTCAATGATTGGCTCCATCGTATGGAAAAATGTGTCAAATTTCGCGGAGAATACTTCGAAAAGCAATAAATACATTTTTAAATAGTAATGTTGTGTCACTTCCTTGATTCCCGAAATGTTCAGTGCCGCCCTCGTAGAACACAATATGGAGATCGCAATTATGTCCAACATGAAATAAATTGCGCAGAGTAGCGTGGACTAGCCGTGAGTACAGTCTCTCGCCGACTGGCGAGGCACGGCCCCGATGCGCGGTCGCAATTCTATCAATTTCTATATACTACTATATATATCATTTAACCACTCGCTTACACCTAAGCGCGTTACGTATATTCATTTACAATATGTTTTTCAATCTATATTGCCTATGATAATGTATAAATGATTAGTATAAAGGAAATCCTAAGATTATGTAACATTTCCGTTACAATGTTCACCCATCCAGAGCCTGATTGAGACAAAAACAGCTTAACTTACCTCGCAGGTCCGATCATAGATTTTAAATATAAATCGGCAATAGCCTAATGTCAAAGACGTCGGAACTCATTAGAGTTTTAACACTATCCATCACATTATTAAAGGCAAAAAACTCTAAGCACAAACATGTTAAGCTTAGTTTGACAAGTATTGTGTAATGAGGTATGCTAGTAACTAGTAATCCTAACCGATCCATGCTCCAGCCAGTCAGAGGCCCAAAAGATGAGAGAAATGTGTTCCTTCGCTGGAGATCATTGCGGCTTCCTCAAATTAGTCCGTAAAGCAGCTACATCTATGTACCCATTAGAGAAAAAGCTAGCAAGTATAAAAAAAAACTGCCTCTTATTACCACAATATTGCGATTACAAAAGTGAAATTTACATAATTGTCATAAGCTGATCTGCAGCAATGGCCGTTTAAGAGTAGATAAGGTTTTACGAAATTATTACAAATGCATATAAAAATGTTTACTGCCTATCTTGTAAATTAAAATTAATGTCACCTTGATTACTTTTGTTTTCTCTATAAAAGGCATGATTGTTCGTGCATATGTATCAGTTTACTAACAAACGTGAAACAGTATAATTAAATAAAATGTTCTTTAAGGTATTTGTCAATATTAGTATAATAGACTCTACTTCTCACCTATTTCTGAGATATGTGTTAGTGACGAGAACCACAAAATGAGTCAAAATAAATTAAATTTATTCTAGGTGTTATGTGTGTTAGCTGTGATATCGGTGTCGGTGTTAGCGGAGTATGGGCACTCGTCACAGCACATCTCCAAACACGATGGACACCACCAACTCGTACATATCCAAGAGCATGGACATGACGGCCACCACCACGGACATCATGAACACCACCACGTCGACTACTATGTAAGTAACACTGACATACTCAACTGGTGGAGAGAGTTTGAACATAAAATAAGCACTAATCCTGACGTTCACCTTTAGACACATCCCAAGTACGAGTTCGAGTACGAGGTGAAAGACCCGCACACCGGTGATCACAAGTCACATCACGAGCACCGGGACGGCGACAGCGTCAAGGGACACTATTCGCTGCATGAACCTGACGGTTCCATCAGACATGTTCATTATCACGCTGACAAACATACCGGGTGAGCATTATCACCATCTCCACATTAATTTCCAAGAGTGTAAAAATAGTGGTGGTATGGTATATGAATATAGGAGTCCGGCATACCCCTTCGCACTTCCCCGGGGCGAAGGAAGTTCATGAAAAATTTCCACTGGACACCAATAAATAAAAAATGGTATATGAATATAATATCCGTGTGGTGTCCAGATTAAGAATATAGCACCACTCCACCTCCGCCCGTGGATGTCGTAAAAGGTGACTAAGGGAATCAAAACCAGAGGGATGGGCAGCACCGTCCTTTCTGTGAAGCGGTAGCCATACTGCGCTCACCAACCCGCCTGCCAAGCGTGGTGAGTATTGGAAAATACCCCCCAAAATGATGACAGAGTTTTGGAATCTAAGGGGGAGGTCTTTGTTGAGCAGTGGACGTATAAATGGCCGATATGATGATGATGATGATATGAATATAATATAGTCTAATACCAATACGTTTGACAGAGTGACGTAATTATTATGGCAGTCTCATGAGAGCCTATGATTAGCTGTAAAAATGTTGTGGCATTTATATATCTATGAATAATATATCTATTGTTTTCACCTGTCCCCAGATTCCATGCAGAAGTGAAACACAGTACCCACCATCTCGTCCCAGAGAAGCATGAACATCATCACCACCATTAGACAGTTTTTTACTGTCAACTTTTTTTACAAAGATTGGTGTTTTTTTAAGATAAGTAATAAATGTTTTTAAGAAACAGAATTCTTTTTGTGCTTATTTTTCTCCTCACACCCAGTTCCCATCAAGATGACGACCTGAAAAAGTCAGCTGTGATGAATTAAATTCGCCCAAACTGTAAAGCTTCTAGTTCCTATATTTTTGCGCAATTGGCAATAATAGTCTGTCATGCTCACTAAAATTTCTTGCTGAAGGTGGCATTGTGTATTGGGTCGTGATGATCCCTACAATATGATTGATCTGAGTGACGCTGATACATGCGTTATACTCGTGAACGATTAAACATTTGTCGTTACTAGTAAGCTTAAAACTGATATGGCAATTTTATTATTATAAAATATATTAGTTGGTTTTATAGTTGCAAGTGTTTATTATTTTATTGACTCATCTACATTTTTCTGGTCTAGTATTTATCACATTTGTATTTTATTTTATTTCATGAAACTATTATTAAAAAACAGTATCAGTGGTCTTTCTTGCTGGCTCTTTATAAAACCCACAACTTAAACCATGCAACTTTAATTCTTGATGTATCACAAGTGCCTGTAAATGTCTAATTTTAGGCGAAGCCTACATCCAGCAAATACGATACGAAAGGCTCAGTTGATTGATAAAATGAACGCGTCACATGCTTATTGTTTTTATTTTTTTATTTATGTCTCTTGGACACCAGTGGAAATTCAACATGAACTTCCTTCGCCCAGAGAAGGGCGAAGGGGTATGCCAGACTCCTACCGGCTAAAACCACTGGAGCGGTCGTCTTCGGCACCGAAGGGAGGCTCGAGGTCCTTGTAAGATCACATTAGAGCCGCCCATCGGTGCCATGCCTTTAGGCACATCACGGAGGGGATGACTGTAAGTTGGTCACCCCCTCTAGCGGAGGGAAGGTGACTGTAAAAAGGTCGCTCCCCCAGGCACTTCTCGGGTAGGATTGTAAAGGATCCTCCCAAGCCTCGCTTTGCGCTGTGCTGCGCACACGGCAGCACGTGACCACGTTCACACCACCGTCTTTCCGGGGGTCCCTCGATATGAGCACGCAGACTCCCCAATCTACGCGCCCGCGACCCCCGAGGTCCACCACCATGTAGTGACAGCAGGGGGCTCAGGCGTGTTGGATTTGGGTTGGGACGGTTGTTGCCCCGGCGCCGTCTCATCCTTCTCCGTGCGGGATCCGCCCTTTCCCGATCCCGCTCTGCAGCCTCCTTCTGCAGCATGACGCTCTTGCGGAAGGAGACCACTGCACTGCAATTTTCGTGCTCTGCCAACATAGCCGACACTACTGCCGGCAGAGAGAAATCTTGCCCGATCCGATCGACCAGGATCCGCCACTCGGCAGCCCACGCAGGGCACTCCTCGAACGGTGCTGTGCGGTATCCTGGTCGCTTCCACAATGGTGGCACTGTGCCGTAACCTCGCGTCCGATTCTGTGCAGGTACGTTCCGAAACAACCATGACCGGTGAATACCTGAGTCAGATGCGTGGCGCGCTCGCTCTTTCTGAGCCAGGCTCCGAAGAGCGGCAGGATGGCCTCGATGACGCGCTTGGTCGCGAACTGCAACCGTAGGCGATGTCGCCACATCTCGAGTGCGCGCCGTCGAGCCAGCCGCCTCAGCATGTCTAACGCCCTTGGAGGCACGCTTTCGTCACTCTGGTGGGAGCATTTCTGACCATAGACTCACGCATCCGTCTCCGCCAGGGTGTCGAAAGGTGGAAAGCTGCCAGGAAAGTTCCTCATAGGACACCGTCGGCAGGTTGGCCACTCCAGCTACCTTCACTGCATTGTGGCATTTCTTCTGCTTGCCCTGCGTCTGAGTCGCAGGGGAAGAATTCGGTACTTTTCCCGATACACCAGAGGGTTCCTCGGTTGCAGTTATACGCGTCGTCGCGTCACTTGGCGGTGGCTGCATACTTGTGCAACCACCGTGAATCAGCCGCCAATGGCGGGCGCAGAAGCTGCTCTGGCAGGAGCCGCTCCTTCAAGGCGGCAAACTTGGCGCTCAATATGCCCCCGACTTCGAGGCAGATTGAGCGCCGAAGAACGGCATGAACAGCCATGACTAGCGCGTCCATCTGCCGGCGAAGGAGCCCAATCTCCATTGTTATTTTTTTTTATCTGCGCTGAGGGCTGCCGCGTTCTCCTTCTCCAGCCTGCCACCACCGAGAGCACGTGGAGGTTTAGTTTACCACCGAAGTTACAGAAAATCATTTGTGTGTGCCTACATCATCACCTGTGTTGGCCTACCGGGATATACAACAACAAAATACGCAAACTGTAGACGTGAGTGCAACGCACCAAACTTAATTGCAGGCAGATAGTAAAAATAAACCGTTTTAACTGCTAAATAAAAGATAAACAATCAGCCGGCTGCCCCACTGAAGGCAACTTACAGCGCTCGCAGCCGCTGTCTCATGCGAATACGCCGCTGCGATACTCGGCCGCCTCGGATGTAAACAATGCCCCACAGAAGAATTAAGCTAACTTAGCGAATATGCTGAAACAGGCCGAGTGGAAATAACAGGTTTCTTTTGAGGAATGGATTACAGTGCAAAGAAGAAAGTTAAGAAATAGATTATAGTAAAACAATTTTAAACGGAATACATCGCGTATATTATAGATGTTTGTTTTTCCTGACGTTTCGAATACTTTGCAGCGTTCGTGGTCCGTGGGCGCAGGATGACTAAGATGACAGGCGCCGTTACAGATTTTTCAAAGTTATTTTATTTTATCTACCATACAATTTAAAAAAAAAAAAGTTTCTATGCACGCAGTAATCACTCACAGTGTCAGGATGTTGTTTAGTGCAGTATGTTGTTTGGATTTTATTATTTTAATAACAGGATTCCAAACAGGTGGTACCTGCCAACCATCATCTCTGTTAAAATTAGGATGTTTTTTTATTTCAATAGCATCGTATCGAAACATTCTAGGTACCTTGCGAAAGAGAACCGATATAGTTATCTTTCGCGAGGTCCTGAGACGACGAAAACGAAGAAAATTGTTAGTTTTGCCCAAGGCATGTTCACACACTGCAAACTGCTTGAGCTGGCCCTCCGCCCGCCCAGTCTAAGCCGTCCAGGTTCGAGCCCACCATCACGGCTCTGCGAGAGGGTGACTATAACCCCCGGCCCCTCCACCTCGGGGGAGATTGATAAAGAATCCCCCGGAAGCCTAACTGTGGGCTGTGCTATTTTGCGCACACGGCAGTTCGTGACCAGTACTAGATATCGGGAACAATGGCCATATTCTGACAGGCAGTCAGTTGTTGCTTTTATTTACACTTTGAATTTTAATTTGAAAACCGCTTCTCAGGGTGAATATTGAATGTGGAAGGCGGAGGATCGTGTGTTGTAGTGCAACTAAGGAGGGGCCTATGAACTGCGATAGGTTGAGTTGTCTGATTAATTGACTTAATTTCCACACAAAAAAAACATAAGAAAAACCTTCCATATCCGTCTATTGAGCAGTCGATATGCTTCAGCATCACCGGAGTACTGTAGCAGCGTCATGACACGTCTTTCTGCCATAAGGCCGAGGGTATCATCAGGTAACTTTTTAGGTCTACATTTACGGTGGGTTTTAAATTACTTAGACCCAACCGTTTGGACTTTAACTCGTCCATAGATACGCTATGTTCCAGGCACTCGAAGTGGTTCCAACCTCTAGAATATTAAGTCATAATTACGTCCGTGGCGCAACATTGAATCCACCATTTCCCTACCCGTACTGTCAGCGCATGTGCATCTTACTATGTAATACTATCAAGTGGATACTGGAAAGCAAAATTTAATTTTATATAAAGCTCAACCATACATATTGTAGAAAATTTTACGATCCAATACACAATGGTTGCCACCATTGTGTATTGGATCGTAAAAACCTTCCATATCCGTCTATTGAGCAGTCGATATGCTTCAGCATCACCGGAGTACTGTAGCAGCGTCATGACACGTCTTTCTGCCATAAGGCCGAGGGTATCATCAGGTAACTTTTTAGGTCTACATTTACGGTGGGTTTTAAATTACTTAGACCCAACCGTTTGGACTTTAACTCGTCCATAGATACGCTATGTTCCAGGCACTCGAAGTGGTTCCAACCTCTAGAATATTAAGTCATAATTACGTCCGTGGCGCAACATTGAATCCACCATTTCCCTACCCGTACTGTCAGCGCATGTGCATCTTACTATGTAATACTATCAAGTGGATACTGGAAAGCAAAATTTAATTTTATATAAAGCTCAACCATACATATTGTAGAAAATTTTACGATCCAATACACAATGGTGGCAACCATCAGCAAGAGATTTACGTGGGCATCATTATACCAACCAAAATACATCCACTGTTGAACAAAAGTCGCCTGCATAGATTTTGTGATGGTGTATCGTCATTTTGGGGCAAATTTGCCAGGCCAGTACTGGCAGGCGGGTTCATAAGCGCAAAATGGCTGCTGTTCAACTATAGGGCACTGCTACCTATTCCTCTAATTAAGAGTCACTTAATCGCTTTTTACAACATCCAGAGGGTTAGATGGAGTGGTTTCATATGGATATTGACCGACCATGACAGAATTATGTATATAAAGAATTGCGCAGCCAATTGAAACTCTGTCTTCCACATTTAGTAGTATGTCAGCTGACTTCTTCAGGTCGTCAGTCTGGTGTTACCAGGGAGGAAAATAAGACTAATAATAGTAGTGTTTCTTTTAGAAATTATTCCTTATTATAAAAATAATAATATAAGGAGCACACTAGAAATAAATTACAGTAAAAAAATATTCGATCTAGTGATGGTGATGATGTTCATGCTTCTCTGGGACGAGATGATGGGTACTGTGTTTCACTTCGGCATGGAACCTGGGGATAAATGAATATACAATATATTATTCGATATCAATTTATACGTCACAATTTTTTTACAACTTACATGGACGAGAAGACTCCTACGTTAATTACGACAAGTTTTTCTTTTGGCGCCAATATTGATACCTGAACATCGAAATGTTTGGTACCTCTTTAGTATTACTTATAAAAGGAGTATAATTAAATTATATGGTTCAAAAGGTAGTTCCATAGATGTGGAATAAAAAAACATGTGTAACAAAGAATTATCATTAATTGTCAACTTGGAAATACTACCAGTTACTGGTAGACAGCGAAGAGGAGTATTTTGGCGCCTGAATGCCCCCCTATTTTGTGTTAACCTAGTTATGTATACAGTGTATAGTTTTCGTTTTAATTGTGTGTAAACATGAAATTAAATAATACATTTCTGATGAATCACACTTCCAAAGAACTTCAAGTTTACTTAATTTTTGACATCAAATCCGTTAAGCTACGGCTTTGCAACTTTTTTTCTCATAGCAAGAAGGTAAGAATAGAGAATCCGCATACAAATAAAATTCAAAAACGAGTTGAATTTTGCTACTTTACGACTCTGAAATGCAGAATATAGCATCACTCCACCTTCCTTGGATGTCGTAAAAAGAAATAGTCACCACTAAGGGACTTTAAGCCAGAGGGGTGGGCTGCAGCGTCCCTACTCAGGAACAGTAGCCATTTTGCGCTCACCAACCCGCCTGCCATGCGTGGTGAGTACTGGCAAAGTCGGGGCCAAACTGACGACACAATAGTGGAAATCTATGTCGGAGGCCTTTGTTCAGCAGTGGACTTCTTTGCCTGTTATGATGATGATGACGTCTTTACAACCATAATTGGTCAAATTTCTAAGACAGGTGGTATTAGTATATTAATACTGACTTTATTCACTTAATTTATTTATGATGATTATTTGACTATACAATAATTATGTTGTACTTTATCTTCACTCATTTCGGCCGAATGAAGTCCACTGCTGGACATAGGCCTCCCCCAAAGATGTCCACAACGACCGATATGGATGTGTTGTGGGCTCATTGGGGGGTTTTGCCATAATCGCCACGCTTGGCAGACGGGTTGGCGATCGCAGTTGAGTTGTTAATGTACTCGAAGGACGCTGCTGCCCATCCTCCAGCTAATCCCTTAGTCGACTTTTACGACACCCATGGAAGGAGATAGGGTGGTGGCATTCTGAGCCGGCACCACACGGCAAACTTTATCTTATGGTCAAGTAATTCGTGGACTTTATGGCTACTATGTTTATATACACTCGTGTACAAACACACATTAAAGTGGAAATGATGACAACACTCACCCGGTATGTTTGTCAGCGTGATAATGAACATGTCTGATGGAACCGTCAGGCTCATGCAGCGAGTAGTGTCCCTTGACGCTGTCGCCGTCACGGTGCTCGTGATGCGACTTGTGGTCACCGGTGTGCGGGTCCTTCACCTCGTACTCAAACTCGTACTTGGGATGTGTCTGAAGGTAAACTTCAGGATTAGTTCATATTTAATTTTTACTCGCCAGCAGTTAGATAGTTAGTGTAACTTACATAGTAATCGACGTGGTGATGTTCATGGTGTCCGTGGTGGTGATCGTCGTGTCCATGCTCCTGGATGTGCACGAGTTGGTGGTGTCCGTCGTGTTTGGAGAGATGCTGCGACGAGTGACCATATTCCGCCGACACCGATACTGATATCACAGCTAACGCACATAACACCTGGAATCGATATGAAATTTTATGACTCCTATTGTGGTTTCGGTCACTAGCACTTATATCTATCTGTCACACAATTATGTCAGAAATAGGTATAGGAGATATTTCACTAATATAGTCAAGATACCTTAAAGAACATTTTGATGTGTTGTTCTGTTTCACGATTGTTAGTAAACTGATACATATGCACGAACAATCATGTCTTTTATAGAGAAAATAAAAGTAATCAAGGTAACATTAATTCCAATTTACAAGATAGGCAGTAAAAATTTTAGTACGCGTTTGTAATAATTTCGTAAAACCCTACTCTTGAACAGCAACTGCTGCATAATTGCGCTTGTGACAATTATGTAAACTTCCCTTTTGTAATCGCAATATTGTGCAGATAGATGACAGTTTTTTTATTTACACTAACTAGATTTATTTTTAATGTGCTTTTTGCAGTTAGTTATGTTCCTACAGCTGTAGATGCTAAACCTTACTTATTTGGCGAAGCCGTAACGGCCTCCAGCCAAGCAAAGTATAAAATAACTAAGCATCAATGCTTAGGGCAATTTTTTTTATCCGGTGTCAATAAATAATGTACTTCATCCGTCCAAGGGAAGGGTAGATGGGGATGCCAGACTCCTACTGGCTAAAACCACTGCAGCAGTCATGTCTGGCACGGAAGTGGCGCTTCAGGAATTCGAACACAATCACAACCGCCTATTGGAACCAATCCTTTGTGGAGAAGAAAGCGGTCACCCCCTTTAGGAAGGCCACCCCCAGCCACATCCCAGGGGGATTGTAAAGGATCATCCCTAAGAATCGGTGTGCGCAAACCACAACTGCTCAACGTGAGATCCAGGGTTTGATTTCCAGGTTGGGCAGCCATTAGTCGGTTTTCTGTAAGAATAATGGATAATCCATAAGAAATTTGATCCCCTCTTTTACCCCTTTAAGGGTAGAATTTACAAAAACTGAAATATATACATCTTTATTTTTAACCAATTTTATAGTCCTGACTTATAAAATGACGGATTTTCATACCCAATGCAATTTCATCCCCATTTTCACCCTCCTGAATTTTCTAAAATGCTGAAACACACCTGTCCTTATTTTTTACTGAGATTGCCAGTACTATTTTTTTTCATAGATCTGACTTCATAAATAACAGTTATGCTTGGTTTTTTTTAAACTTACACATTGGCACCTGAATGAATGATTTATTTTCTGGGGCCTGATCGTAGGTAGTACAAGTATATTGTTATTTCTAGTGTTAATGGATATCACAATTATTAAACAATAGATTAATATTCTTTTTAACATAAATCTGATATTGGTATTATTATTATAATTTTTTTTTAAGACGTTGCCCCTCACTAGTATTTGTCCTGTGTCGTGGGTGCGTTTACAGACATGAATTCCACACACAATACACCCAGACCCGGACAACTACCTGCAGATCATACAAATATTTGTTCCGTGCGGGAATCGAACCCGCGACCCGGAGCGCAGCAGAGCCGACTGTATCAGCCACTGCACCAACCGTGCCGTCAATAATCCAATTTATATCGAATCGAAACTATTAAGACATCATCATTCGTCCAAGAGAAGGGCAGAAGGGGATGCCAGACTCCTACTGACTACAACCACTTGGGCAGTCATGTCTGATACCGAAGTGGGGCTCCAAGAATTCGAACACTACCAGGCATCTACCTTGTTGTTCTTTGCATCACCTAAAGGTTGTCTGGTAGAAAATGCCCACGGCATTAAGATCGCCTTGGTACACTTGTACATTAAGCATAAATAAATAAATCTAGATAAGCGCAGTCTAATTAACCTGTTTATTGACGTTGGTTAAAAAACAACTTAATCAAATGTAATTAATCTTATATGAGACCAAAATGAAAACATTCTGCACCAGTTAAAAAAAGAATAGCTCAAATCGGTCTACAAATCTCGGAGTAATCGGTGTACATTCATAAATAAATACGCATTGAATTGAGAGCCTCCTCCTTTTTGTAGTCATTTAAAAAATCGAAGTCATGCTTATTATCAATAACAAAATGTTAATACTTTTAAATTAATTAAACAGTTTAGAGAGATTAATTCATTATTTTACCTATTTATCCATATACATTCTTCATTGTCATTGGGCTAAATTAGATCACATTAACAAACTAAGTAAACGCCACGCACTGATACAAGAACTACAAACTCCTTAATTATGTATTAAGTAAATAAAATGAGATCTTATTGGATGACTTTTTCGCGCATTATTACATCATGTTACAGACATTTTCATGGTAAGAAGCCCTTTCGTCAGGAGCTTCTTCAAAGCCTTCTCATGGGCGCTTTATGTTTGTTTTTCAGTATAGTAATAAAGATTAATAAACTGGTAATAATAACAGTTATTAATTGCTTTTATTGAATAAAATGAACAATCAGTTGTCTGTATTTCTACCGTTAATTCGTAACACACAATCGCACCAATTTGGCATGCATAAACTCATTTATCCAAATCACTTTGCAGAATGGCCGCCGACGCCGACGTTGTAACAAGTGTTAAAAGTCGTCTGGTGTATGTATGGTATCCATACCTGACAGAGTTCTTGTTTGAAGCATATCCCATGCGTACTCAATGGGAAGTCTGGCCATTGAGCCGGTCATGGTAGGACGTTAGCTTCAGCAAATGCGTAAGAACGACCCTGGTGGTGTGTGGGCGTGAATTGTCATGCATAAGCTAAAACAAGTACTCGACTGGGTCTGCAAAAGAATGACCACATCTGACACAATCATTTCATGATATATTTGCGTAAATTTGTGCATTGAGATTGCCTTTGATCCAAATCAGTTCGATTCTTCCACCGATCCCAATCCGCCCATATTATATTTGTTCCAACACTATATGCATGGACTTCCTAGCATAACCTTAAACGTTCATGGCGTCCAGAGGTTCTCCAATACCGCTTACGCTGAGTATCCGGTCTCATGGCTAACTGTGAATAATCAAAAAAGCACCCATAACCCAAAAACTTGCCCAATTTCCGTGTTCACGAGCCCGTTGTAAACGGGCACTACGATTCCGGGGCTCAATAGGTAATACTCGTAGTGGCCTTCGGAGATTGACTTCGTTCAATTGGTTTTTAATGATTGGATGGCTTATTGCATATCGCATATATTATATAATATTGCAGATCGATGAAGGCTTTTAATTAACATCATCGTAGTCATCGTAGTATTTCGTCGACTAGTAATTTGTATGTATTGATCTAGTGTGGTGATGCGAGTTCTTCCTGTCTGGCGCTAGGCTACATTGCCAGGGATGCGGTAGCGTATCCAGAGGCACCCGTTTCGAACATTCCTACGACTCTGATGATTTCTTCTTGGCTTCAGTGAAGCCTTGTCGGCTCCAGTGAAGTCTTATCTCCATAATTGCATTCGTTTGTATTATTTTGATTCAGAAATGTGTTAGAAATTGTACTTATTTTGTCTGAAATCCGTAGCAGAATTTTATAGGAATACGACTTGATAGAAATTTTTAACTTTTAATCTTAATTCACAAACTGTTTCTTTTCTTAGTTATAGAATATATTGGAGACCAAAAAAAATTTACAAAAACCTCACATTCAGTAATTTGCTGAAACGTGCTTGATCCCATGTTACTTTTGATGTATGTAGTTAGTTATTCGTTGCGAATTACTTTCATAGAATTTTACTTTGAATATAACTAAAAGTATTAAAAAAATGAATTAATTATTCACACCATTGTGATATGTTTTCAAGAGTATCTTCCAATCGAGGTGTAGGTTAAACTATAATGGCTAGGTCGGTTCGTGGTTTGCCGTTTTCTCAAACATATTGGTCAGTTTGTCTTTGCCCTGAACAAGATTTATGCATGAGAGATATTTATTTCTTTTTTTAATAACTACTACATTCAACTGATATTAAATTAAATTAAATCGCTTCTAAGAATTGATAAGTATCAAAAAACTTTCGAATTTTGATATTAGGCATTTATGAACACACACATCACATTAAAAAAACAGTCAAGTGCGAGTTGAACTCGCATGGAGAGGATTCCGAAATTGCTGAATATATTGTCTATTGTTGAATTCGGTCTTGTACCAATAATTTATACCGAGAACAAACTTAACATCATAGTTAAAAACATGTTTTCCTATATATTCCAACCGCAAACGTAAGTTTGTACGCACAATATTGTAAGATTGACCATGTTGTTTTAAGAACATAGACTTCTTATAGTAATCTATAGGTAAAGAACTATTACCTATATTTTTTCAGAATTTTAGGCTCAGTAGTTTTGGAGATAAGGGGTGGAATGGTCAATTTTCGTCTATTTTCTTATATGATATGATATGCGTTAATTTCGTCCGCATATGTAGAACGTAGAATGACAGGTAATGTCTGTCTGAAATTCACCGGAGAGTAGTAATGGCGCACCACCAAAAAATCTTTCATTTCCATTACGATCTTTTATCATACTATCGAAATCTTCAAGGGAATCCGCCATCAAGCAAAGTCACTGCTATGTCTGATGAAGCAATTGCCAACGTTGTATAGTTCTGCGATCGCAAGCGTGCAAGTATCAATGAGATCAGGCATGTTTTGCCAGTACCACCTAGTGCGTCTAAAAAAAGAACCCGCTTTGCGATTGTTGATATATTAATATAACATTTTTTTACAAAACATTACCAAAAATAAATGACTTGCTTAGACAGACTACCAACCCAACTTGCTAGTATGAATGGAAAAAAATTTACAATAAACAAGTAATAATTTTTTGTTGTTATTTTTATATATATATCCGTATAGAAAAACCAAACAGTGAGCAGTAATGATTACGTTAACAGCCGATGGTAATACACAAGTAGGATGCAATGCATCAACGTAATATTTATATACAGAATTATTAGTTCATGTATTGAATGGGCTTGCGTTTGAACACTATATCGCCTGATGTTAAGCGACGATGCGGTCAATGATGGTACACGTTTGCCTAGAAGAAACTTGTTCACTTGTGACCAGAAGATTTCTCTCGGGAAACACAGACTTTGGCAATGAGTTTCACTCCTTATCGGTACGCACGAAAAACGTGGAAGCAAAACGCCCTGTACATATGAGAGGGACATCAACTATATAACGGTAGCGCAATGCCATTCGTCTGATTTTCTAATGATGGGATAGAATTGGCGGAATTAAATGGTACAATTCCAGCGCACACTCGCCGAAATGTATCCTCTTTAAACACTATAACGCTTGCAACTCTGTAGCTATGTTCGAGTCTCTGGAGCCTTGCCTCGACCAGTGCATTTTTATTTTAATATTGCTCCACACTACCCTACACACACGGGTGTCTTCTGTGTCGTAAGAACAGTTTATAGGAATAAATTTATTATCTTATTAAATTTTTAATAACGTTGCCCCTCACTCGGTTTTCTCCTGTGTCGTGGGTGCGTTTTACAGATATTAATTCCACATACAATACACCCAGACCCGGAACAACTACCTGCAGATCATACAAATATTTGTTCCGTGTGGGAATCGAACCCATCGTGGGCACAGCAGCCGACTGTATCAGCCACTGCACCAAGCGTGCCGTCAAATACATATACACTCTGACCCAACACAACTATCTGTAGATCTTTCAATTATTTGTTCACTGCACCCACGTGCCGATGTTAATGTACCTCTTAGTGAGTTATTCAATCACCTCTAGCGTTTCAAGCTGGTACTTGGTGGTACCATCCTAAAGATAGAGCAGTATACCACACTCGATCGAAATTGCACTTGGTATAAATAAGTTGAGCAGCTGTTCCGGTGTGATTTCTTCGATAGGATGCCAAGCTTTAAAATTCCAAATTCAAATCAAATGTTTTATTTGCGAATGAAGGTAGATTGTAGTTTTACATTTCTTGCAAGACCTATTTTCATTCTACCAGTAGAATACCAGTATGCAAATGTCAAAAATTATATAAAATGAATGTATAGAATTTAATCATCAGTATTGCATGAATAGAATTTAAATAATCAGTACATTCGGATTGAGGTATTCATTAACACTATAATAACATTTACTTAGAAGCCATTTATGCAATTTATTTTTGAATAATATCAACGGTAAATATTAGAAATCCCTTGGAAGCCTATTAAATAGTTTTATGGCCATAGAAAAATATTGTCATCATTTATTTATTTATTAATTATTTATTTATTTATTAATTACACGGCCGTGGCCAATTACAATCATTAATTTCTAAGTATGTACAATAACAGCATTGAAATAAAATTATAGATTGTAGATTACATATTATTATAAAGTGATCTCAAATAAAAAAAATATAGACCCGATAATAAAAAGGGTTTGGTAAACATAAAAATACTGAATTACATAATATAATATCGGAACTTTACAGCTACACACACCTTCACACATTCTTCTCACAGTACTCCAAACACTCTGACAAAATCACTTTCCATTCATCCGCAAACACATCACAATCAGGTTTTGCGTCTAGAAGAGCATTGAGGGCAGTGAGGGTTCGCGAAATAGGGGATCGAGCACGCGCGACAGTTCGGCATGAGGGAACTGAGAATAGTTTGTGTCTCCTGTTACGGCGGTAATTATTCGGAGTGAAGAGCTGTAACAGTTCACTGTGGAGATCTGGGGCATCTATTCCTCCACGGAGAACCTTGCACATGGTGAGCAGTTAGTCATTCGATCGTCTTACTTCTAATGAATTATAGCCTAAGTAGCCCAAGAGGAACTTCGTCGGATACCTGTATGGGTAATACCCATACATGCGCTTATGAAGGAAGCGAAGAAAGGCTTTTTGCACTTTTTCTAGTAATAGAGCTTACTGCGAACTAGGGCTCCAAAGATGAGCCTTATGACATGGTCACTCTTGAAATCGCTGCAATTCCTCAGCACAAAGCCTAGACTTCTGTAGGATTCCTTGGCAACTATAGAAATGTGGTCATGAAATGTTAATTTTCGGTCGAATGTGACACCCAAATCTTTGATTGTTGTAGATCTTGTAATGTCTTATCTTGTATTGAAAATCAATTGGTTGCCACATGCGGCTGAAAGTCATGGCATAACATTTGGATATATTGAGTTCCATTCTGTTTGCCACTCCCCCCCCCCCACTCGTAAACTGCGTCTACATCACGCTGCAGCTTCACACAGTCACATCATATATTTTCGAATTGCTTTTTGGTAAATAGAGTCTCTTCCCGTGCCTTGTTGTTCTAGCTAGGATATCTTCATGCTTATCAAAATATTCAGGATATTTTCGTACAAATATAACTACTTCTTTTATGTACATACATGGCAAGGGAAGTATGCGTATTTTCTTAAATAAGGGCCTACAGCTATCCAAGTACCATGCCCCACATATAGCCCGTACACATTTTTTTGTACTTAGCTTTAATAGAATCCACGGAATTACCCCACAATGGCAAGCCATATAGTAGCACTGATGACACATAACCGTGGTATGAAATGAGCGCCGCTTTTTGGGATATTGCTAAACGTAGTCTCTTAAGCGCATAGACGAATCGATTTAGTTTATTACATGTATAGTCAATATGCGTTTTCCAATTTGAATGCTTGTCAATTCGAATACCTAAGAACAGACTAGATGCAACACTTTCTAAAGTAGCGCCACGATATTTTATGTTCAACGCTAATGGTTTTGTTTGATATTTATGGAATCGTATTAATTTAGTCTTACTGATATTTACCGATAAATTATTATTGTCAAACCAACGCACTATGTCTATTATTGAATTATTTATTTCATTTTCATATTCACTAAGGTTTTTACTTTAAAATATTATAGTTGTATCATCAGCAAATAATAAGCAACTTTATTGCAGCCAGTTGATCTTTTGACTCGATGTAGGAACAAGTATTGAGGGTGGATTTACTTAGCTGGAGGCCCTTACGTCTTTGCAAATTAGTTAGGTTTACCAGCTAAGGCTGCACGACGTGTCTGCGAAAAGCCCATTAAAAATAAATCTAGTAAGTGTAAATAAAAGCTGTCACCTATTTGCACAATATTGCAATTGCAAAAGTGAAATTAACATAACTGTCACAAGCCAATTATGTAGCAGTCGCTTTTCAAGAGTAGATATGGTTTTACGAAATTATTACAAATGCCTACTAAAAATGTTACTGCCTATCTTGTAAAATTATATTAATGTTACCTTGATTACTTTTGTTTTCTCTATAAAAGACATGATTGTTCGTGCATATGTATCAGTTTACTAACAAACGTGAAACAGTATACGAGTAATACAAAAACATGTTCTTTAAGGTATCTTAACTACATTTTTGAAATCTCTACTTCTCACCTATTTTTGTCATAAGTGTGTGATAGATAGATAAATATAAGTGCTAGTGACTGAAACCACAATAAGAGTCATAAAGTATCCGTGTCGGCGGAATATGGTCACTCGTCGCAGCATCTCTCCAAACACGACGGACACCACCAACTCGTGCACATCCAGGAGCATGGACACGACGATCACCACCACGGACACCATGAACATCATCACGTCGATTACTATGTAAGTTACACTAACTATCCAATTGCTGGCGAGTAAAAATAAAATATGAACTAATCCTGAAGTTTACCTACAGACGCATCCCAAGTACGAATTTGAGTACGAGGTGAAGGACCCGCACACCGGTGACCACAAGTCGCATCACGAGCACCGTGACGGCGACAGCGTCAAGGGACACTACTCGCTGCACGAGCCCGACGGTTCCATCAGACACGTTCACTATCACGCTGACAAACATACCGGGTGAGCGTTATCATCATTTCCGCTTTAATTACACACGAGTGTGTATAAATATAGTAGTCATATAGTCTACGAATAACTTGACTTGTAAGATAGGATAGTACAAAAATTAATGTAGCAGTTTTACGGGAGCCCATGATTAATTTGCATTGCAACCTCTCGTGTTGCAAGCGATCATAGGTTACGGCAACCATTCACCAGGCGGGTCATGAGCTTGTTTGCCATCTTAATAATGGTACACAAAACCCTTAGAAAATATATGTGCCTTATTTTTAAGCGATGCCCTACAATTTCTTTCCTCCTGTATCGTTCGTACAATTTATATCTCACACGCACATTATTGACTAATATAGTGTATACTAGCAGTTGTCGACCAGCGACACGTAGCTAATCATCTAGCCACTGCACCAACCGTGGCATCAAAGTGGTCATATTATATTCATCTCTCCACAGATTCCATGCGGAAGTGAAACACAGTACCCACCATCTCGTCCCAGAGAAGCACGAATATCATCACCATCACTAGAATAAAAGTTTTATTAAGCAGAACTGTTAACTATTTTCTACTGTGATCGTTATATTATATTTTGCTATGATAAGCAATAAAAGTTTTAAAGACACTATTGTAAGTTTTTTTTCCTCGTTAACACCCAGCTGACGTCCTGAAGAAGTCAGTTGAGATAAATTAGATGCTGAAAATGGTGGTCTAAGTGATGTTGCGAGATAGGTAATATGAATCTGTCATGGTTATTTAAATCTGAGGTGGGTGGCATTCTCTCTGTTTGGAGGGGGTAACCGCTCTACAGCCATCCCCTCTGAGATGTACCTAATGGCGTTGCACCAATCTAATGTGATCTTACGAGGACCTTGACCCCTTCGTTGCCGCAGATGAGCACTCCAGTGGTTTTAGCCGGTAGGAATTCTTACCCTTCCTCGAGGCGGAGGAAGTTCATGATGAGAGACCACAAGGGTCCAATAAAAAATAAGTTGCATTTATATTGAGCCTTTCATCATCGTCATCATCATTTTAGCCTAATAGCGTCCACAAATGGACAGAAGCTTCCCGCAAAGATTATCACAACACATTTTGTGTTGTGCGCCTATTGCGGGGTTTGGTCATAATCGCCACGTTTGGCAGATAGGTTGACAATCGCAGTCGAGTTATAAATGTACTCGAAGGACGCTGCTGCCTATTCTCCAGCTAATCCCATAGTCACTTTTTACGACACCCAGGGGATGAGATGGGGTGGTGGTATTCTTAGCTGGCACCACACGGCAAAACCTTAAAGGTCCCTACTATGGTTTTCGTGTAATGTCCAGGTTAAGAATATAGCACCATTCCGTCTACTCACTGGATTGTCGTAATATGTAACTAAGGGACTCTAAACCAGAGGGATGTGTAGCAGCGTCTCTCCTGTGGAACAGTAGATATTGTGCTCATCAACCCGCCTGCCAAGCATGGTGAGTAGTGGCAATATTCTATGGGTAAGGCCTTTTGTTTAGGAGTTGATGAGCTTCGGCTGAACTGTCTGTTGAGACCTGTCCGCTCATTGATGCTATAGCAATCGTATTATAAGACTAACCTATTAATTCGTTTTAAATTTACTTCACAGATTCATTAAGTTTTTCTGGTGTTGTACTTATCACATTAATACTGAGAAAAAAATATCCATTTTTAACATGCTTTTATTAGCTTGGTATGTATCTATGTAACAGAATTTTTGAACTCGCTTTTCATCCCCTTCAAAACGTCGGATTGATTTGAAACGTCGCACACTTATGAAGGACTGATGACAATGCAATAATTTAAATTGTTGGTCCCATCCTTGCCAGGATCCTCAGGATTAGCGATTTTTTCATCTCTGATACCCGGAAAAAATGATGCATGTAATGTGAACTAGCACAAAAAAAAATCTCCATAAGATGTCGATTCAATTTTCCGCGGCAAGAGTGCGATGGGATTCGAATAGTGTAATCTTCAGATGATTTTATCCGTAATGGAGGGAGAATTTGTTTACTTAAATGTCTAAAGGAAGATAATTACCACCCGGAGTTATTGAGACTACGAACAGGCAACAAGGACATTCAGCCATGAACAAAACAAACAAAAAACATTTTATTGTAGTTGGTCGCACAAAAAATAGAAAGAAATAATAGTTACTTACAGTAAAAAATATTTTTTTGTTTGACACTATTATTATTTTAAACTTATTGAAAATAATTTTTTACTTTTTAGTTATATAATTTATTTTAAGAGACCTAAATTTTTATACTTGCAGCTTTACCCCAAGTGCCCGCAAAAGCAAATGCTTTATCCAGATGATAATATATATACCAATTTGGAACTGATCTGATGATGCAGCTAGGAGGTGGATAGTGAAAATCTTCAATGGCTACTAATAAACCCGTCGAATTTGGGCTCATTTGGTTTATTTTGTGAAAAAATTGCCGCTTGGTATATTCGTATATAATCAGCTCATCACTGCCTAAGTCCCCTACGCTGGCCTAGTGCGAGTTGATGAAGAACATATTAGCGCCCTTTCAGGAATGCGGGTTTTCTAACGATATTTTACTGATAATCCAATTCTGATCCGCACATGAATCCGAAGAGTCAGAGATGCAGGCCGGGATCGAACTTAGACCCGCCTTTATGAAAGGCAAGCGTTCATCACTAGGCTATCACTTTAACCTACATATTACAACATATTATATCATTATTATTAGGTATATTCTTACAACGTGATAAAAATTATAAAATTAATCATTTAATATAATTTGGCTTCTCCTAGATTCCACGAGAATGTCTAGCACAGAACTCATCATCTCGTGCCGGAGAAGCATGATCATCATCATCATTAAATCGGCGACGGCACGGTTGGTGCAGTGGCTGATACAGTGCGCTGCTGCGCACCGGGTCGCGGGTTTGATTCCCGCACGGAAAAAAATATTTGTATGATCTGCAGGTAGTTGTTTCGGGTCTGGGTGTATTGTGTGTGGAATTTGTGTCTGTAAACGCACCCACGACATAGGAAACATCCTAGTATGGGGCAATGTTTAAAAAAAAACGGATATTGTTAGGTTATTTTCCCACTGTTATTTTATATAGGCACTCAATGCTTATGTGAACTCGTACTATTATAAAGGTCCACGAGCTTTAAATTACAACATGTGCTCTATGTGTAATTCACAGATTTGGATCAAAGTTGCTTTTAATGATACATATGACATTTTATTACTTGAAACGAGATTTTGGCTACATATAAAACAGCTAGTTTATTTTCAGAATAATCAGTTTACATTCAAAGTCAAAGTCAAAGTCAAATATTTTTATTTCAAATAAACCAAATATTGGCACTTATGAAACGTCAGAATCTAAGTTGCACGGTTCCAAATAGTTGATCTATGGAGAAGAGCCGGCAAGAAACTCCATAGATACTCTTTTAAAATAATTGAGATTACAATGTTGATTGATACAAATTATGGTAAAACATATAACGAGCATGATGTAGGCAAATGTATATAAAAAATAAAAATAAAACATACTAATGCAATATAACTATTATTCGCCATGGCAGTTAATGGCTGACCAGTCCCAACAGACGGCACCCGTTCACGAGCATGACGCATGCATCAGCATCGCTTAGCTCAACCATATTGCAGGGAACCGAACGATCCGATACACAACGCCACCGCCAGCAAGACATTTTAGTGAGCATGACAGACCGCTACTACCAGGCAAAAGGCAAAGTATAGGTACTAAATATATAACATTAACGGCAACACGATGCTAACACTAACGGCTACTTGATGCTCGCACATTTACAATGTATGAATAATTAATTTAATAATGTCAAAATATTAAGAAAATACTAGAATGTAAATTGCTATAATGGCTATTATATTAAACATAGGCAAATAATTTATATCATAATTATAGAATACAATTTTAAATAAGTCAAATTAAATGTCAAGATGTCAAGATGTCAAGATGTCAAGATGAAATGTCAAGATGTCAAGATTCAGCTTAACATCCAGCTTTACATCATACGAAGTTATCGTAAAAATAAACAACATACATTTTTAAACTACCAATAAACAGTACAAGGTTCACAGAGATCAAAGAACATAATGACGTGGAAACTTGTTAATATTTTCATTGTTTTTCGAAGTAGGCTTCGTTGCTTTCTAAGCACCGCCACATGCGATGGAACTTATGCCTGAAGCAGTGAGCCCACTCTTCTTTAGAGATATCTTCCACTCTTCGAACACGGCACGGCATCACGGCATCTTCGGAGTTCATAAAGGGAATTTCTTTGAGTTTTATTTAATTTGTGGGAATAACTAAATGTCGCAAGGTGCCAGGTCAGGACTGTAAGGAGGATGACTCACTAATTCCACACAACAGAAAGATCTAGTTAAATATTAGATAAAATTCAGGAATGAGTAAGTTTCAAAGATGTTACTGTGATTTAATAAAATTTTATTTATGAATAATACGACCGAATGTTTGAGAGGTGGCCAGCTAGTAAGAAAAGTTGCCGATTATAGTTGGGTTTTTTTTATTTTTTATTATACAACTCTTTCAAGCTATAGATGTACATTGATTTCATATATCATTTGTTTTTACAAATTGGCGGCAATTTATAAAGTGCACGTCGTGCATCGATATGAATTCGACAAAAAAATATTTCACTCCATGATTTATTACGACTTCCTTTGCGGTCTTAATCGACAATTATATTATGACAGACTTCGATGGGCATTTCATATGAAGCCCCATCTTGTGCCACTGTTTACAACTGGTTTCATTATCATATCAGCCACAGGACGTCCACTGCTGAACAAAGGCCTCCTTAGATTTTCACAACGAGCGGTTAAATGCCGCCCTCATCCAACGACTTCCAGCGACCTTCATCATGTCGTCTGTCCACCTTGTTGGAGTTCGTTCCACGCTGCATTTTCCGGAGCGCGGTCTCCACTCGAGACTTTTTTGCCCCAACGGCCATCAGTTCTACGAGCGATGTGCCCCGCCTTTCTTGCTTTCAGCTATATCGATAACTTTAGTTCTTCTACGGATCTCCTCATTTCTGATTCGATCTCGTAGAGAAATAACAAGCATAGCTCTCTCCATAGCTCGCTGAGTGACCTTGAGCTTTCTTATGAAGCCCACAGTGAGTGACCACGTCTCTGTTCCATATATAATCACTGGTGCCACACACTGGTTAAAGACTTTCGCCTTGAGGTAGAATCATCAGGTAAGTCATCATGAACTTCCTTCGCTTCGGGAAAAGCCAAAGGGGCATGTCAGACTTCTACCGGCTAAAAATACTGGAGTGGTCATCTTCGGCACCGAAGGAGGCTCCACGTCCTCCTAAGATCACATTAGATTGGTGCCATGCTTTGTGGTACATCTCGGAGGGGATGGCAGCAAAGCTGTTACTAGCAGCGGGAATGCCACCTACCTGAGATTTAAATGAGCATTACACTCATATTCCCAATCTCGCAACATCATTTAGACCTCCATCTTCCGCATCTAATATATCTCAGCTGACTTCTTCAGGCCGTCAGCTGGGTGTTAACGAGAAAAAAAACAGACAGTAGTGAGAGTCTTTTAAACGTTTATTGCTTATCATAAAAAAATATAATACATTACAGTAGAAAGTTCTACTTAGCAAAACTTTTCATTCTAGTGATGGTGATGATGTTCGTGCTTCTCTGGGACGAGATGGTGGGTACTGTGTTTCACTTCCGCATGGAATCTGTAGAGAGATGAATATAATATGACCACTTTGATGCCAGTTGGCGCAGTGGCTAAATAATTAGCTTTCTATGCTACGTGTCGCGGGTTCTACAAATGCTAGTACATCACCTTAGTCAATAATGTGCGTGTGAGATGTATGTATATAAACTGTACCTACGATACAAGAAAAGAAAGGTAGGGCACCCCTAAAAATAAGTCACACATTTTTTTAAGGCTTTTGTGTAGCACTATGATGGTAAACAAGCACATGACCGACCTGGTGCTAAGCGGTTACCGTAACCTATGATCACTTGCAACACGAGAGGTATTAATCATGGGCTCCCGTAAAACTGCTACATTAATTACGTCACCCTGTTGAACGTATATTTAATATACATACATTTATATTATATCTATATTTATATTATATCTATATTAATTATTGTACTATCCTATCTTACAAGTCAAGTAATTCGTAGACTATATGACTACTATATTTATATACACTCGTGTGTAATTAAAGTGGAAATGATGATAACACTCACCCGGTATGTTTGTCAGCGTGATAGTGAACATGTCTGATGGAACCGTCGGGCTCGTGCAGCGAGTAGTGTCCCTTGACGCTGTCGCCGTCCCGGTGCTCGTGATGCGACTTGTGGTCACCGGTGTGCGGGTCCTTCACCTCGTACTCAAACTCGTACTTGGGATGCGTCTGTAGGTAAACTTCAGGATTAGTACATATTTTATTTTTACTCGCCAGCAGTTGAATAGTTAGTGTAACTTACATAGTAATCGACGTGGTGATGTTCATGGTGTCCGTGGTGGTGATCGTCGTGTCCATGCTCCTGGATGTGCACGAGGTGGTGGTGTCCGTCATGTTTGGAGAGATGCTGCGACGAGTGACCATACTCCGCCGACACCGATACTGATATCACCGCTAATACACATAACACCTGGAATAGATCCGAATTTTTATGACTCTTATTGTGGTTACGGTCACTAGCACTTCATCATCATTTCGGCAGAATGGAAGCCTGCTGGACACATGCCTCCCCGAAAGATCACCACAACGACCGATATGGATGTGTCGTGGGCTCATTGGGAGGTTTTGCCATAATCGCCACGCTTGGCTGACGGGTTGGCGATCGCAGTTGAGTTTTTAATGTATTCATGGGACGCTGCTGCCCATCCTCCTGCTAATCCCTTAGTCGACTTTTACGACACCCACGGGAAGAGATGGGGTGGTGGTATTCTAAGCCAGCTCCACACGGCCAACACACAAGCACTTATATCTATCTATCTATCACACACTTATGTCAAAAATAGGTGAAAAGTAGAGATTTCACTAATATAGTTAGGATACCTTAAAGAACATTTTTTTTTTGTATTATACTGTTTCACGTTTGTTAGTAAACTGATACATATGCACGAACAATCATGTCTTTTATAGAGAAAACAAAAGTAATCAAGGTGACATTAATTTCAATTTACAAGATAAACAGTAAACATTTTAGTATGTACTCGTATTTGTAATAATTTCGTAAAACCATATCTACTCTTGAACAGCGACTGCTGCATAATTGGTTTGTGACAATTATGCAAATTTCACTTTTGCAATCACAATATTGTGCAAATAGGTAGCAGTTTTTATTTACACTTACTAGCTTTCTTCAAATAGGCTTCTCGCAGATATCTCATGCTGCCTTAGCTGGTAATTAATTTGGTGAAGAGCCTCCAAGGGCCTCCAGCCAGGTAAAGCCACCCTCAACATTGGTTCCTAAATCGAGTCAAAACATCGGCACGGTTGGCTCAGCTAAGCGGTTAGCTTCCTGGGCAACATGTCGTGGGTTCTATCCCCGCACGGAACAAATATTTGAATGATCTAGAGATAGTTGTGTCAGGTCTGAGTGTTTGTGCATGTGAAATGTATGTCTATAAATTATTCCCATGATATAGAAAAGCAACTGCACTGGTAAAATGCATTGGTCGAGGCAAGTCTCCAGAGCCTCAAACATAGACACAGTGTTGCAAGCTTATCGTTTTAATAGGATTCATTTCGGCAAGTGTGTACTGGAATTGTACGATTTAATTCCCCCAAGTCCAGCCCATCATTGGACAACCAGGCGAACTGTATTGCGCCTATACGTACGGAGCGTTTTGCTTCCACGTTTTTCGATGTACCGCTAAGGAGTGCAACTCATTGCCGGGTCTGTTTTTAACTACCGTTAAAACCTGGAAATCTTAAAGTCACGAGTGAATGAGTTTCTTCTAGGGAAGCGTATGCCGTCATTGACTGCACCATCTCTTAACATCAGGTGAGATAGTAATCAAACTCAGTACCATTCTTTACATACAAAAATATTTATTCTATGTATATACATATAAATATTCCGTTGACACTCCAACCGAGGTTACGATATCGATGGTGGCAGGGAAGGAGAGTCCTCCCACTACCTGCTCGGGGCAGGGTAAGTGCACACCGAGCCAGCCACTAGTCCGCTCATGCTCCTCCGAAAAACGGAGAAGCACCCTACGGCCTACCTACAGCCCAAAAATTGGGCTCGTCCCTGTCAGAATATTAGCCACCGGACAACAAGGTCCTCCAAAAAGTGTAGTAGTTATTGCCTGGTGCACAGGGCGCACCGGTCCGACAACTGCTCTTCCCCCAGGACGTATCAAGAGGGACCAGCAGCCACCGAGCGCACGTGGAGGTTTTCTGACCTAGCACCCCTGGCGCATGGCATCCTACTGGTGTTTACAGTCCCATAGGCTATTGGCGTACTCTTTACCGCTTATTGTTTAGTTTTCTATAAAGTAATATTTTGTAAAATCTAAATATAATTGTATTTAACTGTCTACTGTGAATCCATTTCCGTTTAATCAGCACACAACATACCCATATAGGTAGTTGTGGTGATCTTTGAGGAGGTCTGTATCCAGAAGTTGACTTTATTCAGTCAAAATGATGATTACACAGAGCTTTTCTGGTAGGAGCACGACTGCCTACTGTGAATCCATTTTCGTTTAAACGAGAACATTGTGTCTTATTAATACACTTGTATCAGTGGTACGCTAAAATAGGTACCTAAAACCACTCGACTGCAAAGAAACTGTTATTCAATGTGTAGTTAGTAGTACAATTTATAACATATAATCCCATGGGTGATTTTTTAAACCATTTTTGTATGTAGTATAGGATAAATAGATCTCATGTTTTGTTGAATTTTATCATGTAAAATATATTGTGTAAAATTTCATGCTGTTTAAAATGGCTGAATATGCATGGACCAAATTCTTATATTGAATTAATGTTAAATACTGCACCATATTTATTGCAAGTTGTAATATGGTTAAGGGATACATTTTTGTATTCACAATTTGGAAAAAAGTAATATAATTTTTTTGTATTTCGAGAATACTTGAGATAATCGATTAGTGGGAATGATTTTGAGTCACAGAAATAGGAAATTACCTTATTTCTTATTATTTGGTTCAAACAATAATTAAAAACGTGAAAACCAGATGATTCATTCAATTCAAATAATTGGATATGGCCATTAGCATTAACATAGTAAATAGTGTAAGGTTGTTTGTGAATGTGGGATTAAGTCTGTAAATTACCACGACACAGAGAAAACCTGGTAAAATCTCGTATTATTCCAATATTATCTATTTACTCAAACCTAACATATTTGTAACTTTATAAAAGAAAAACCATTTATTTATATAATTTTAATCAACAGAAACATTTAGTCAGTACAAAAGTATAAACCATAATAATATTAAACAGAATAACGCAAAAGTTAATGAGTACATTTTAATTATATTAAGTTAAATTCAGTTTTAATGGTGATGATGATGATGCTTTGGCACGACGTGGTGTGTACTATGCTTCACGGTCGCGTGGAAACTGGAAAATAAATAGTAATTTTAAAACAACTGAATATACAGACTACAGCATAGGACTCTGACCTCTGAGTGATAGTTAGTATTCTTTGCCTCTGCTGTTGCAAGTGTTCATAGGTTATGGTAACCGCTTACCATCAGTGGGGTGCATGCTTGTTTGCCAAATGGTATAAAAAACAAAACCATATTAGTACCAACATAACATATTTAAAAAAATGAATAAAATAACGTTCTGTGTGCGGTATTGCTCTTTTAGTACAGGCAACAAAATAGCATATTTGTGCGATTGCGGAGTTTTGTCTCTTCTCTACAAAATAATATATTTTGGTATTATAAATATGTATGTTTTTTGGTCTGTGGTTGTAAATAAATCGTTGCAAACTGTAATTATCACGTATTGTTACGACAGCAGTTAATTCAAACACGATTCTGTAATTATAGAATGTATTTTTCTAAATGTTACAGGATTTTACTTGACACAATTTGTTAGTGACTTAATTTCGTAAATAAACATAAAATAAACACAAAATATATATGGTGAAGACACCTAATTCATCTCTTACAAGAAATTATAGTAGAATGTAAGAGTCAACACCTGCATTTACTAAAAAGTGTTTAGTTTTTTTAAAACATACTTGTATCGTGGGCCAAGTTTACAGACTCAAATAATACCCAGACCCGAAACAGCTATCTGTAGATCATACAAATATTCGTTTCGTACGGGCATCGAATTCGCTGTGGCAAGTAATACAAAAGCTGATGGCTTAAGCAGCGCGTCAGGGGTCGCGAGCGCGCAGATTGGGGGAACTGCGTGCACATACAGAGTGACCCGCGAGGTTTTGGGGGGATACTTTACAATCCCCCCGAGAGGTGGTTAAGAGACGTCCTCTTCACATTTGTATTCTTTCTGTTAGAGGGGGTCACCGCTTTACAGTCATCTCCTTCGAGATGTGCCTAATGGCATGGCACCAATGGGCGTCACTAGATGGAGATTTATCGACTTCCTGGGGCCCCTTTGGTGCCGAAGATGAACACTTCGCATGTCAGACTCCTACCTTAGCCAGTAGGAATCCGACATGCGCCTCCGCTCCGGGGAAGGGTAAAAGTACATGATGTGTTTCCACGGAGTTAAATAAACAAAAAGGCACTGCACCAATCGTGCTGTCTCAGTCAATTCGGTTTTCAATTCAATCTATTAATTATTACTCTTTAATAGAGATGGACGAATATACTCTAAAACAATCGAGAAATTGTACAGTCGTGTTTTCGATTATAGATTTATGAGTTTTCAACATATTCACCTTCCAGCATTGTGTCTAAATAACATAACATCGCTGATTGTAAACTGCGCATAGCGATAAAAATTATAATAACAATTTTAAACGGATTAGATCGCGTATATTAAAGATTTTTGTTTTTCCTGACGTTTCGAATACTTTGCAGCATTCGTGGTCGCAGACATTACTAGATAAAATACTAATCGACAAACTGATTGTTATTCACATGTAATCTAATAAATGGCATAATCGATTAAGTCTATAACTTTATTAGAAAAATCGTCTATTTCTACTCTCTAGTGAACTTACCCGGTGTGTTTGTCAGCATGGTATTCAACATGTCTGACGGAGCCGTCAGGTTCATGCAGTTCGTAGTACCCTTTCACACTGTCTCCGTCGCGGTGTTCGTGCTGCGACTTTTTGTCTCCAGTATGGGGATCCTCTACTTTGTATTCAAACTCGTACTTAGGATGGGCCTAGAACATTTTAAATGTAGTTTAGAAAGAAGTGAAACTACTACATAAATTCACTTTTTTATTTGTATTTTCCATGTTATATATTATTGTTATTGTCCTTAATTTATTTAAATAAAATAATAATAATGCAATATTTATGTTTGTAGGCCAGTGATATTTAATGGAGGTTAAAATCCCCGCCCGGAACACAATATCATTTATTATTTTTAGTAAACTTACATAATAATCTACGTGTTTCTCATGTTTGTGACCATGATCGTGACCATGCTCATGACCATGTTCATGACTATGCCCATCATGTCCGTGATCATGGATATGCACCAAATGCGCGGGGCCATCGTGTCGTGAGATGTGTTGCGATGAGAATGCATGCCCGTGACCACGCACTGCGTCGGCGACTAGGGTCAGAAGACTTAGAGCACACAACACCTAGAATTAGATAGTGTATCAATAGTTATTACTAGGAAAAGTACAATATGAATGATGCACAGCTGTGTCGACTAAATTACAAATCAACTTCTGCATTATGTATAAAATAGATGGGAACTTCTAAAAGTTTCAATTTGACCATAAAAGCTTTATTTTTATTTTGTTTTTAAAGTCGTAACACATATTTCTGGCGTCTTCATAAATAAAATACTAATTTTGTGAACTTCATCCATGCTGCGTTAACTGACAGACAGGTATTTAAATTTTATATTAAATCGTAGAATATATCGAAATAACTGAACGAAAGTTTATGATCGATGCACTGTTACGATCCGTGAGATCAGGCACGGCAGCGTATCAGAAAATGTTTGGATCAATTTCTAGGGTTGAAACAGTGCCCGATAAATGGTCCACTACATATTACACCAAAACTTGCCAACTGTGGCAAGTGTGTTCCATAGTATATATATTGAAATAACTGATCGAAAGTTTATAATCGGTATACTGTTACGTCACGGATCAGTCACGGCTGCGTATCGCAAAAATTTGGGATCAATTCTAGGGTTGAAACAGTTAATCGTCTGAAAAAAGGGAAAAGCTTTTATAAAAATCTTTATGCATTGCATTAAACAATCTAGTGGGAAATCTAAACACAAGTAACTGCTCCACACAAACATGATTCTTCGTACACACACACTAAAAAACTTTCACTGTCACCACTTAGATTTGTAACTATTATGCTTTTTTCAAGCAATTTACCTTGGACACCATTTTATTACAAAATATTTTTGCTGTTGTTTTATCTAAATTCAAGTCTGAACTGATATATATTTTCTAAATTCACCGTCTTTTATATCAATAACGTAAATGTAATCAAGGCAAGAGTGATTTCATTATAGTAGCAGGTGAAATTATTCACGAAATAGTATGCAGCGTTTGTAATAATTTCGTAAAGGCATAAAATTGACATGCCTATAAAACGCTAGTCAAAATTATATTAGAATGTTTAATGACTGTTTTTCTTATAGCAGTACCTTTACTTTCGGATGTAATAAACAAAGGTTGTTGCTGAAAATAAGCACTGCTGGCTTTAGGTTGTTCCGAAGCCACAGCAGTAAGACCATTATGATTTGACCTATTTTCTACGCACTTACGACGCACAATTTCGTACATCGCTTTATTTGTATTTAAGTACAACTACTTAGGGATACTAAGTATTTAGTTGGATTAGGCAATCACAACCACAGACAATACAGATCCACTGAACATTATAAACTACAAGATTAGTTTCTTATAGACTGACTGTAATGGATGCGGGTCGCTGGTGGAATAATACTCGTAGAAGCTGATGATAGGCGTATATTAGTAATACTTAACTTAACAAAAATACAGAGAGAAAGGGTAGCGTGTGTTTGCTGTGAGAGGCATCCGCAGACTGGCGTAGAACAAATAGAACAAATATAACGCGGCCAACTTTATAACTAATGAGCAGATACCTCCGTATTTTTACATTAATCTATCTACTAATAAACTTGATAGGTTTGTCCGCAGGACTAATATATTCTAGTATTAAACAATAATTATAAACAAAATGTAATTCCTATGAGTATTGTAATGCGTCGCTAACACTTCCCACCCCAGTGCTGTCACAGCACTCATTAACCAAAGAAATAGGAGCGACGCGTGCCGCAGACCGCCGCCATGTACCGGTACGGGTCTTGACCTCGACCATTCTGATCCGACCATCCTTACCTGGGAACACACTGGTGATCAAACCCCTCGGCCACATATTCCGAGCACAATCGGGGTCCACCACCAAGACGAGGTCTCCGACTTTTAACGGCTTCTTCTCTTCTTGCCATTTACTGCGAGGTATCAAGCTAGGTAAGATTTCTTTGACCCACCTTTGCCAAAACATATCTGCTAGCCTTTGAGATGTGCGCCATTGCTTACGTAAGTAAAAATCTGAATTATTGAACACTCCGATGACAGGCAAATTTGATGAACTTCCAAGAAGAAAATGGTTGCAACTCATCGGCGATATCGATATATCGTTGCAAACGATTAGCTTCAAACGTTTTATACGTACGTGTGTTATTGCGAATCCAATGAATGACCGTAGTGGAGTCACACCAAAAATATATACACTCATCATCATGAGTCATCCTATGTTCCTTAATAATAGTGTTAGCCAGTCTAGCAGCTAACAATGCCGCTTGGAGTTCAGCGCGTGGCATCGTTAACGGCTTGACAGGCATAACTTTGCATCTGCTAGATATAAAGGAGACATGAGTCATACCATTATGATTCCAGCGCCAATACGCTACGGCCTACATCGCCTTAGTGGAAGCATCACTAAATACATGTAAATGTAGGTTGCTATATACTGGCGGCCTCGTAGCACTAGTAGAATCCTTTACGAAATCACGACTGCCCGTAGCATGTTGCGTAGACGCCGCGGCCGTAGACGATACTACGCTCGATAGCAACGAGCGGCGGTGGCACGGCGCAGCCGCGCGCTGTATAACCGGTTCTATACCTATCTCGCTAGTGCAGGCAGGGACCGATACTCCGTCCTTTTCTGTGTTACAACCATCTATATGATAACACCTAGATATACGTACCTTATTTATTTCCTTGAGTAGGTCAATCCATTTTTTCTACTTGTTAAAAATACTATCAGGAATTTGCTCGTCCCATGCGATTTTTAGTTGCCATGTGTCTTGCAACATTATTCTACCTTGGATTGTAAAAGGAGATAGAAATCCCAAGACGTCAAAAATGGACATAATTACCTTTAACATAAGTCGTTTTGTAGGCCGTATATTACCTTGCATTATGTTTACAGGTATTCTTTTTAATGAAACGTCAAAGCCCAACTTGTCTTCAGCGGGATACCAGAGAAGTCCAAGCGTCCGATCACCTTCATACTGCTGACCCAACTTGAAGCTTACGGCAGCGGCACCTAAATTCTCTTTAGCGACGCTGTTCAACACCTCGACGCTGTTACTAGTCCAATTTCTAATTTCGAACCCCCCTGATATGTGTATATCGCTAATATTTTTTACCATTTTGATCGCACTCGCTTCATCGGGTAAACTATCTATATAGTCATCCATATAGTGCGAGTGACATATCGCATCGACAGCTGCAGGCAGTGATGACTCATACCGCTTAGCGTTTTTATTTTTAATGAACTGAGCGACAAACGGCGAGCAATTGGCTCCGAAAATAAGAGAAGTCATTACGTACGTTTTGATGTTTTCTGTAGGATTGTTTCTCCATAGAAACCTGAGGGCATGCTGGTCTTCACCACGGATTTTGATCCTCAGGAACATATCCTTAATATCACCCGTAACTGCAATTTTATTTTCTCTAAAGCGCAGCATAATTCCAAAAAGAGATGACAGCAGATCAGGTCCCGTGAGCAGATAATCATTAAGACAGTTACCATTTATCTGTCTGCTGCGTCAAAGACCAGTCGAAGCTTCTTTTTATTTGGGTTGTCAACACCAAAATGAGACAAATACCAAGTAGACGATGGTGGCATCGTCTCAGTTTCCATCAATTCCCTAGCAAAATCATTAATTAGTAAATGATTAACACGTTCCCGATACCTTACTGCAAAACCTGAATCCTTACTCATTTTCCGTTCGATACCTTTAAGTCGTCTCAATGCGCTAGGGTATGAGTCGGACATCTCACGCTTTTCATCCCTCCAGGGAAGGCCAATGAACCAACGCCCATTGACAAGCTCAGCAGATCGCTCCAACAGAGCGATGGCACGAGCTTCATCTGCGTTCTGACGAGGTTTACTGCAAATACCTAACGAATCTATAGCAAATGAGCGTCGTACCTCCTCGTGGATCTGGCGCAGCAGGGTTTCTCCACAAGATGCAGTACTTACCTGCTCGCAGTCCAAGGTACAGATGGTCACATCACGGCTTGAGGCCGGTCGGCGCCAGGACGGGCGGGGGGGCTGCGGCACGCGTAACGTTCCATGCACGCACCAACCAAGTGGGGTAAGTGTAGCAGACGGCTCATTTATTTTACCTAACTTTATCCTTAAGGGCATTAATAAATGACAATTATCTTGACCAATTAGTATTTCAGGTTTTGAATCAGAACAACATAACTTTTCTTTTATGTCAAACAAATGAGGATAATTATCACAGTTCAAAATAGAAAACTTTTGTGTCGGTATACTAAACTCGTTAACACAACGCATTTTTATATTATGAACTTTATCGTCCATACCAATAAGATCCACATTCATAACTGTAGAATTACATATCAAAACATTGTTATTCCATGCGCCGCTCATACGCAAAGTCTCGTTGCGGCCGCGCAGACCGAGGCGCTTAGCTATATTACTACTTATTAAAGATATAGTTGAACCATCATCGAGAAGCGCAGTTGTACGCACGATACCGTTAGGGCCGCGAACAGTTATAGGCACGACTTTTAGCAACACTTTCCGATCACTCGCATTAACATGCGTCAGTGTCTCTGTTGTAGGCGATGACTCGGGTTCCCGTTGCACTTGTACATCTGACGATGTATCGTTATTCATAACGTAGTGAAGAAGACGATGATGCGCGTGGCCGCAGTTATCCTTATCGCACAATGGTGCCGGGCAGGTCCGGCGGTCGTGTCGCGATAGCAAACATTTGTAACACAGACCGTTTCTTTTTACATATTGCCATCTAACCTTCCGCAGTGCCTTTTTAAATTGTTTGCAATCAGTTAGTTTGTGGTTAGATACACGACAAAATTGACACTTCGTGACACTTTCTGAATCTTGAACTAGCACTGTCTGTGTACGTGTATTTTCATAAGATCTGTTTTTAGAATAGTCATTTTTCCCCATGGGGAATATACTAGCTGTACTAGATATTTTAACGGCCTCATTGTTAAGAAAATCTGATAAAATGACTAACCTGGGTTTCTTTCCTTCGGCGATTAGGTTGAAACTATAGTCTGACCACTTTGATATAAGCATTGTCGGAAGTTTGCACAATATGATGGACACTATACTGACTCCTTGTAGGTACTCCTCACGTCCTATGGCTCGTACTGCTTCTACATAGTTTTGTACTTTCACTGCAAAGGGAATGATATCTTTGTAATAATCCTGATGTAGTGGCGGAATTTTTTTGATGTCCTGCAAGACTCGGGATATGATGCAGTCCGGATTTCCAAATCGTAGTGCCAATGTCGACATTACCTTATCGGGTGACGTGGCGCTAATAAACAAAGCGGTGACTGCATCCTTCGCTGTGCCTCGCAAGCATTTTCTCAGCCTCCATAGGTTCTCTTTATCAGTGAATCTACATATTTCTGTGGACTCGCCGTAGGCTTGTTTTATTTATTTATTTATTTATTTATATATTTATTTCTGAGTACATGGTACATTGAGATCTTAAATATTTAAGTAGATTCACATATACTACCGTTCCCGGTGTAGAAATATTAATATAGCATCTAATTATGAAATCCTATATAATAATCTAAAGTAAATTAAATTATAAATTCCAATTCAAATCATACATTATGAAATTTTCATTAATTAAATGTTAGGTATATGTTGTTGTTAATTATTGAAATTATACAGATTGAATGTCAAAATTTTTGATTAAAAAAGTCATTAATAGAATAAAAACATTTGTCTAGAAGCCAGGAAAACAATTGACTCTTTAATTTATTAAGGGGTAACAATCTGAAGTGAGGTGGTAACTTATTGAAAATTTTAATTGCCATACAGTAGGTATTTCTGCTGTACAAATGTAGTCTTTGGACAGGTACAAGTAGTTTATTTGGATTCCTGTTGTTTACTCTCTTGGAAATGTGTTCATATAATGGGAACAAATGAGCATATCTCTTGACAAATAAACAAATTTCAAATATATACAAGCATGGAAGTGGAAGAATTTTTTGCGCTTTAAATAAAGGTCTACAGTGGTCCAAGTATTCTGCCCCATATATGGCTCGGACACATTTTTTTTGTGCAATGAATGCTCTATTCACCTCCACAGAATTACCCCATATCACAATGCCATAACGCAGCACTGATGAAACATAGCCATGGTAAGCGCTTAGGGTTGTTTCTTTATTAGTTATTCGTTTTAGTTTACGAAGGGCAAATACAAATTTATCAATTTTACTGCAAACTTTGTCTACGTGTTCTTTCCAATTTAAATGATTATCTATAACTATTCCTAAAAATACGGTAGATGCTACTGGTTGCAATAATGAATTGTTATATCGTATTGTAGGAGGTTTTACGATAGAATTGTATGTTTGGAAATTAACTAGTTTCGTCTTTTCGATATTCACGTGCATATTATTTGACTCTAACCATTTTATTGCGTTTAACAATTCATTATTGGTGTCATTTTCTAAGTCAGTTCTATTAAGACATTTTATGGTTAATGTGGTATCGTCAGCAAATAGTGTACAATTATGTTTTAGGACCGTGCTAAGGTCATTAATGTATATTATAAATAGCAAAGGCCCTAACACGCTTCCTTGAGGGACACCACAGCTATTTAATTTTAGTTCTGAACTATAATATGTTTTCTCCAAATTATTATTAATTTTTGAAATAACGGTTGATTGCTGTCGATTCGACAAATAGCTCTCAAGCCAGTTATGTGATTTGCCTCTTATGCCGTATTTTTCTAATTTACAAAGCAGACGATTATGTGGGACAAAATCAAACGCTTTGCTCATGTCAAGAAACACTGACAATACCGACATTTTATTATTGAGCGCTTCAGTTATCTGTTTTATTAAGGAAAAACAAGCCAGTGAAGTCGAATTACTCTTTCTGAAGCCAAACTGGTTATCTGTTAGAAGATTATTTTTATTCATAAAACAGCTAATTTTTTCAGACATTACCTTCTCAAAGATTTTTGCAATAACTGGTATCAGTGTGATAGGCCTGTAATTGCCCATATCTGTACGATTTCCCTTTTTAAATAATGGCATAACTATGGATTGTTTTAGCCTACTAGGAAAGATTCCTTCTTCAAATGAGAGATTTACTATGGAACTTAGCGGAGTCGCTATGCTTTTAGCGCATAATTTTATTATTTGTGTAGTAATTCCGTCGTATCCAGTAGCGTTAGTGTCATTTAAAGAGTTAATATGTTTTATTACGTCATTTGCATCTACTGGGGTCAGGAAAAGGCTGTTTATATTAGTGGTAATGTCAATTTTATTTACGTCATTAATATTGGTAAAATGAGGCTCATGGGTCAGATTTATAAAATAGTTATTGAATTGTTTACAGATGTCACCGGGATCATTAATTATTGTATCGTTGATTATTAAATTTTTAATGTCTTTTTTTTCACAGTCATGATTATTTATATTATCTTTTATGATAGACCACGTCGCCTTGCATTTATTGTAGCCATTCCATCGGGTCACCGGCAAATTCTGGTAGATCTTTCGGTGTGCTGAGCCGGCTGAGTAACCTGGCGTCAGGCGTATTATTTATGTTTGTAGTGGATAGATCCTTTAGTGCACCAACCAACATTTGAACCGTATGATTCATCGCAGTAATGGTGGCGTCAGGCAGGGGCAGCGGGGCATGCGCATGCACAGAATGGGGTGCCGGTGCATGCATAGTTCCTGATGCGAACGTGTGCCGTTGCCCGGGCGTTGATGCCGGAATTACCTGTTGCAGCTCGCCTTGTTTGATGCCATAATTGGGGGCTCGCTGTTCCATTGGTGGTTCAAGGTGGGTACTTTGGTGCTCCACCCACTCCTCTATGTGGCTTTCAGGGAGGACGTTTCCTTCAATTTGTGAACTGTATTCCGCTAGTTCCTCCTGATCGCTGAGCTCTGCTAACTGTGCCTCCAGAGTTTTATCTATGAGCTCCATCTGTATTTTTGCCTTTTGTTTAGCAGCTTCTAACTGCAACTTTATTCTTGCACTCTTTGAACCTGATTTTTGAGAGCTTTTACTGATGCAAGAATAATCTGTCTTTTTGGGTATAGTGTGAGCTCGGTCTTGCAGTAACGGCTCAGACTTTATACTGCTACCCACATTATTCATGGTATAGCACAATGATTTAGGCACATTCTGCAAGAAAACCTCACCTGTTGGTGCTTGAATAGGTAGCTGCACATTCCCTTCAGTAGCCATTTGCTGGCGGTCGAGTAATTCCTTTTGTTCTTGTTCCTGACGCACTTTTGCCTTCCTCGTGGCAACTGACTTCCGTGGCGTATTGAACATGATCCGGCCGAATGACCAATTTGTAATGGATGCGGGTCGCTGGCTAGAATAATACTCGTAGAAGCTGATGTAGGCGTATATTAGTAATACTTAACTTAACAAAAATACAGAGAGAAAGGTAGCGTGTGTTTGCTGTGAGAGGCATCCGCAGACTGGCGTAGAACAAATAGAACAAATATAACGCGGCCAACTTTATAACTAATGAGCAGATACCTCCGTATTTTTACATTAATCTATCTACTAATAAACTTGATAGGTTTGTCCGCAGGACTAATATATTCTAGTATTAAACAATAATTATAAACAAAATGTAATTCCTATGAGTATTGTAATGCGTCGCTAACACTGACAGTTTTTTTTAATCTTTGTTACAAATAGTTCTATTTATGTTTAGTTTATGATGTTATTATTATATTCGCTGTAGAAAGTCTAGTTTTAAGTCGTGTGTGTCAAATTGCGCATAACAATAAAACATTTTCCGTTCTTTCTTTCTCTAATTTTTTCACTTTCATTAATAATGTATCATCTGCCTTCATGACATGTTTTGGATGAAAAAGTGTTTTTTTTTTCACTATCAAATCAACAAACTGACATCAACAGTGAGAAAAGACTTTTGGTTTGTTTGTAATTAATTTTATATTCGGCTACACGATGTCCAAGTTAGCAAGTAGAAGTTAAAACTTAGCAGTAGAGCTAATTTTAGTATGAACTTACAGATAAACATAGCCATTGAAATAGCCGCTACGAGTACCTAGTAGTACGTAGTACGTAGATAAGAATTTGGATATTATTTAGGCATTACACGATTTGACGGCATGGTTGGTGCAGTGGCTGATACAGTCGGCTGCTGCGCTCCGGGTCGTGGGTTCGATTCCCACACGGAACAAAAAATTGTATGATCTGCAGGTAGTTGTTTCGGATCTGGGCGTATTTTGTATGTGGAATTCATGTCTGTAAACGCACCCACGACACAGGAGAAATCCTAGTGTGGGGCAACGTTTTTTTAAAAGATAAAAATAATGACGAGGTTAAAAATTAAAGCAATATAAAAATTATTAGATGTACTTAAGCTTTAATTTAAATATTATCAACATAATGTATATTATGTCTAATATAACAAACAATGGTCAACAATCTTACAGGTAGGTAACTAAATGTAACATTTCAGGTAACAACTGCATAATCAGGGTAAAATTATGATTAGTGATGATGGTGATGGTGCTCAGGAACAATGTGTTTGGCGTGTCCCTCAAATTTCACGTTGGCATTGAATCTGAGAACAGGGAAACACAGTAAGAGATACTTAAATTATACACATAATATTCTATATCACGAAAAAAATGGTTCGATGACTAACCCGCTCTTCTTGTCGGCATGGTACTCGACAATCCTGATGGTACCGTCGGGCTGGTGCAGGCTGTACACGCCCTTCACGACGTCACCGTCACGTGCCTCGTGCTGGTACTTCTTGTCGCCAGTATGCGGGTCCTCCACTTTGTACTCGTACTCGTACTTAGGATGAGCCTGCAGCACACATTACACTTAGGTATGTCGTTCTTGTTTATAAAAATACATAAGCACATGATTAAAACGTTATCAGAATTATCTTACATAGTATTCGACGTGTTTTTCGGTCGCATGGCCATGGTGCTGCAGAATGCTTTGTGATGAGGAAGCATGACCGTGGTGTTCTTCATGGTGTCCCTCATTATGATGTTCCTCGTGATTCTGGTGGTGCCCATGATGTTCCTGGTGGTGCTCCTCGTGATGTGTGGGCTGGTGTTTTGTCACATGGCCTTGGTGCAGTACGATGCTTTGTGATGAGAATGCGTGACCGTGGTCGTGGTGGTGGTGGCCGTGACCATGCCCAAACTGCGGCCGCGCGGCGACCATCGTGACTACGGCAACAACCAGGAAAATCTGTTTGGGGAACAATACAAGTAAATAGTAATTGCATTCGGAAAAATAAATAGCTATTGAATAGTCAGTATTTTTTTGGCGTAAGCTAGTAATTCTTGCCAGCAGTGGCCAATGGTATTCTATTAAAACGTTTTAAAATATTTAAAGCAATACCTTGTACATTTTTTTATATCCTTTACCCTCGAATTGTTGAACGCTGACTGATAATCTCCCAGTACATAATCATTCTTTTTATACCCATTAAAGGTACCGATTGATACAGTTTTTCACAATATATTTAAAATATGTTCAACCAGCTTGCCATATAAGTCAGGTTTTTGTACACTTGAATTAAGCTGACCTTTAGCAAAACCTACCCGTAAATAAGACTTAACTTTCTTTATAGGAGTACGTTGATATTCATGAAAAGTAGTTCGTGGTATGTTCCTTTGAGCTGATTGATTATTGATAGTATATGCATATATTCAGTCATTAAACCTATCTCATGTATTTTGTCATTTTATTCAAATTTAAGTTCCCGTATTGGACTGAGACTACAAGAGAAATTATCGGGGGGCCAAGATCTGGCGGAGATACCGTATGCGCTAGTTTCCCGCGCCTATTTCTGTACCATAAGGTAGTGTGTTGCCGGCTCAGAATACCATCACCCCATCTCCTCCAGTGGGTGTAGTAAAATTCGACTAAGGGATTAGCCGGAGGATGGGCAGCAGCATCCTTCGAGTACATTAACAACTCAACTGCGATCGCCAACCCGTCTGCAAAGCGTGGCGATTATGGCAAAACCCCCAATGAGCCTACAACACACCCATATCGGTCGTTGTACTTAGCGGGAGGCCTGTGTCCAGCAGTGGACTTCATTCGGCCGAAGTGAAAAAAATGATGACGATTTCTGTGCAATAAGTAATGCTTCTTGTAGACCCACCAGCTTAAGCTGTGCGTTGTCTTGTCAGTCAGGGATAGAATTTATTTAATTAAGTAGATACAGTGGTATCTGGTACCCATTACCAGATACATCGTCATCCTAATTATGATATTAGCCACGAACGTGTCATTAATTGAATAAATAAAGAAATTAGTATATTAATCATTTATCAATACGTGAGTAATAAATTATAAATATTTTAAAAGATATTGCGATAAAAAAAAGCTTAATTTATGACTAGGTCCACTCTTGACGATGAAATCGAGTCTCACGTGATAGAAAGCGACGGATGAGGATTCAATCTTACTTGAAATTGTAACGGACCAGCGTATGTTTTTCCTGCTAACAATATTTTAAATTTTTTGTCTGTCTGTCTGTTGCTAATATCCGAAACGGCTGGACCAATTTTGACGGGACTTTCACGGACAGATATTCAGTTGTCGTTTTTTGTTATTAGTACCGTATATACATCCTATTTATTTTAATTTAAACGGCGGGTAAAACCGCGGGGCACAGCTAGTTGTGAACTACAGTCGCACAGGATATTTGCGGAAAAATATTTTTACCGGGTAAAACTGAGACGTGGGAAAAAATAGGAATGGATGAAAATCTTTATGTGTTATATTTTGGTATCATAAATTTTAACATTAAAGTTTATACGTTTTAGTAAAATTTATTATTTTGTTTACAGACAAATACGCTGTTCATCGCTAGGATAAAATGCAAAACAGTAAAAATGCTGTAAAACATAAGTTTTGTTTGAAATCAATAATTTAAACGATGTCTTTTGGGCAATATTTTTTGGGCTTCTTGCATATACACTATCCACACAAGTATAGATGCTTAACCGGTCGTTTCTTTTCTGGCGAAGCCAAAAGAGGCCTTCAGCCAGGCTTAAAATGAATATTATAATATAAGCAATTTGCGCTAAGGGCTCCCCTGCGGGGCTGTTGCTGGGGATAACAAGCTATTGTTTTGGGGACAGCTGGAACGGTGTTATTTAAAATGTTTTAGGGGACATTTAAGACTACAAGCTCGGCACGGGCCGTTGCCAGCAAGAGACAGGGGAGGGGCGAAGTAGTAACTTGAACGGGAAGATGACGCGGCGATAGGCCTCCGCAACGTCGGTGAGGATACTAGCTGTCAGACTGGTGGGATCAGCGATAATAATTCTACCTGCCCATTAGTTAATTCAAACCTGACCAAGCCAACGCCTTAGTTGGCTGATCAGAGGAAGGCCGACGCGTGATAGTGAAACCGGTGCCGCACCTCTCTACACCCCGAGCCGCTCACTTCGGTGTTACTCCCTGTCACCTTTAGTCGTGGGCCATTTGGGCGGAAAGTCATACCATTATTTTCCGTTTTTAGAGAGTTTATTCAATATTATTATTATTATATATTAATTTGTTATTATATATTAATTTAGGACACATTGCGATACACTATTTAATGATAGTTTCCATCACATACAAAAGTTTTACACCTCCGAGGACAATCTAAGATTGATTTTTATAGTGCAGTTTTATAGACTCCGGTTAATGTCCCATTACATTGTATAACAATCACTAAAGGGACTCTGCGGCGGACCCATGTCCCCGTGTAAGCCTATCGAAAGACCTGGTTCCGTGTAATCCGTGAATAGAGAAACAAATAATGTTTATTACTCATAAGTAACATCAGTAATACACTTTTACACTCAATGAAGTGTTTAAAAATTATATAAAATGTTCATCATCACCATCATCATATCAGCCAAAGGACGCCCACTACTGAACAAAGGCCGGGGGGCACACGATTCATATAGATTTCCACAACAAGCGGTTACATGCCGCCCTCATCCAATGACTCCCAGCGACCTTCACCAGGCCGTCTGTCCACCGCTTTGTAGGTCGTCCCACGCTGCGTTTTTCGGTGAGCGGTCTTCACTCGAGAACATTTTTGCCCGAATGGTTATCAGTTCCATGAGCAATGTGCCCCGCCCATTGCCACTTCAGATTACTAATCCTTTTAGCTATGTCGGTAACTTTAGTTCTTTTACAGATCTCCTTATTTTTGAATCGATCTCGTAGAGAAATACCAAGCATAGCTCTCTCCATAGCTCGCTGAGTGACCTTGGGCTTTCTTATGAGGCCCATAGTGAGTGACCACGTCTCTCTTCCAAATGTCATTGCAAGGAATCTATGGGGGAGGCCTTAGTTAAGCAGTGGACTTCTTTGGCTGTTCGGCGATCACATATCCGCCCGCCAAGCGAGGCGGTTATGTTTTATTTATTTATTATTAGCGAACCGCCCCGGCTTCGCACGGGTGCATTTACTAATAAAGGAAACGAGGAGTGTGCTTAGCAAGAAAACATTAGGTATTATAAGCATAAAGTTGCCATTTGATAAACTACCCCACTACTAGGTTATAAAATCAGAGCGCGCGCCTGCGTTTGGAATATTGTGTGTTTAGATTCAATAACAGTTCAGTAACATCATTTTATAGACGAATTGATGTCATTAGAGATTGATAAGTAATATGCTTCAAATAATATAATATATAGATAGAGGCGAAGAGGTAGCGGGGGTGAGCGTACGCATCATCAATCACGCGCCTTGTGAACTAGGCATGTGTAACTCTTTACTGAAATGACTCACTGTTTCAAAACATTGAAGTATTTCAGAAGATTGAAACATGATTATTGTTTTAAATGCACAATGATTTCCACAACGAGCGATTACATGCCGCTCTTATCCAACAGTCGTCGTCGTCCCAGCAACATTCACCAGCACTATTTACAACAGGATTTAATACATGAATTATTCAAAGATGTTCAAGTTTGGATTGCTTTCGTAAAAAATAACACACGTACAATCCACGCGTCAAAAGAAGTGTCTTGACACTGATGTACTAGTATTGCGTTCCGAGCATTCTGAGCATGCAGCACAGGCGTTGCGGGGTGTTTCTCGGGGTGCTTTTGATGTTTCAGGGTTTTTTATTATTTAATATATATTAAAATAAACGAGAAACAACAACACAAATATTAAAGATGTTATTCCACTTTGTTTGGTGTAAAATTCATGCCGAACTATTGAGCCGTTATAGAGCGAAATTTCAATTTAGCCTACGCTGTTTTTGCGATTGAGCGATGGAATCTCGTTAAGGTAGCTGTTACCCATAGAAATGTAGCTAATCATTTAGATTTTTATTTGCGCAATACGTTACGACGAAGTTAGGAATTAAAACAATTGTTAGGATGATTAGGTACTTATTCTTTAATTTGACATATTATCAACTTATTACATTTTGTAACACAACGGTCAACAATCTTGGATCATAGATTTTTATGTACTAATTAATATAGGATAAGGTTATATTTCTTTTATTATTAATTTCTTACAGCAGTTTTCACGGAACGGAATTGTTGATGTTGTGTATGCCTATTATTGACGTCATCAAATGTCAACATACATTTTCATTTTACGAAATTTTAATGTACGTACATTGTTAGCGTATCTAAAATAAATAAATATTACGATCAACGTGTTAAGTAACGACCGATAGCGCGCGAATTCACGCGATGACTGCCGCCCGCCTCGCCACGCCCGCGCTCTGTCTTTAATCACACTTTTATCCTCGATATTCGTTATTTTTTCATGGCGCGATTTATATAGCGTCAAGTTGGACCCGGCATAGCGTACGCTATCATCATCATCATTTCGGCCGAATGAAGTCCACTGCTGGACACAGGCCTCCCCCAAAGATCACCACAACGACCGATATGGGTGTGTTGTGGGCTCATTGGGGGGTTTTGCCATAATCGCCACGCTTGGCAGACGGGTTGGCGATCGCAGTTGATTTGTTAATGTACCTAATCGAAGGAAGCTGCTGCCCATCCTCCGACTAATCCCATAGTCGACTTTTACGACACCCACGGGAGGAAATGGGGTGGTGGTATTCTGAACCGGCACCACACGGCGTATATATATAGCGTACGCTATACGTTGTGTGAATATAGTGCGCTATTAAATCGCGCTAGATGATATATTAACCACCACTAATAGTAACGTAGTTAATTAGGTATTTGGATTTTTTGCGCAAAGCGTTATGATGAGGTTAGGAAGTAAAACAATTTTTAGAATGATTAGTTACTTAATCTTTAATTTAACATATTAACAACATAACAGAATCTGTAACACAACGGTCAACAATCTTAGAGGTAACTTAATGTAACATTTCAGGTAACAATTACACAATCAGGTTAAAATGTATCATTATTAGTGGTGATAGTGATGGTGCTCAGGAACAATATGTTTCGCGTGTCCCTCAAATTTCACGTTGGCGTTGAATCTGAAAATGGGAAAACACACAGTAAGGGATGTTTTAAGTACATAATATACAGTAGAATGTAGTATATATATAAGTACGAAAATTGGTAGAATATAACTCACCCGTTCTTCTTGTCGGCATGGTACTCGACAATCCTGATGGTACCGTCGGGCTCGTGCAGGCTGTACACGCCCTTCACGACGTCACCGTCGCGTGCCTCGTGCTGGTACTTCTTGTCACCGGTATGCGGGTCCTCCACTTTGTACTCGTACTCGTACTTAGGATGAGCCTGCAGCACATGTTACAGTTAGATATATCGTTCTTTTTATGAAAATACATAAGCGAATGATTGGACGCTTTTAGAGAGAGATATCCTACATAGTATTCGACGTGTTTTTCGGTCGCATGGCCATGGTGCTGCAGAATGCTTTGTGATGAGGAAGCATGGCCATGGTGTCCCTCATTATGATGTTCCTCGTGTTTCTGGTGGTGCCCATGATGTTCCTGGTGGTGCTCCTCGTGATGTGTGGGCTGGTGTTTTGTCACATGACCTTGGTGCAGTACGATGCTTTGTGATGAGAATGCGTGACCGTGGTCGTGGTGGTGGTGGTCGTGACCATGCCCAAACTGCGGCCGCGCGGCGACCATCGTGACTACGGTAACAACCAGTAAAATCTGTTTGGGGAACAATTTCTTTGTTTTAATACAAGTAAATAGTAATTGCAATCGGAAAAATAAATATACACTGAATAGTCAGTATTTTTATGGCGTAAGCTAGAGTTCTAGCAAGTAGTGGCCAATGGTATTAAACGTTTTAAAATATTTAAAGCGATACCTTGTACATTTTTTTATATCCTTTACCCTCGAATTGTTGAATGGTGACTGATAATCTCCCAGTACATAATCATTCTTTTTATACCCATTATAGGTACCAATTGATACAGTTTTACGCAATATGTTTAAAATTTGTCCAACCAGTTTGCCATATAAGTCAGGTTTTTGTACACTTGAATTAAGCTGCCCTTTAGCAAAACGTCATACTTACCCGTAAATAAGACTTAACTTACTTTATAGGAGTACGTTGACATTCATGAAAAGTAGTTCGCAGTATGGTTCCTTTGAGCTCACATTAGGTAAAATTCCTCCCAACTCGTTGAGGTTGTCTTGCCGCTCTTCGGAGCCTGGCTCCAAATGAGTGAGCACGAGGTCGCTGAGCGGGAGGGGGCCGGTCCCGCTCAGAGAAGGAGGACACGGAGCCGAGGTAACAACCGCCGCAGCGTGTCCTACATGCCTGAGCCCCCTATCGTCTTTATATGGCGGGGTGCCTTAGGGCTCGCGAGTGCGCTTATTGGGAAACCTGCGTAATCATACCGTCGCTCCTCGAAGTGTCTGGGTAACAAAAGTAACATTCCTATTGATTTTTGAAACTATTAATGTTGCATGTATTTAGAAATCAAAGCTTTGTAAGCTATGATGTCTTTTTATTCTAATTTAAGTTCCGCTGATATTGGACAGGGACCGCAAGAGCAATTAGAGGGCCAAGATGTAGCGATGGTTTCGTATGCGCGATTGTTCTTCGCGCCTAATTCTGTGCAAAATGTAATGCTTCTCGTAGACCCACCAGTTTAGGCTCTGCGTTGTCTATCAGTTAGACTGTTTTATTTTTAGTAGATATGGTACATGGGTACCAGATACATCATCATCCTTATAATGTTACTAGCCACGAACGTGTCATTAAATAAATAAATAAATAAATTGGTATATTAATCATTTATCAAAAATAAATGATAAATATTGTAAAAAACATTGTCAGTTTATGACTAGGTCCGCTCTTGACCTCGATCTCATGTAATTTAAAGCGATAGATCAGGTTTCACTTGGTAGAAGGTAAAATTTGATTGTTTGCTTTTTTAAAAACGCTGCCCCACACTAGGATTACTCCTGTGTCGTGGGTGCGTTTACAGACACAAATTTCACACACAATACACCCAGACCCGGAACAACAACACCTGCAGATCATACAAATATTTGTTCCGTGCAGGAATCGAACCCGCAAAAAACATACGCTGGCAAGGAGATCGGCTCTTTGGCTTTGCGTATAATGAAAGTTGAGGATGACATATCGGGATATAAACCTGTGATTATGAACTAAATTCAAACAGAAAATTTAGAAAAAAAGCACCGGTTATAACCGAGGAGCGGGAACAATTTGAATGGATGAAAATCAATATATTTGTTATATTTTGCCATCATAAATCTTAACATAAAAGTTACGTAAGTAAACTTTTATTATTTTGCTTACAGACTGTTCATCGTTAAGATAAAATGCAAAATAGTCAAAACACTATACTTTTTTTTAAGTCTAATGTAGTCTCTAAATTAATGTACAAAAACCTTTGAACGTACGTATTCTTACTGGTACAATCATAAAAATCAAATTTTCAAAGTAATAGTATATTATGCTTTTTATTTGCCGTGTGGTGCCGGCGCAGAATGCTACCACCCCATTTCATCCCGTGGGTGTCGTAAAAGTCGACTAAGCGATTAACCGGAGGATGGGCAGCACCGTCCTTTGAGTACATTAGCAGCTCAACTGCAATCGCCAACCCGTCTGCCAAGCGTGGCGATTACGGCAAGACCCCCAATGAGCACACAACACACCCATATTGGTCGTTGTGCTGATCTTTGGGGGAGACCTGTGTCCAGCAGTGGACTTCATTCAGCCGAAATTATGATGCTTTTTAAGCACTAAGGGTGTGAGTTCTTCCAAGAAACAAACTAAATTATTTGGCTAAGGCTAGCTGTTAGCCTGATGTGATCAGCGATAATAATACTACCTGCCTATTGGCTAATTCAACTCTGGGTTGCCTTAGTTGGCTAATCAGAGGAAAGTCAACGCGCGATGCTGAAACCATCGCCGCACCTCTCTACACCCCGAGCCGCTCACTTCACTGTTGCTCCCGGTCGCCTTAAGTGGTAGGCCATTTAGGTAGAAAGGCATACCCTTATTTTCCGCTTTATTTTTTCTACGTTTATTCAATCCATTTAGGACACATTGCAATACACTATTTAATTGTAGTTTCCATCATACAAAAATGTCACACCTCCGAGGACAATCCAAGACTGCATTTTTATAGTGCAGCCACGGAAATCTCTCGGTTAGTGTGGCCTCCTTGGAGGGACGGCTCTTACCGGAGCAGCCCCTGCACCCACCACTTCTTTTTTCCTTCTGGAGCATGAAGCTCGCACAGAAGGAGACCACTGCATTTCAGTTTTCCGAGCTCTACCAACGTAGCCCACACTACTGCTGGCAGAGAGAGATCTTGGCCGATCCGACCAACGAGGATTTGCCACTCGGCTGCCCACGCAGGGCACGCCTCGAACATGTGCTATGCGGTATGCTGGTCGCTACCGCAATGGTGACATTGTGCCGTGCCCATACCTGTATGTGTATTTGTGCCTTAATTAGCGGTATAGTCGAGTATCGATTAGCTATAGATAGTTGAGTAATAGCGAATGTATAGGAAGGCTGTCAATAGTATATATCGATGAGCAGAATGTTGCAATATCGATGGATGGTATCGGACCTCAGAAGCCGCTAGGCTATTGATTATATTGATTCTGCTGACAGTCGAATCAAATCAATTTTTTTTCAAGTAAACCAATTACTGGCTCTTATGAAACTAAGAAAATAATTGAGATAACAATGTTGACTTATGCGAATGATGATAAAACATATAACGAGAAAAATGTAGGTTAATGTATAAAGATAGAACATACTACAGTAATATAATAATAATTAATCTGCCATGGCAGTTAATTAACGGTTCACCACTCCCGACAGATGGCACCCGTTCACGAGCATGATGCATTCATCAGCTTTCTGAACTAAACCATATTGTAGGGAACCTAACGAACCGATACACATCGCCGCCACCAACAAGACATTTCAGTGAGAATGACAGACCAATTATAATGACAGGCAAAATACAAAAGATAAAAGTTTTTTTTTTTTTTAAACCTTGCCCCACACTATGATTGCTCCTGTGTCGTGGGTGCGTTTACAGATATGAATTGCACACTCAATACCCCCAGATCCAGAACAACTATCTGCGGATCACACAAATATTTGTTCCGTGCGGGAATCGAACTGACGACCCGGTGCGCAGCAGCCGACTGTATCAGCCACTGCATCAATCGTGTCGACGAATATATAAATATTAAATATATAACACTAATGACTACATGATGCTTACACAGTTACAGTTTTAATGATTATTATAATTCAATTTTAAATACGTCAAGTCAAATGTCCAGTTATTTTTACATTAACAATATAAATAACTAACCCCTCTGGGCAAACGTTATCTCACCATGGGATAAGGTAATCCTGGAGGGCAGATTAAAGTAGCTGCAAGATTTCTTCATACCTTATGATAAAAAAAAAGTATATCATAAGAAAAAAAAAAGTATATTAAGTAGCTTACAGAACGCAGGGCAGTTTGTGGCGAGCTGAATGTGAGTGGCGACACTGCGTACCCGAATGCTCCAGAGAGTCGGTCAGGGCCTCGTCTCCGCTTGCCTTTATTGGTTGGTTGGAGTGGAACCCCATGAGTGCCCGCAGGATTTTCAACTCTGGCTTGCCTTAGTTGGCCGATCAGAGGGGGGCCGCCAGAGCTATATGCTCGGGGGTGGAAGTGTCTAATGGCGTAATAACGGGGAAACCCGCTCCGAGTCTTCGAGACATGCGATGGTGAAACCGGTGCCGCACCTCTCTACACCCCTAGCCGCTCACACCGGTGTTGCTCCTTGTCGCCTGTAGTGGTAGGCATTTAGGGGGCCCATCTTGTGAGTGGCGAGTCACCGTCTGCCACAGAATTTCACGATCAAAGTTGAAAGGCAGACGCCGTTGTTCCCGTATTTATTAGTCTTTTTATTCCATGTAACACCCAATGCAATAGACCTTATCGTTATAGTTTCCATCTCATACAATAGCCTTACACCACCGGGGACAATCCATGACTTCATTTTATAGTGCAGCTATCGAGAGTCCCCGGTTGGTGTCCAATTACATTTTAGATTAAAAATCTCTAAAGGGCCTCTGCGTGTTGGAGCTATGTCCCCGCGTAAGCCTGTCAAAAGGACCGGGTTCCCCCTTACAGGGGATATAAACCCGTGAAAAGAGAAATAAATAATTAAAATTTGTGAATATTAAACCTTTGATTGGAAGTATATTGTGCAACAATTCAATCATGTCAAAATGTATAAAATAAATTAGGCAGCGCCGGAGGATCGCAACGTGCAGAAGGGAATCGTATGCCAGAAATCTTTATCATCAATGTAGTGTTTTATGTTATTATGGCTTTCGATATTAAAACGCGCGACTCTCCCATAAACGAATTGCTGGTTCTACTAAGACAGGGGCCGCAAGATAAGCTTCTTCTTATTGCGAGTATTTAGGTAAAGACGTCACGGCACAAAATTAACAAAGTTTTTGCTGATATATATTATATTTTGGAATATATAAAAGGATGGTAAAGTTAGATGATGGTATATTTATCTCTTAAAATCATTCCCGCAGTAACTCGCAAAAGCCCATATTATAAATAGCTCGGACTGCTTTTTTCTGTAATATAAAAATAGTTACGACACCAGCAGCCGATCCCACAGTAAAATTCAATTAGACATAATACTGTGAAAATACAGTTGAGAAAAACAGATCTAATGACGAGTTTTGCTTAAGTACTTATATGGGTCACATTTGCCGTTCAGAATTTAACAGATTTGATTTTTTCTGCGTTTAGGAGAAGATTGGCCGAAAACCAATCAGATATCTTATTAAGTATATATCAGTGGTATAGTATATTTATAAGTATAGTATATCAATACATTAACCAATGCTGTCAAACTAAAGATAACGTATACTAATTGCCAGGTATTAATACTCCCGAATAATAAATACTATCAAAATAATTTATAATGTAAGTAAGGCCGTTAAGGTAGCCGTTACCTATAGTAACGTAGTTAATTAGGTATTTGGATTTTTTGTGCAAAGCGTTGGGGGCATTGGGAGCATGGGGTTAGGAATTAAAACAATTGTTAGAATGATTAGTTACTTATTCTTTAATTTAACATATTATCAACATAATATGATCTGTAACACAACGGTCAACAATCTTAGAGGTAACTTAATGTAACATTTCAGGTAACAATTGCACAATCCGGTGAAAATATATAATTATTAGTGATGATGGTGATGGTGTTCAGGAACAATATGTTTGGCGTGTCCTTCAAATTTCACGTTGGCATTGAATCTGAGAAAGGTATAGCACACAGTAAGGGATATTTTAAGTACATATGTACGGTATTCTATTTAGTACAAACATTTGTAGAATATGACTCACCCGCTCTTCTTGTCGGCATGGTACTCGACAATCCTGATGGTACCGTCGGGCTCGTGCAGGCTGTACACGCCCTTCACGACGTCACCGTCGCGCACCTCGTGCTGGTACTTCTTGTCGCCGGTGTGCGGGTCCTCCACTTTGTACTCGTACTCGTACTTAGGATGAGCCTGCAGCACATGTTACAGTTAGATATGTCATTCTCTTTATAAAATACATAAGAAAATGATTGAAAGCTTATCACAGTTATCCTACATAGTATTCGACGTGTTTTTCTGTCGCATGACCATGGTGCTGCAGAATGCTTTGTGATGAGGAAGCATGACCATGGTGTTCTTCATAGTGTCCCTCATTATGATGTTCCTCGTGATTCTGGTGGTGCCCATGATGTTCCTGGTGGTGCTCCTCGTGATGTGTGGGCTGGTGTTTTGTCACGTGACCTTGGTGCAGTACAATGCTTTGTGACGAGAATGCGTGACCGTGGCCGTGGTGGTGATCATGACCATGCCCAAATTGCGGTCGCGCGGCGGCCATCATGATGACAGTAGCGACCAGGAAAATCTGTTCAAATGTCGAACATTTTTTTAATACAGATAATGATTGCATTTAGAAACATAAATATAAACTGGATAGCTTGTAATTTTATGGCGTAAGCTAACATTTCTCGCCAGCAGTGGCCAATGGTATCATATTAATACCCAGTTAAATTATTTAAAGCGATACCTTGAACATCTTTAATTGATTTTTTTGTATCCTTTACTCTGGAATTATTGAACGGTGACTGATAATCTCCCAGTGCATATTTTTTCTTTTTATACCAATTAAAGGTACCAGTTGATACAGTTTTTCGCAATATGTTTAAAATATGTCCAACCAACTTTCCATATAAGTCAGGTTTTTGTACACGTGAATTAAGCTGACCTTGAGCAAAACATCAAACTCGTAAATTACACTTCACTTTCTTATAGCGAGTACGTTGCCATTAATGAAAAGTAGTTATGTTCCTTTGAGTTCACATTATGTAACGTTCCTATTGATTTTTTAATTTATGAATGCAATACATGTATTCCGAAACTAAACCTATCTAAGCTATGTTGAGTTTACACTCCGCTATTATATGATATTGGCAGGGGCCCGCAAGAACAAGTGGAGGGTAATTTATTATCAACCGGGGATGCTGTAGGTGCGTATGTATTCCACGCCCTGGAAAAACATATGATGAAGAGAAACCCATGTTATTTTTACCGATAAGATTCTGACATATCCCTAGTTCTTTTCCAGGGCAAAAAAAGACATGAGGAACTCCCGATACACAAATATAAAATGTGGAATTTTAGACGCACCCGGTCCTAGCGCATGCATAGTTCAGTTGGGGGGGTTTACAAGAATAAGTTTCAAGTTTAGTAGTAACGTACTACAACGTTCCTTTTTTTTTTTTATTGATGTCCAGTGGAAATTCTACATGGAACTTCCTTCACCCCGGGGAAGGGCGAAGGGGCATGCTGGACTCCTACCGACTAAAACCACTGGAGCGGTCATCTTCGGCACCGAAGGGGGGGCTCCAGGTCCTCGTAAGATCACACTAGAGCCGCCCATTGGTGCCACGCCTTTAGGCACATCTCGGAAGGGATGACTGTAAAGCGGTCACCCCCTCTAGCGGAGGGAAGGCGACTGTAAAAAGGTCGCCCCCCCCAGGCACTTCTCGGGGAGGATTGTAAAGGATCCCCCCAAGACTCGTTCCTAGTAAACATAAAATGTTTATATAATCAAATTATGTTTACGACTTCCACTATTGCGCTAAAACCGAAAGGTCCTTTTCACACTATCATAACTTCAGAATTATAAAAACTAGCTATGCACCCAATTTAACCCCCTTAGGGAATGAGTTTTCAAAACTCCTTTCTTAGTACTCATTTAAGTTACTTTTGGAACGTCTGCGCCAAATTTCATGCTTCTAGACTCACTGGTTTCGCCGTGCATTATCGATCAGTCACAGTTTAATTGTAGATATGGTGGTATATGGGTACTAGATACCCTTATTATGTTATTAGCCAGAAACGAGAGATTAATTGAATAAATACATAAATTGGTAATTAAGTATTGTACGGCATCGCCTATGGACACTTACGACACTTCAAAAACTAAAAGGCCTAAATTCATAATTTGAATGCAGCCATAAACTATTTTTAACGACTGGCCACACGGGCTAGTATCATAAATGTCTGTGATAAATTTCTTGTAGTGCACTCTTGAAGATTTTGATTGCCAAAACTACGGTTTTTGATAATTCCCAATATTTTTTTCTGTGTAATTGCTTAACCTAGAAATAGGGCTGTAAGTTCATTGCAAAACTTACTGTTTTGTCAATAATACATACATTCTGCGATACTATAAATATTCTGAATATCTGGGAATGAATGTGACTGTCAATAGGTACATATACTATGTTGTACCCATGGACAATTTATTTAGACAGACTTTTTATTTTTCCAAACTCATTTAGTTTAAATCTTTACCACAAATTTATTCATGGAATAGAGTGAGCCAACATCAGCGCTGTTGGCTCACTCTGATGCCACAGCATTAAGCTAAGCATCGACCAAGTTTTGCGCAGATGCGGCGCACAATTTCCACTTTAAACTTTTATTATTTATAGTCTTATGTAATAAATCTGCCAAAAGACATCAAAGGACCGAGTCATATAGCCTATAACTGTTATCAATAATAACAAGGAAAATTGTATGACGTTTTCTATTGAAGTTGTCTATTTAAATGAAATTAGACGTAAAGTTTGGTTATTAACACGTTAAGTGCGAAGCGAGGCCTAAATCACCCCTGATGCAACTTCCCTGTGGTGCGGCAAGCAAAAAAGTGAATTTCTCTGTCGTGCGAATGGCATAGCTTTGGTTTGGTCCAGTGTAGGAAAGAGATAAATATATATTTGAGATCACGAATGGTTCCGGACTCGGTGGTGTACCTACCTTGGTACCGGATGTCTTAGGCCTCGTGCCGCACTGAATTAATATAATTTTAATGCAGTGCGGAACGAGGCTAAAACGTCCCATATCCCCCCTGACCTCGTACCGCACTCAACGCGAGCTTCCCGCGACCAGTGTTGTGCATCACGTCGATTGGAGAGCACGTCCTTTTACAGCGCCGAACATGTCTAAACGATGTCGGAAGAAGTTAATTTTAAAAAACCCAGAAACAGAGCCAAAACAGGTAAGTTTTTAATGAAAAAATCTTCAGTAAGTACCTAGTTTTTTCTTATCTTGGTAGCTATGTACCTAAAGTAAGTGTAAGATATTATTACTTAATGGTATAGAATGGAACGCTTCGTGCGCGAGTCCGACTCGCACTTGGCCGGTTTTTTTTTCTTTATGGCGCCTTCAAGCACAATTTAGATTATTTAAAAAAAAATGTATCCTTTGATAGCTTTGTGTTGTTTTGCCAGGTTTTGCCCTTAAAACGATCTAATGAGATATAATTGATCAAAATCGGTCAAGTCGTTGCGTAGTTAAGACAGTTTAAAAACGTCGATATTATTTTTCCCATCACTAATCGCAGCGAAAATTTGCCCTATTTCAGTGCGTTACGAGGTGTATAAGATCCCATATTTTGTTTTGCTAATAATTCCTAAACTAGCCATCAGATCCCGGGGCGACGGTGGATTAGGGTTCATCAATTCACTGTCTATATCAATAAGGACCAAAATTCTCATTTATCTTTGATTTCGCGCCAGAAAATGGATTTTAGTCTGTAAAAGGAGGTGGGGTCTAATAGACCGCGTGTCGCCCTAACGTCTGGTCACGGTACGGGCCGATTATACCTCGTGCCGCAGGAACGGAAAGTATGCAAAAATTGGTGCCGCAGCTAACGTGTTAAGTATATTCGTAGTTTTAGTGTGTAGATTTTAAGTATTTAGTAAGACATGCCTTATGTCGAATTTTGTCCTTTTTGTGCTTGTGCGTTGATTTGACGCGAAACTAAATTGTTTTTCTATCTTTCTTTTTTCTTTCATTCATAAATGTGTTTTGTATTTATTTCACTTATTGCCCATAGCAATCTGTTGATAGCTACTAACTGTTTAGAGCAAGAACCACCTTAATTGATCGATTTTGGTTTCTTGCAGGAACAAGTTTGTCCACATATTCATGTTAAACAAAATCAGTTCGAACTTACGATTCCTGTTGACTGCCTTCAACCTCAATGTCCTCTTGTACTTTCAGAACAAAATCAAAGACTTGAAACCACTGCTACTTCTCCAACATTAAATCCTTATGTCCTTTCCCAAAAGCACCACCACCAAATCGGATCTACTTGGAATTTATACCAGGAGAAGTTAGAATTCTTACTGATGGATCTCATGAAAAATAGCTATCCGAAATTAAGCTTTGATAAAATTTGAAAAGAAAAAAGAATACCCCAAAAAAGAAACCAGCACCCATCCACTGCATTCCATATCAGGTATAAGGTTCAAAGATGATTTTAAAGTTCCGAATGTCACAACGAGCGGTTATATGCATCCAACGGCTCCCTGCGACCTTTACCAGATAGTCCACCTCGTTGAAGGTCATCGCATGCTGCGTTTTCCGGTGCACGGTCACCACCGGAGAACCTTTTTATCCCGACGGCCTCTTGGTTTACTAATCCTTTCAGCTATGTTGGCAACTGACGGACGTCAGGCTGTAAGAGATTAGTATGGCTCTCAAACAGCTCAAAAACAATAAAGCACCAGGTGATGATGTAGTTACAGTCGAACTTCTGAAGGCGGCTGGAAAACCAGCCCTTAAGGCCCTTCGGAAGTTCTTCAATTCCGTCATACACGATGGAAAGACGCCGCAGGCATGGAACAGAAGTGCGGTGGTGCTCTGCATCAAAAATGGCGACAAGGCCCTGCTGAAGAACTATAGGTCCATCTCACTTCTGACCCATGTTTACAAGCTGTTTTCGAGAGTCATTACGAATCGTCTCGCGCGCAGGTTTGACGACTTCCAGCCTCCCGAACAAGCCGGTTTCCGAAAAGGCTTCAGTACCGTGGACCACATACATATGCTATGGCAGGTTATACAGAAGACCGAAGAGTATAACCTGCCTCTTTTCCTTAGCGTTTGTGGACTACGAGAAAGCCTTTGATTCGATCGAGACCTGAGCTGTACAGCAGTCCCCCCAGCGGTGCCAAATCGTCTACCGGTATATCGAAGTTCTGAAGTGTTTGTACAAAAACGTCACTTTGTCAGTCCGACTACAGGACTAGAACGCGAAACCTATCCTACTGCGGCGGGGAATCAGACAGGGAGACATTATCTCTCCAAAATTGTGCTCCGCCTCACTGGAAGACATTTTCAACGTTCTGGACTGGGAAGGGATAGGCATCAACACAAAACGGTGAGTACATTACTCACCTTCGGTTTGCTGACGATATAGTAGTCGTGGCTGAGTGGCTGAGACCATGGAGAACATCAGTATAATACCCGATGACCTCAGTAGAGCTCTGAAAAAGTTGGTCTTAAAATGAACATGGACAAGACGAAGATCATGTCGAATGTCCACGTAATACCAACTTCTGTCAAGATCAGAGAGTCTACGTTCGAAGTTGTTGCCGATTATATATACCTGGTACAAACTGTCCAGTTAGGTAAGTCCAACTTCGAGAAAGAGGTCAAATGTCGAATACTTCATGTAATTCCGTTACCACCTAGTGCCTTGTTATTTTTAAGCTGTTTCAAGGCCATCCTAATCTCGTACAGGCTGATGTCCGGGATACCTTCGGTATTGTGTCGGCTTAATTTGGCTGGCGGGTCTTTGTCAGAGCCAATGGTAGGTATAGTAACCAAGGTGTATAGCTCTCGGTAGAAGTTCTCAATCTCTCTCAAAACCTCTGGCTTAGTCGACGTTACACTACCGTTCTTAATCTTCAGCTTCATAATACGACTTAAGATAGAACTGTCTCTTGCAAACACTTTGGAGCCTGGGTTCCGCTCAATCGTATCTTTAACACCGTTGTTAAATGTACGTATATCGTGACGCAAGGACTTTCATATTCGTTGTATGCTTCAGCATCACCGGAGATCTGGAGTGTCATGGCGCGTCTTTCTGCCTGAAGTCTAGAGTATGATCCGATAACTTTTTGGGTCTATCTTTACGGTGGGTTTTTTAAAACTTTGACCCAACCGTTTGGACAGTTTCTACAAACCTACCATTTAAAATGTTCACAGATACGCAATGTTCCCTGCCAAACGTGCCGGTTATTTTGACCGCGATTTTTTTAAGTCGCATACACTACTCGAGTCGTTTTTTGTAATTTATTTTAAACCAAGTTGGACTGCTCTTTTAAATGTTTTTGGAAATCAAGGATTGATTTCCATATGCGGGAATAACAGGTGTGATAATTTCATTAGAAACCTGTTTTTTTTTAATGAATCCATTACAAATGTATTAACTAAGTTATATATTTAAAGAAACTTGGCATATTGCTGCAATTATTTAAGGGGGAAGAAATAGTATACAATTTCATAGACTCAGTAGCAAAAAAAGTTTAAGCTGTTTATTATTCATTGCTAATTTAAACACTGGGTCTCCCGCGCCATAGGATTCTGCTGCGGGTGGGTACTCCTATACTGCTAATAACTATATGACTGAGAAATTTGAAGCCCCCCAAATTGTGTAGTGGCACTAGGCTCCAAGTCAAAGGTTTACGTCACCATGTGATAGAGGCCACGATTTTAACTGGACCAGTCTAGGGGAAAACAGCCTTTAGGCCGCCTACTTCTCATGCCTACATGATACATGATACTGCCTGACTACATGATACTCACATATTAACAGGAAAATTCCGTAGGACATAATAAAAATATACTAACCTATCCATAACCTGTCCAATTTTCCTAAAGACAAATGCAGCAGAGCTCCGTTTGTATGAAAGTGCCTTTATATGGGGTCCCGTAACACCCAAAAATATAGGTGAGGGAAACAGATATAATGTCGAGTTTTGCTTAAGTACTTGTAGGGTTCACATTTGCCGTTGAGAATTTTACATATTTGGTTTTTTCTGCGTTTAGGGTTAGATTGATCGTAAACCAATCTGATATCTTATGAAGTATATCATTGGTATGGTATATTTATTAGTATATTATATTAAAACATTTACCAATGCCGTCAAACTAAAGATAACGAATAATAATTGACAGGTATTAATACTCACGAATAATAAATACTATCAAAAGTATTTATAAAGTAAGTAAGGCCGTTATGGTATCTATAGTAACGTAGCTAATTATTTGGATTTTTATTTCTGCAATGCGTTATTACGAGGTTAGGAATTAAAACAATTGCTAGAATGATTAGTTACTTATTCATTAATTTAACATATTATCAACATAATACAATCTGTAACACAACGGTCAACAATCTTAGAGGTAACTTAATGTAACATTTCAGGTAACAATTGCACAATCCGGTGAAAATATATAACTATTAGTGATGATGGTGATGGTGTTCAGGAACAATGTGTTTGGCGTGTCCCTCAAATTTCACGTTGGCATTGAATCTGCGAAAGGTATAACACACAGTAAGGGATATTTTAAGTACATATGTACGATATTCTATTAAGTACAAACATTTGTAGCATATAACTCACCCGCTCTTCTTGTCGGCATGGTACTCGACAATCCTGATGGTACCGTCGGGCTCGTGCAGGCTGTACACGCCCTTCACGACGTCACCGTCGCGTACCTCGTGCTGGTACTTCTTGTCGCCGGTGTGCGGGTCCTCCACTTTGTACTCGAATTGGTATTTAGGATGAGCCTGCAAAACCACACGATAGAGTTAATAACGTCGTTATTTTATAAAAATACAGAAGAAAATTATTAAAACCTTATCTGGTTATCCTACATAGTATTCAACGTGTTTTTCGGTCGCATGACCATGGTGCTGCAGAATGCTTTGTGACGACGATGCGTGATCATGGTGTTCTTGATGGTGTCCCTCATTATGATGTTCCTCGTGATTCTGGTGGTGTCCATGATGGTCCTGGTGGTGCTCCTCGTGATGTGTTGGCTGGTGTTTTGTCACATGACCTTGGTGCAGTACGATGCTTTGTGACGAGAATGCGTGACCGTGTCCGTGGTGGTGATCATGACCATGCCCAAATTGCGGTCGCGCAGCGGCCATCATGATGACAGTAGCGACCAGGAAAATCTGTTCAAATGTCGAACGTTTAAAAAAACATTAATACAATTAATGATTGCATTCAGAAACATAAATATATACTGGATAGCTTGTAATTTTATGGCGTAAGCTAACATTTCTAGCCAGCAGTGGCCAATGGTATCATATTAATACCCAGTTAAATTATTTAAAGCGATACCTTGAACATCTTTAATTGATGTTTTTGTATCCTTTACTCTGGAATTATTGAACGGTGACTGATAATCTCCCAGTGCATATTTTTTCTTTTTATACCAATTAAAGGTACCAGTTGATACAGTTTTTCGCAATATGTCTAAAATATGTCCAACCAACTTTCCATATAAGTCAGGTTTTTGTACACGTGAATTAAGCTGACCTTGAGCAAAACATCAAACTCATAAATAACAGTTAACTTTATTTATAGTAACATTCATGAAAAGTAATTCATTTGAGTATGTTCCTTTGAGGTCACATTAACATTCCTATTGATTCTTGATATTATCAATATTACATGTATTAAGAAATCATACCTATTACAGGTATGTTCTCATTTTATATATAAGTTCCGCTGATATTGGGTAGGGACCACAAGAGCAATTATTAGAGGACCAAGATATGGCGGTGGTGTCGTATGTGCGAATGTTCCCAGCGCCCATTTCTGTGCAATATTTAAGACTTTTAGCCCAACAGTTTAAGCTATGCGTCTGTCAGTCAGTCAGTGATAGAGTTTAATTAAGTAGATACGGTGGTACTACATGGTTGCCAGATATATAATCATCCTTTTTATGTTACTAGCCTTTGTGGCGGTCATTAATTCAATAAATAAATTAATTGGTATATTTATCGTCATGAGCCATCATTATATCAGCCAAAGAACGTCCACAGCTGAACAAAAGCCTCCCCGATATATTTCATCAATTGTGTCATCATTTTGGGGGGTAATAAATGATAAATATTTTCAAAATATATTGTGATTTAAAAACCATTGCTAATTTATGACTAGGTCCACTCTTAACCTCGATCTCATGCGATAGATGAGCTTTCAATCTTACTTTAAATTTTAATGGGCCAGCGTAAATTTTCCCTGCTATTTGAAATTTGAAAATGATTATATTTGAAATTTTTGTCTGTCTGTTTGTTCCAGCTAATGTCCGAAACGGTTGGACCTATTTTAACGGAACTTTCACATGCAGATAGTAAGCTATCTCGTCGTTCTTTATGTTTAGTACCGTATATACTTTCATACGCATTTAATAAAAAGCTGTTATTTTGACATTACAAACAGACGTATTTGTATACCTTAGGGTTGACTTAGTTGGCTAATCAGAGTAAAGCCAACGCGCGACGCTGAAACCGGAGCCACACCTGTCTACATCCCGAGCCACTCACTTCAGTGTTGCTCCCTGTCGCTTGCTCACACAACACCTGCCCGTCTTTGTGGCCCGGGGTTTATTACGCTTACAATTACCAACGTTCTAGAAAGATATGGGGACATTAAGTTTTTGTTATTTTATATTAATTAGCGATACCTTACTTTCGTTTGATATTATGAATCCAATCAGACGTATTCCATTTCGAATAATTATATTTAGCCCTAGGGATACATATCCCTAGTTTGCTACATCACAAGGAGTGAACTCGTCAATTGCCTTTCTAACGTTTTTATATCAAGTAAAAGTATCAAAGCTGCACGTGCGTTCTTAATCATAAACATCAATCCCCAATCGATTATTTAACAATCAAAATACAACCTCAGAATTTAATTTAGTACGATTCCGGTTTATTAATTGTTGACTCGTTTTTTGTGCACTTTCCGCCGTGCGGTGGCGGTCCCCAAGATGCTGGCAATCAGCGGTGGATGTTGCACCTCAATATCCACTAATAGCTCATCAGCCAGGTGTACCTCCAGGTCACTCGCCAATAACGTAGATAGCACTAAGTCCAATGTACGATAATTAATATTTTACCACCTACTTATCTGCCGCAAGTGTCGCCAGCGGTGTTTTAAATTCGCCCATCACTAAAACTTTTTCATACTTAACACAGACATTTTCTAATATTAGATTTTCATCAACTGCATATATTCCTTAAAATACAGAAACAAACAATTATTTCTCAGGTGTATAGTTGCACATACTATCTCAAATAAGGTGGCGTCCACATTGCACACGGAAACGCGTGTCAATGTGAATGGCAATGAATGAATGATGAATATTTTGATAGTAGACTTGAATGCACTTATTAGTATTGCTAGTTACTCTTTGCTGATTTACGGGGATTTCGAAACTACATCCCTTCATTAAATTATGTGTTGAATGGCCAACTATCCATGGTGTCAACTTTATCAAAGTATGATTCTGACCCTCCAATCATAAATAGGCGTTCTTTAATATTCATCATTTCGCCCGAATGAAGTCCACTGCTGGACACAGGCCTCCCCCAAAGATCACCACAACGACCGATATGGATATGTTGTGGGCTCATTGGGGGGTTTTGCCATAATCGCCACGCTTGGCAGACGGGTTGGCGATCGCAGTTGAGTTGTTAATGTACTCGAAGGACGCTGCTGCCCATCCTCCGGCTAATCCCTTAGTCGACTTTTACGACACCCATGGGAGGAGATGGGGTGGTGGCATTCTGAGCCGGCACCACACGGCAATCTTTAATATTAATAATCATAAATAGGTGGATAATATGGAATTAATATGGAAGTCCTTGCGGCACGATATCCGCACCTTTAACACTAACGGTGTTAAAGAGGCGATTGAGCGGAATCAAGGCTCCAAAGTGTTCGCAAGAGACAAGTCTATTGGGCAAAGTCGTATTATGAAGCTGAAGACCGAGGACGGCAGTGTAGCGTCGACTAAGCCAGAGGTTTTGAGAGAGATTGAGAACTTCTACCGGCAGTTATACACCTCGGTTACTATACCTACCACTGGCTCTGACAAAGACCCGCGAGCCAAACTAACCCGACACTATACCGAGGATATCCCGGACATCAGCCTGTACGAGATTAAGATGGCCTTGAAACAGCTTAAAAATAACAAGGCGCCGGGTGGAGACGGAATTGCGACAGAGCTTCTGAAAGCGGGTGGAACACCGGTACTTAAAGTCCTTCAGAAGCTATTCAATTCCGTCTTACTCGAGGGCACAACGCCGGAAGCGTGGAACAGAGGTGAGGTGGTGCTCTTCTTCAAAAAGGGTGATAACACCCTATTGAAGAATTATAGACCCATCTCACTTCTGAGCCATGTTTATAAGCTGTTTTCAAGGGTCATCACGAATCGTCTCGAGCGCAGGTTTGATGACTTCCAGCCTCCCGAACAAGCCGGTTTCCGAAAAGGTTTCAGTACCATAGACCACATCCATACGCTGCGGCAGGTTATACAGAAGACCGAGGAGTATAATCTGCCACTATGCTTGGCGTTTGTGGACTATGAGAAAGCCTTCGATTCGATCGATACCTGGGCAGTGCTGCAATCTCTGCAGCGGTGCCAGATTGACTATCGGTACATTGAAGTGTTGAAGTGCTTATACAGAAACGCCACCATGTCGGTCCGAGTACATGAACAGAGCACGGGGGCAATTCCATTGCAGAGAGGTGTGAGACAGGGGGACGTCATTTCCCCGAAACTGTTCACCGCTGCAATGGAGGATGCCTTCAAGCTACTGGAGTGGAAAGGATTCGGCATTAACATCAATGACGAGTATATCACTCACCTTCGATTTGCCGATGACATCGTAGTCATGGCAGGATCGCTGCAAGAGCTCAGCACAATGCTCGATGATCTCAACAGAGTTTCCCAACAGGTGGGCCATAAAATGAACATGGGCAAGACAAAAGTCATATCAAATGTCCATGTCGTGCCCACCCCAATATCCGTTGGGAGCTCTGTTCTCGAAGTTGTTGACGAGTATGTCTACATAGGACAAACTGTCCAGTTAGGTAGGTCCAACTTCGAGAAAGAGGTCAATCGTCGAATCCGACTCGGCTGGGCAGCGTTCGCGAAACTTCGCAACGTCTTTTCGTCAACAATACCGCAATGCCTCAAGACGCAAGTCTTTAACCAGTGTGTGTTACCAGTGATGACATATGGAACAGAGACGTGGTCACTCACAATGGGCCTCATAAGAAAGCTCAAGGTCACTCAGCGAGCTATGGAGAGAGCTATGCTTGGTATTTCTCTACGAGATCGAATCAGAAATGAGGAGATCCGTAGAAGAACTAAAGTTGTCGACATAGCTGAAAGGATTAGTAAACTGAAGCGGCAATGGGCAGGGCACATTGCTCGTAGAACTGATGGCCGTTGGGGCACAAAGGTTCTCGAATGGAGACCGCGCACCGGAAAACGCAGCGTGGGACGACCTCCAACGAGGTGGACAGACGATCTGGTGAAGGTCGCTGGGAGTCGTTGGATGAGAGCGGCATGTGACCGCTCGTTGTGGAAATCTAAGGGGGAGGCCTTTGTTCAGCAGTGGACGTCCTGTGGCTGATATGATGATAAATAGGTGTTCTTGGTTTTAGGAATAAGTTTTTCTACTACATTAAGTTTTTACACCCGTCAAATCACAGATTTTGGTAATGTGTGTGTAATCATAGAGTCTACCAGGGTATCACAAAGAAGTGACCATACGTGCTAGAATTTCTACTTTAAATTTCTTGGTTTGGTAGTCCGCGCGTATCCTCCTTTATTAATTGTATTTAGTAGACCCTTGATAGCAAACTTCCATTCTTCCGCCCCGTTAGAAACTGAATTATTGACCATCGACCCTATTTTTTGTTGGGCTTCTCGCATACATTTCAGAGAAATGTGGTTGCTTAACCGGTCATTTTCTGGCGAAGCCAAAAGAGGCCTCCAGCCAGGCTTAAGTTTAATATTAAAAACTAAGCAACTTACGCTAAGGGCGCCCCCTGCGGGACACGGACCTCGGCTTAGGGCGTTGCTGGGGATATCAAGCTATTGTTTTGGGGACAGCTGGATCGGTATTATTTAAATTGTATTAGGGGACATTTAAAGCTACAGGCTCGGCACGGGCCGGCGCGAGCAAGAGACGGGAGGGAGAAGTGCTAACTTGAACGGGAAGGTGACGCGGCGATAGGCCACCGCGACGTCGGTGTGGCGGGCATCCTCGGCGGCGAGGGCGGTAAAACGGTCGGGTGTTGAGTGAACAAGACAACGCGAGTCTCTTTATGTGATCTAACGTGATTTTGTCGTCTGGATCGACCAGAACGTGCCTCGGGCGGCGTACACTACTGATACGACAGGGTTGGTAATCGACGGATGATACCACGAGGGGATTAGGGTGGGACAGGGCAGAATCGAGATAGCGTTTGAACGCTTGTTTCATAAATTGCCTGATAGTCGGCAAGTTAAGATCGAAATGGAGTTGATCATTTCGCATGTACCAAGGCGCTCCGGTGGCCTTGCGCATGAAACGGGTTTGGAGGGTTTCGAATCTACGGATTGGGCGTGATTCAGCGTGTGCGAACACTGGGCTGGCATAGGTCATGATGGGTCGAATGCATGTGGTGTAAATTCTCACCTTATTTCTAAGGGATAATTTACTACGAGCGTTCAGGATATAGGGAAGGCGACCGAGCACAAAGGCGGCGCGGGCACGCACCGTTTTTGTGTGGGGAATGAAGGTCAGCTTTTTGTGTAGGGTGACTCCAAGATACTTGGCGTGCGGTTCCCAAGGAACCGATTGGCCCAGCATCGAGATCTCCCTGAAGCGTGGGTGGTCGTCGCCTAATTTGCAAAATAGGACGGCTTTACTTTTGATAGGGTTAACTTCGATCCGCCAATTCCTAACCATTTCCCGTAGGCGTTGGCTGTGACTTGGAGGATCTTAGTTATATTATCGGGACAGACCATCGTCCCGCGTCTTTATTAGCTATATACTAATGCTCTCGCTTGGACGATGTGGTTGTGCCCTTATTCTTGGCTCGCTCCTCCACCCGGCACGTATTTTTAGTCATACTGTTTTTACTTACCGCTAACAGTCACACGACTTCAGTGCCTGTATTTGTCGCACTCATCATTTCGGCCAAATGAAGTCTACTGCTGGATACAGGACTCCCCCAACGATCACCACAACGACCAATCTGGGTGTGTTGTGGGCTTATTGGAGGTGTTTTGGCATACTCGCCACGCTTGGCAGACGGGTTGGCGATCGCAGTTGAGTTGTTAATGTACTCGAAGGACGCCGCTGCGCATCCTCCGGCTATTTGTCTCACTCACACTCAGTTTATTTAACTGTTCCTCTATCCCGCTCTTTGAAAGTCTCTCAATTTTAAAGTAAAGTATTTCAATTACATACTTTTGCGAGTTTACATAATATATTGAATAGGCAATTGATTGTTTTACATGATCAATTTTCTACAAACTAACTATAAAATCTATAAAAACTAACAAAAAAGAATAGTTAAGTGCTATCATTTTTATCACTAAATGGAAATAAAATCACAGAGTTGAAGTTCTGCGACTACTGGCACATACTGGCTCAACAACGCTGATGATCATATGATGTTATGTCAATCTCTCTATGACCACTCACATTTTAATTTTAATTGGAAGGCCAATGTTCAGCACGGGACGTGTATCGGCTGATGCGTGTATGCGTGCCTTAATTAGTGGTATAGTCGAGTATCGATTGGCGTTGAGTAATTACTATAGTATTTGAGTAATAGCTAATGTATGGCTAAAGCTGTCAATGGTATACGTCGATGCGCAGAATGTTGCAATCTCTATCGATGGTATCGGACTTCGGCAGCGGCTAGGCTATAGATTATATCGATTCTGCTGATAGTCAAGTCAAATCAACATTTTTATTTCAAATAAACCAATTACTGGCACTTTTGTTTGTGGCAAGACTTCAAATGTCGATTAAACTAATGATGATAAAACATATAACGAGAAAATGTAGGTTAATGTATAAAGTAGAACATACTACAATAATAATTAATTTGTCATGGCAGTTAACCAGTTAACCGGTAGTTCCGACAGACGGAACCCGTTCACGACCATGACGCATGCTTCCCCTTGCTTAGCGCAACCATATTGTGGGGCACCTAACGACCCGATACACAACGCAGCCACCAGCAAGACATTTTAGTGATAATGACAAACCAATTTACTGACAGGCAAAAGATAAAAAATATAAGTATTAAATAAATAATATTAATGACTACATGATACACATTATCGGTAAAATTCCGTAAGACCATAACCTGTCCAATTTTCCTAACGGCAAATGCAGCAGAGCTCAGTTTGCACGAAAGTGCCTTTATATGGGGTCGCGTAACGCTCAAAAATACAGCTGAGGGAAACAGATCTTGTGTCGAGTTTTGCTTATGGGTCACACTTGCCACTGAGAATTTTACACATTTGGATTTTTTCTGCGTTTATGAGTAGATTGGCCGTAAACCAATCTTAAAACCACTTAAGAAGTGTATCATTGGTATGGTATGTTTATTAGTATAGTATATTAAAACATTAGCCAATGCTTTCAATCTAAAGATAACGAATAATAATTGACAGGTATTAATACTCGCGAATAATAAATACTATCAAAAGAATTTATAATGTAAGTAAGGCCGTTAAGGTAGCCGTTACCTATAGTAACGTAGCAAATTAGGTTCTTGGATTTTTTTTCGGGCAATGCGGTATGACAAGGTTAGGAATTAAAACAACTGTTAGAATGATTAGTTACTTATTCTTTAATTTAACATATTATCAACATAATGTAATCTGTAACACAACGGTCAACAATCTTAGAGGTAACTTAATGTAACATTTCAGGTAACAATTGCACAATCTGGTGAAAATATATAACTATTAGTGATGATGGTGATGGTGTTCAGGAACAATGTGTTTGGCGTGTCCCTCAAATTTCACGTTGGCATTGAATCTGAAAATGGGATAAACACACAGTAAGGGATATTTCAAGTACATATGTACGATATTCTATTTAGTACAAAAATTGGTAGAATATGACTCACCCGCTCTTCTTGTCGGCATGGTACTCGACAATCCTGATGGTACCGTCGGGCTCGTGCAGGCTGTACACGCCCTTCACGACGTCACCGTCGCGTACCTCGTGCTGGTACTTCTTGTCGCCGGTGTGCGGGTCCTCCACTTTGTACTCGTACTCGTACTTAGGATGAGCCTGCAGCATACATACAGTTAACTATTTAGTTCTTTTAGAAAAAATACATAAGCAAAATATTGAAATGTTATCTGAGTTATTTTACATAGTATTCGACGTGTTTTTCGGTCGCATGACCATGGTGCTGCAGAATGCTTTGTGATGAGGAAGCATGACCATGGTGTTCTTCATGGTGTCCCGCATTATGATGTTCCTCGTGATTCAGGTGGTGTCCATGATGTTCCTGGTGGTGCTCCTCGTGATGTGTAGGCTGGTGTTTTGTCACGTGACCTTGATGCAGTACGATGCTTTGTGACGAGAATGCGTGACCGTGGCCGTGGTGATGATCAGGACCATGCCCTAATTGCGGTTGTGCGGCGGCCATCATGATGACAGAAGCGACCAGGAAAATCTGTTCAAATGTCGAATATTGTTTTTTGTTAATTTAATACAAATAGTGATTGCATTCAGAAACATAAATATGTACTGGATAGCTTGTATTTTTATGGCGTAATCTAACAGTTCTAGCCAACCGTTGGCAATGTTATTCTATGAATACCCAGTTAAAATATTTAAAGCAATACCTTGTACATCTTTTATTTATTTTTTGTATCCTTTACTCTCGAATTATTGAAGGGTAACTGATAATATCCCAGTACATAATTTTTCTTTTTATACTGTTTAAACGTACCAATTGATACAGTTTTTCGCAATATGCTTAAAATATGTCCAACCAATTTGCCATATAACTCAGGTTTTTGCACACGTGAATCAAGCTGACCTTCAGTGAAACCTCAAATAAATAAGACTTAACTCTCTTTATAAAAGTACGTTGACATTCATGAAAAGTAGTTAATATGTTCCTTTGAGCTCACATTAATTAACATTCCTATTGATTCTTGATAGTATGATTGCATCTATTCATAAATCAAACCCAGACAAGCTACTTTGTCATTCCATTTAAAAAAAAATTCGCCGTTATTGGACAGGGGCCGCGAGAGCATTAATGGAAGGACAAGATATGGCGGGGGTGCTGTATGCGTGATTGTATCCCGTGCCCCTGTGAACCATAGGTTGGTTGAAGGAACATCGTGTTGTTTTTACCGGTAAGATTCCAACATGCCTCTAGTTCTTTCCTAGGGCAAAAAGAAGCATGAGTAACACTTTTTTTAGAGCCCATGCGCATGCTGATTAGCTTAAACAGAGACAGCAGACGCGATAACTGCTATCGCGTAGCTGAAGTTTGAGTGTGGTGGTATTGAGTAGATTTGGTGGTACGTACGTACCAGATACGTCATCATCCTTATTATTTTATTAGCTACAACCGTGGGATTAAGTGAATAAATCAATAAATTGGTATATCTATAGATAAATGATAAATGTTTTTAAAATATATTGCGATATTTTATTTGTTGATTAACGACTAGTCCCGCTCTTGACCGATATCTTATCTGATGGAAAGCGATGGATAAGGATTCACTCTTATCAACCTAAGATTATGAACTAAAGTAGTACAACATATTTGTGAAAAAATATATTTACCGGGTATACTTGAGTAGCGGGAATGAAGTAGCTTTGAATGCAAAATCATTATATTAGCTTCATATTTTATGTTCTTTCTTTCTTTCGGTGTGGTTAGTGGCCAACCTTGTGTCAGAGTTGTTCAAGCCATCCAAAGGCCTCCCACTTGGCTTAACGACTGCCATCTTATTAACAACAACCGGGACCGACGATTTTACGTACCCTCCGAATCACGGAGACGCTCAGTTAAAAACCACTATGAGGTCTATAATTTTAATCTACTACCTGACCTGACGTTTCGAATACTTTGCAGCATTCACGTATTCGAAACGTCAGGAAAATCAAATAATCAAAAATATACGCGATAGAATCCGTTTAAAAGTGTTTTATTATAATGTGTAATAATCGCGAAAATCTAAGACATTACTATACCTCGGGGTAGTAAACCAGCCATCTTAGTACCCTCAACTGAGAGCTATGTTCCTCCTTAAACCAGCTTGCTGTATCCAATCAAGCCTATGACTAACTTGGATACGTCAACGGATAATAAAGGTAGACCTCATACTGTATCAAATATAAAATGTAAATATAAAATGACTGTAGCCTCGTGGGGATTTCATACAATAGCAGTCGTCGTCTCCGAATCAGCGCATTATATAAAATTCTGATAACTGATGCATTACTAAAATCAATACACTATCTCGGAGTGAAACTTAGATATCAAGTTTTGACGCACAGTTCAACGAATCGCTTTCAAATAGCAACTCGAGTATTATCCCCTCAGCCAGCTCCCGAACGCTTATTGCTCGCTGTATCACCTTGGTGTCGTATATACAGCCGTAGCGGGGCATGAATGCGACTGTAGCTAAGCACACATCAAGAAGCTTGTTGCATTTATTTCACTGCACTAACCTATTGATAACCCGCTGAGGTGTCTTACTTTACAGACTGAAGTGTCTGCTATAGCCAGAAACACCTGTAGGTCATCTGCAAATAGCAAACAATTTGCCTCCTTTTCGACTGCTGGGAGAACGTTAGTCATTAAAAGGAACTATAACGGATTGATAATACTCTCTTGACTTACACCCAACAACGGTACGACAACGATGACGACGATTAACGTAACGTAACGTTAAGGTGTGGATTCATAACCCACATACTTAATATACTACGTTCATTAAAATAACTCGCGAATAATTTCAACAGATGTGGCGTACATTACAAGCGCAGCTACTTTAGTTAGGTAGTATTATATCATTATCCACTGTGTCGAAAGCTTTCCGAAAGTCAAAGTACGCAACGTCTACCTGCCTGCGGCGTCAATGACTGGCGTCAGGTAAGTCATGAATGGGCAAGCTGCCCATTCTCCAACTCGGCTGGAAGCTATAGTGCGTAGCGGTCAGTTGTAAGCTCACTTGCGAAAAAATGCTTTTATGCAACAATGATTCGAATACCATAGCCAACGCCATCACCTTTAGGCACGGGTATCACACGGGTCATTTTGCACTCGTTCAGGTAGACATATATTAAAGATTTGCAATTTGGGCTTCACAAAAATTTATCATTATCATCATATCGGCCATTAATACTTCCACTGTTGAACAAAGGCCTGCCCCATAGATTTCACAACTGTGTCATCAGTTCGGGGGGTATTTGCCAATACTCACCACACTTGGCAGACGGGTTGGTGAGCGCAGTATGGCTACCGGTTCACAAAAGGTACGCTGCTGCCCATCCCTCTGGCTTAGATTCCCTTATTCGCCTTTTACGACATCCACGGGAGGAGATGGAGTGGTGCTATATTCTTAATCCGGCACCACACGGACAATTTATCGGTTGTCTGTAATACGACCAACTCTGATCCCTGCCGCAGAAAACGCACCGGGCGGTGAGTGATGTCTGACCTCCCTGAGTTGCGGCCTGCGGGCGAACAGAAACAGGCCCAAGACAGTGGCGCATTGTGTTCTGCGCGCGCCTCTCAGAAGAAAAGTGCAGCCGGCTAGGTCGCACAGAGACGGGGCCCGGCTAATCAAGTGACGGGCCGATATCTGCCAGGTGTGTGATCCATTGTTTACAAGGCAAATACTTCACCCCCGGCCATAGGTCAGTGGAAGGAACACAGTGGGGTTTTGGCCAGTAAGAGAATGGTGTGTTTTCCAACAAAAAAAGGTGTACCAGCACTTACTACCTCAAATATGGTGGCATCCACATTTCTCACGGAAACATATGTCAATTTGAATAGTGATGACGCTACACTGGGATGTCCGTCCGTCGCGTCCGGTCGATCACACCACAGTATACCTAAACTCAAGATTAAATAAGTTCTCAGTCTTGTATGGAATTATTAAAACCTGTCAGCAAATATGTCATACATTGACGGCAATAAATTATTTTAAAAAGTTTTTGGTTTTGTTCAAACTTTTAGGTAACAGACATGAATGCACTTTAGTGTTTCTAGTAACTCATTGCTGAATTGCAGGGATTTTGAAACCATACCTTTTTATTAAACTGTGGGTTTAATGGCCCACTATCAAAGTTGTTAGCTTTATCAAACTGTTGTTCTGACACTCCAATAATAAATAATGTCCGTGTTGTGTCCAGATTAAGAATATAGCAACACTCCATCTTCTCCCATGGATGTCGTAAAAGCTGACTTAGGGACTCTAAACCTGAGGGATGGCCAGCAGCGTCTCTTCTATGGAACAGCAGCCGTTCTGCGATCACCAAGCCGCCTGCCAAGCCCGGTGAGTACTGGCAAATTCCCCTCAAAAAGAAGACACAATTGTGGAAATCTGTGGGGGAGCCCTTTGTTCAGCAGTGGACGTTCTATGGCCGATTTGAATCACAAATATGGCGTAATGTCCCTTAGTTTAAAGAATGAGTTTTGCTACTTTTATATTTCGATTTCGGTAACCTCATCAGTGAAAGTGTCGACCAGGGTATCAATTTCTTGAAAAAAAGTCTCCTCTTTTATTAAAAATATTTAGCTGACCCTTACTAACAAGCTTTCATTGTTCCGACGAGTTAGTAACCGAGTAAGTGACCACCGCCGCGTCTGTATTAGACATATCTAAACGCTCTCGCTTGGACAATGAGGTTGTGCCCTTATTCTTGACTCTGCCTGGCACATACTTGCAGTCATACTGTGTTCCATTAAAAGTAGCTATATTTGTCACACTTATACTAATGGTATTTGGCGATTCTTCTATCTCGCTCTTCAAAAGTTTAACAATTTTATTAGTTCAGTAAAGTTCTCCAATTGTATTGTAATAGTATAAAATAGTATATATAATCGATATTCTTATTTTGGGCCTCCATCATTGCAGATTGATTTGTTGGTACATCTACCTTGTTTTCTCTGCATCACCCAAAGGTCGTCTGGCAAAAAAATGCCTATGGCATTAAGACCGCCTTTGTACACGATTGTACATAAAGAATAAATAAATAATGGCAGCATAGGATGATTACATATACCTATCATAAATTCCTATCAGATGGTATTTTGGTCAATCCATATCAGCACCAAAAATATTTTTAGTATATTGAGGACAAGAGAATCTTTATTCCATTTTTGATATTAGCGTTTTCTAAAACGATTTCTTAAATATAATAGATTACAGACGTATCTAATCAAGTATTAACATATTATAAAATATTAAAAGGATAACCGCCTTATTGACTTCGAAAATCATATTTAGCAAAATACCATGAATGTATTTCTAATGAAATCAATTCGGCCATAAAATTATGTTACTCGTACAAAGTGTAAACCTAATGCTACAAACGCAGGCGCACGCACTCACTTTATAAGCTAGTGGTGGGGTAGTTTCTCAAATGGGAACTTTATGCTAAAAATATAAATTTTGGAAATTAAACAATGGTCAGAATTCTTAGGTACTTATTCTTTAATTTATAATGTAATCTGTAATACAACAGTCAACAATCTTAGAGGTAACTTAATGTAACATTTCAGATAACAATTGCACAATCAGATTACAATATATAATTATTAATGATGATGGTGATGGTGTTCAGGAACAATATGTTTGGCGTGTCCCTCAAATTTCACGTTAGCGTTAAATCTGAAAACGGGAAGACACACAGTAAGGGATATCTTAAGTATATAGACACGATATTCTATTAAGTACAAAAATTGGTTGGATACGACTCACCCGCTCTTCTTGTCGGCATGGTACTCGACAATCCTGATGGTACCGTCGGGCTGGTGCAGGCTGTACACGCCCTTCACGACGTCACCGTCACGTGCCTCGTGCTGGTACTTCTTGTCACCGGTGTGCGGGTCCTCCACTTTGTACTCGTACTCGTACTTAGGATGAGCCTGCAGCACATGTTACAGTTAGATATGTCGTTCTCTTTATACATTACATTTCATACAGTGAACTATATAGTTCTTTAAAAAAATACATAAGCGAAAGATTAAAACGTTAACAGAGTTATCTTACATAGTATTCGACGTGTTTTTCGGTCGCATGTCCATGGTGCTGCAGAATGCTTTGTGACGACGATGCATGACCATGGTGTTCTTGATGGTGTCCCTCATTATGTTGTTCCTCGTGATTCTGGTGGTGCCCATGATGTTCCTGGTGGTGCTCCTCGTGATGTGTTGGCTGGTGTTTTGTCACGTGACCTTGGTGCAGTACGATGCTTTGTGACGAGAATGCGTGACCGTGGCCGTGGTGGTGATCATGACCATGCCCAAACTGCGGCCGCGCGACGACCATCGTGACGACAGTAGCGATCAGGAATATCTGATTAAATATTGAACAATTCCTTTGTAAATTTAAAACGAGTAAATAGTATCTAATTGCATTCAGAAACATAAACATCTATATACCGAATAGCTAACATTTATATGGCCTAAGCTAACAGAATTGTAGTCAGCAGTGGCCAATGATTTTCTAATAATTATATATTTATATAATTATTAGAAAATCAATCAAATTATATTTTATAATATTAATAACCCAGATAAATATATATAAAGCACTACCTTGTACATTTTTAAATTGTCTTATGTATTATTTACTCTCGCAGTACTGATCGGTGACTGATAATCTCCCAGTACAATATTTTTCTTTTTATACCAGGTACAGGTACTATATGATAAATTTTTTCGCAATATGTTTAAAATATGTCCAACCAGCTTGCCATATAGATCAGGTTGTTTACTTACACGTGAATTAAGTTGACCTTGACTAAAACATCATAAGACAATTAACTTTCTTTATAGTGTTGACATTCATGAAGATGATTCCTATTGATTATTGTGTTATGTGGAGTTTGAACCCCATTCGGTCCAACACAAGCATTTAGTATAGTTGGACAATAGAATAATACTAGTAACGTATTACCCACGTTATTAGTAAACTTAAAATAATGTTTGTAGAATCAAATTATGTTTACAGCTGAAATGTTTTCGAAAATTCAAACTATCATATCTTCATAATTATATGAAACTAGCCTTGTGTTCGATTTAATCCCTCCATGGTATGAATTTATTTAATAAAAAAAAAACAATTTGATAGACTAGAATTGTAAATGCAATATAAATAAATATATATATATATATATATATATTTATACCGGGCATAGTTGAGAAGCGTAAAAGAATTTATTATTATAATATATTACATTATATTAGTTATACTTTTTGCTATCATAAATCTTAACATAAAAGCTATTACGTTTTTGTAAAAATATATTTTTCTTACAGACAAATATTTTCTTCGCTTACTTAAAACGCAAAACGACCTGAGAAAAAGCGCTGAGGATATCAACTGTGATTATGACCGCAACTCGCACAGGAAATTTGTGGAAAAATATATTTACCGGGTATAATTAAGAAGCGGAAAGATATAGAAATGGATGATAATTATAAATATCAAATTTTTTGCTATCATAATTAACATTCTAAAGATGTAAACATAAACTCATTCGAGTTTTACCGTACATCAGTATTATCGACTATGCATTAAAGAAACTAAAACATAACAAAGTATAAAATGTACGATTTGTACAACGAAGTTAGATGCCAAATAATTATTATGAGCATATGAATGAGCGAACATCGGTAACCACGCAGTATGTTTGTATGACAAAGTGGTGGTGGAAAGTATTGGAGTTGATACAGGTTGTTCTTTTATGTATGATTTCTTTATTTATTAATTTTACTGTGATTTACTTATTATGTTAGGTTACTGAGTAACAGTTTCGCATTAGTATATATTGCAAAAAAAATGTTTCAATTTAAATTTTATGTTCTTACGAGTTATTTTGTCTCTTAAAGATTTTGGTAGTTGGCTAATAAGGTAGGGAATTATGTATTTTAATGTTTTCTTACCGTGTAAATTGGTATGTTTTGGAAGTAACAGCTTCGCATTAGTAACATAACATAACACTACGTGTCCTTATTTAATTTTTAGACGTTGTTTTCTTAAGATTTTAATTTAAAAAATCTTCAATTTATAACATTAGTTTAGTTTTTTTCAGGTTCAGATATGATTACAGAATTCAAATATTTTTTGGTAATCATTTTTATACTTCTTCTTAATGCTGTATGGAACAATCGTTTTTAATGTGCGTAATTGGAGTGTATATATTTTATTGAGGTGCGTCCTTCCATAACTCGGAAGACCATAGGATATCGTTGAATCAACCAGATATTTGTAAAGCAGTAATAATGTTTGATACGGGTTTTTATATTTTATTATAGAGAATTTAGCTAAAATACTTCTTTTTGTCGCTTAACTCATTAATATGTTCCTTCCAACTGATCTAGTTATCTATAGTACGTTTGTTTATTTAGGAGATCTATGAGGTCACAGTTACAAGGCATAGTCACCTTAGTAGGGCAGTTATCATGCAAATATTCATGACAATAGAAAAGAAACGTGTGCTGTTAGTTTCGGTAAAGAAGGACACTACTATTTTGACTAGAACTGCTGTACATTAAACTAGTCTTACAAGCATTTAATACTATGCTTTTCATGGACCATTTACTCAGTAAATCAAAGAAAAAAAAGAAATAATCATCTTGCAGTAACTTTTGATCCTCATCAACACCATGTCCAACAGCTAAAAGGCAGGTATCGTCAGCGAATTGATAGGTCTCGCACTTTGTTATTATATTTACAAGACTATTTACATAAGTGAGGTAGTGCATGTGAGCATGCTTATTATCACTGGTACTTTACAATCACAAAAATATAAGTTTAACAGTCATCATCATCATCATATCAGCCAAAGGACGTCCTTTGCTGAACAAAGGCCTCCCCCACAGATTTCTACAAAGTCCGGTCAATGCCACATGCATCCAACGGCTCCCAGCAACCTTCACCAGACCATCCGTCCATCTCGTTGGAGGTCATCTTACGCTGCGTTTTCCGGTGCGCGGTCTCCTCTCAAGAACCTTTTTGCTCTAACGGCTATCAGTTCTACGAGGAATGTGCCCTGCCCACTGCCATTTCAGCTTACTTATCCTTTCAGCTATGTTGGCAACTTTAGTTCTTCTACGGATCTCCTCATTCCTGATTCGATTTCGTAGTGGAATACCAAGCATAGCTCTCTCCGTAGTTCGCTGAGTAACCTTGAGCTTTCTTACGAGGCCCATTATGAGTGACCACGTCTCTGTTCCATATGTCATCACTGGTAACACACACTGGTTAAAAACTTTCGTCTTGAGGCATTGCGGTATTGTTGACGAAAAGACGTTGCGAAGTTTCCCAAACGCTGCCCAGCCGAGTCGGATTCAATGATTGACCTCCTTCTCGAAGTTGGATCTACCTAACTGGACAGTTTGTCCCAGGTAGACATACTCGTCAACAACTTCGAGAACAGAGCTCCCAACGGATATTAGGCCCACCTATTGGGAAACTCTGTTGAGATCATCGAGCATTGCTCTTGCATCGATTCTGCCATGACTACGATGTCATCGGCAAATCGAAGGTGAGTGATATACTCGCCATAGATGTTAATGCTGAATCCTTTCCACTCCAGTAGCTTGAAGGCATCCTCCATTGCAGCGGTGAACAGTTTTGGGGAAATTACGTCCCCCTGTCTTACACCTCTCCGCAATGGGATTGCCCCCATGCTCTATTCATGTACTCGGACTGATATGTTGGCTTTTCTGTATAAGCATTAGTAGCGACAGCTAAATCTTATTGTCGGCCCATGATATGACGAATGAGGTTAACTTCCCTACTCGATTACTGCAGTCACATCGACATGTCACGATCACGTATACAGCAACTTATCATCAGGCTATGTACAAACTTCAACTATCACGACTAACCTCAGCGACCACCTCGCTGTTAGGAGCAAAGTTACTTGTTCATTTATAACTCTTACAACTCAACCCTATTTCGCGAGGTCCTTCTCTCAAGTTAACCGAGATAACTTTCAAGCATCCCTGATAAAATTAGAATAAGCAGTAAAGATGTCGCGGGGATGGCAGCGTCGCTTATTAATATATTAGTAAGTATATTTGTGCCGTGTGGTGCCGGCTCAGAATGCCACCACCCCATTTCATCCCGTGGGTGTCGTAAAAGTCGACTAAGGGATTAACCGGAGGATGGGCAGCAGCGTCCTTCGAGTACATTAACAACTCAACTGCGATCGCCAACCCGTCTGCCAAGCGTGGCGATTATGGCAAGACCCCCCAATGAGCACACAACACACCATATCGGTCGTTGTGGTGATCTTTGGGGGAGGCCTGTGTCCAGCAGTGGATTTCATTCGGCCGAAATGAGAAGTATATTTGAGATTTGTTTTTCTGTGCACGAATAGACCCGATATAATCTTAAAATTACATCTTATTTTAAATGAAGGAAATATTTATTTGTTATTAACGGTGGATTATCTGTAACGGAGATTACCACCCTTATTGTATATATTAATGTGCGTAATGCTGTAATACTAAACTGTACTACTATCGATAGTATCGGACGACAAAAGCGCCTACGCTATCGATTATACGATAGTATAGTATTTTATTATTAAACAACTCTAAAATCTGTCAACTATAAATAAAGAAATATGAAAACTAGCGAATAATAAATACTATCAAAAGAAATTATAATATAAGTAAGGGCGTCAAAGTAGCCGTCACCTATAGTGACGTATTTTTTGCGGAATGCGTTATTACGTAGATAGGAATAGAAATAAATGTCAGAATGATTAGATACTTATTCTGTAATTTAACATATTATCAACATAATATAATCTATATTACAACAATCAACAATCTTAGAGGTATCTAACAGGCAATGTAACATTTCAGGTAAAAATTGCACAATCAGGATATAATATATAACTATTAGTGATGAAGGTGATGGTGCTCAGGAACAATATGTTTCGCGTGTCCCTCAAACTTCACGTTGGCGTTGAAACTGAGAACAGGTAAATACATGGGTAAGCAAATACAGACGTTATTCCATTTATAACAAAAATTGGTTAAATATGACTCACCCGTTCTTCTTGTCGGCGTGGTACTCAACAATCCTGATGGTACCGTCGGGCTGGTGCAGGCTGTACACGCCCTTCACGACGTCACCGTCGCGTGCCTCGTGCTGGTACTTCTTGTCACCGGTGTGCGGGTCCTCCACTTTGTACTCGTATTCGTACTTAGGATGAGCCTGCAGCACAGATTACAGTTAGCTATGTCACTCATGTCAATAAAAAACATACGCAATTATTAAAACGTTATCAGAGTGATGATCATACATAGTATTCGACGTGCTTTTCGGTTGCATGGCTATGGTGCTGCAGAATACTTTGTGAAGAGGAAGCGTGACCGTGCTGTTTTTCATGGTGGCCCTCATTATGATGTTCTTCGTGTTTTTGGTGGAGCTCCTCGTGTTTTTGGTGGTGCTCCTGACGTTCCTGGTGGTGTCCCTCGTGATGTACAGGGTTGTGTTTTGTCACTTGGCCTTGGTGCAGTACAATGCTTTGTGACGAGAATGCGTGACCGTGGCCGTGGTGGTGGCCATGATCATGCGCAAATTGCGGCCGCGCAGCGGCCATTGTGACGACGGTAGCGACCAGGAAAATCTGTTTAAATGTCGTACAATTCCATTATAGACTTAATACAAATAAATAACTATTTAAAATAATGAATAATTGCATTCAGAAACGTAAATATGTATATAGTTTGCATTTTTATGTTGTAAGTTATATTAGATATGGGCAGCAGTGGGCAATAATTTTTATAATAATTTAAACAATTTTAATTATTTAAAGCATTATTACCTTGTACATTTTTATTTATTTTTTGTATTCTTTTCTCTTGGGGCTTTGATCTGTGACTGATGATATTCCAGTACTTAATTTTCTTTTTATACAAATTAAAGATACCAGTTAAAATATTTTATCCAAATATGTCAAAAAATGTTGCACCAGTTTGGCGTAGGTAAGTCAGGTTTTTTACTCGCGAGTTAAGCTGACCTTAACTTTCTTTTAGATTCTTGAATGTATGAATATTACCTCTATTCAGAAGTCAAACCTAACTAAAGGAGTAAAGAAATTTGACTAGAGAAAAAATTCGCTTACTAGAATCCCCGGCAGTCGGTAGGCTACCACAGACTACTACACCTGGCAACGTATAATGACCGCACTCTAAGGCTGGATTGTTACTTGGAAGAGTTGGCAGTAGAGTTCAGTGACATAAACTGTCATGTTCTGGTTTTTTCAGAAGTTTGAAGAGAGGGAGAGGACACTGTAACCCTAAAATCCGACCACTTACTCTAACTTCCGAGACGGTGACCTGCTCTCCCAAGGCGGGGTTTATTTCCTCGTCAAGAAGGTGCTTACTAACAACATTGCAGAAATAGGAAGAGCGTCGAGCCGGGTAGCGTACCTAATACAGAAGATGGTACAGGTATTCCCTGATGGCAGTACAGGTATATGCACTGACCTCGACGCACGCTGGTGACGAAGTCGAGGCCATGTATGAAGATTAAATGAACGTGTAATTTGAGCAGCCCGAGTATTTATATTCAAATCAAAGCTTTTTTAAACATATGCTCATTTACAATCTCTAATAATTAGTTTATTACTCACGAGCTTTACTACGACTTACGTATCCGAGTAAGTTTTTGATTAACGGTTTAGCGTTATTTTGCAATGCTTTGATAAATCTTTTTCTTGTATATTCCTAAATTATTACATCGCGTGGTTCCCGGCAAATAAAAGACTACCTATCTCCACCAATGGGTTTCGTAAAAGACGACTGACGTTCGAAATCAATATCCAATCCAATATCTTTAGATCTAAGATGTAGAAATGTCTTTGGTTTTCGCGAGTATAACGCATTGTAATAAAACACTTATAAACGGATTCTATTGCGTATATTTTAGATTTTTGTTTTCCTAACGTTTCGAACACTTTCCACCCTTGTGGTCGATAGATAAAATAAAATAACTTTTAAAATCTGTAACGACGCCTGTCATCTTAGTTATCCTGCGACCACGAACCCTGCAAAGTGTTCGAAACATCAGGAAAAGCAAAAGTATATGCGATAGAATCCGTTTAAAAGTCTTTCATTATAAGATTTAGAAATTAAGCTGAGTTGGATGCCATGGCCTCTTGCACCCTACCTATCTTCAGGCACTCACCACACTCATCCCTGATACTAGTATGTCGTCAGATTCTGATGGCGTACCCACTATCTCTTTCTCCACCTTCTCTTGCACCACCTTTTTGACGTCAGTTTGAGTTTTTTTTTCCATTATGTTCCCACGAGTATGAGGCATACTATACGGTCCACCCGCCGCAATGTCCCGTGTACTCGGTTAATCGTATTTGATCCCAGGGGGTCCACTGTTTCCCTGTGCACCCGTCGCCGCCGGCAAAATTGGATTTGGGAAATTTTTAAGAGGCCTTCTTGCTCGTGGTCCGACCAGATAAGCCAAGATCCTCCGAGTATACTGTCAAATGTGTTAAAAGCAAAGCAACATGGAAATATTCAACTTTTATACAGCTGTTTCGCTACTTTCTATGATGACTGGTGATGAAAACATCACCAAAACTCTAATACATGCCTAAGATTTCTACAGCTCTTCACTAAATGAACGAGGTAACGTAATGTTATTAAAAATTATGTTGAGTCGGTTAAGTAAAAATGCAAAGTTACGGTAAGCGGTTTCATATGATACTTGCGAATCACTCATTAGCGATTATGTAACACCTTATCAAAAATCTAGTACTCTACAATTTATAATAATTTTCCTAAAGCCATAATAGACTGTTCTGTTAAATTTAAACTCAGACAACTCTGAACAAAGCTATCTTTGTTCACTTCATTAACTAATATAGCAGGTACACTGCTGTTATTGCTTAAATCTGTCTTTTCTGAGCTTTTGCTTGAGTATAACTCTTCGAAGAATTTTGTAGCGATAGTTATAATGTCTGGCCTTTTAGTTTTTATCTTAGCAGTATTGTCTTTAATGTTAGGTATCCGATCTGTCTTGTTAATTAGATACTTTGTAGCTTTTTTAATACCTCCCGTTTTAGCGATGTGTTGTTCGAAGGTTTCAATTCTCTGCCGTACTTATCTTATAATGCCGTACTTATCTTATAATTAACCACTAAATGTAATAAAGTCAAAGTGAGTGATTTATCAATAAATGCGCAATGAACTTTCGTGGCTGCCTCAGTTCTGGTGTAATGGTGGCAACCTAATCACAATATTTATATTGGTGTACAAATAATTAAAATAAAGTCAAAATTAAGCAGCCCATGTGCATAATTTTTTTCTTTAAAAATGCTTATTTTGACGACTTTCTGTTGATTTGTGTATATAGTACATGACAGCTAAAGCTTAACAGAGTTATTTAGGAAGACAGCGAACTTTTTTTTATAAATCTGTATTGACTGTGTGATATCTGGATTAAGAATATAGCACCACTCGATTTCCTCCCATGGGTGTCTGAAAAGGCGACTAGGAACTGTAAACCAAAGAGATGAGCAGCAGCATCCCTTCTGTAGAATATAAACTATTCTGAGCTTACCAACAAGCCTGCCAAACGTGGTTTGTACCAGCAATTCTCCCCAAAAAGACGAAACAATTGTAGAACTCTATGGTTGTGGCCTTCATCAGTGGACGTCTTTCGGTTGATTTGATGGTGTTGATGATGATGATGAAATCTGTATTGGCTTTTGCAAATCCACGTCCACGTTCAGCAGTGGAAGTTTCCACGCTGATGCATGTGCCTTAGTCAGCGATATAGTCGAGTATCGCTAGTTGAGCAATAGCTAGTTTATATGAAGGCCTGCCGGTGGTCTCTATTCATGCGCAGACTGTTTCACTACTATCGTATGTCATAGACTAGGCTATCGATTATGAGAAGACCGCGCAGCGTACGTAGTCACGTGCTGTTGTGCGCGCACGGGGAGGTTTGGGGGGATTCCTTACAATCCTCACCGAGAAGTGCCTAAGGGGTCACCCCCTTACAGTCATCCACTCCGAGATTTGCCTAAAGGCTTGGCACCAATGGGCAGCTCTAGTGTGATCTTACGACGACCTCGAGCCCCTTCAGCCATTAGGTGCCGAAGATGACCACTCTAGTGGTTTTAGCCGGTAAAAGCCCTGGTATACCCCTTCGCCCTTCCCCAGGGCGGAGGAAGTTCATGATGAATTTCCATGATCTAATAGCTATACTAGCGAATAATAAAAAATCCATTGAGAAAGTTGTTACCCATAGTAATAGTAGGTAAAAAAATAGATTTTCTTCAGGCAATACGTTCCGACGAGGATCGGAATTCAAACAATATAAGTGTCGAATGATTAGGTTTATATATTAATTTAAAATATTATCAAAATAATGTAATAACAAGTATCAACAATCTTAGAGGTAGCTAAATGTAACATTTTAGGTAACAATTACACGTATATAATTATTAGTGATGATGGTGATGGCGCTCAGGAACAATATGTTTCGCGTGTCCCTCAAATTTCACGTTGGCGTTGAATCTGATAACGGGAAAACACATAATAAGGGATGTTTTAAGTACATAATATACCATAGAATATTAGAAGTACAAAAATTTGTAGAATATGACTCACCCACTCTTCTTGTCGGCATGGTACTCAACGATCCTGATGGTACCGTCGGGCTGGTGCAGGCTGTACACGCCCTTCACGACGTCACCGTCGCGCGCCTCGTGCTGGTACTTCTTGTCGCCGGTGTGCGGGTCCTCCACTTTGTACTCGTATTCGTACTTAGGATGAGCCTACATCATATAAGTATTATAGTTAGCTATGTCACTCTTTCTATAGAAAATACATAGGCAAATGATTGAAACATTATCAGAATTATCTTACATAGTATTCGACGTGTTTTTCAGTCGCATGGCCATGGTGCTGCAGGATGCTTTGTGATGAGGAAGCGTGACCGTGGTGTTCTTCGTGGTGTCCGCCATGATGGTCCTCGTGTTGTTGGTGGTGTTCTTTGTGTTTCTGGTAATGCTCCAAGTGTTTTTGGTGGTGCTCCGCGTGTTTCTGGTGGTGCTCCTCGTTATGCACGGGTTCATGTTTGGTCACGTGGCCTTGATGCAGTACAATGCTCTGCGACGAGAATGCATGACCGTGCCCGTAGTGGGAATCATGACCATGCCCAAATTGAGGCCGCGCAGCGGCCATCGTGACGACAGTGGCGACCAGGAAAATCTGTAAATGTAATAGAAGTAAATAGCAGTAATACACAAACTTAAATATAGACTGAATAGTTAGTATTTTTACAGTCAATTTCAGTTGTGGCCAGTATTATGTAATGATTTTTATAATATCAAACAAGTTTTACAGTACCTTATACATTTTTATTTGATTTTGTTTTGTTCTTTACTCGAGTTTTGATCGGTAACTGATGATCTCCGAGTACTTGTTTTTCTTTTTATACAAATTAAAGGTACCAGTTGAAATATTTGTTCCAAATATGTCCAAAAAATGTCGCACCTGTTTGCCGTATAAGTAAGTCAGATTTTTATACTGGTCAGTAATGGTGACATACATTCATACATCCATACATTACTTTAGATTATTGAATAAAGGCAAGATTCATAATATAGCCTTTATTTAAAAATCAAACAAAAGTGGTTTTCTTTATATTTCAATTTACGTTCCATCTATATTGTACGGGGCGTACGTACTCGTACATAAACGCAAGAGCATGTGGAGGGCCAAATCTGGCGAGGGCGTTATATGCGCGAGTGTATGCTACGTCCCCAGGGATATATGGGTTGAAAGAACTCGGTGGTGTTTTTCATCAGTCAGATACTGGCATACTCCTCCGCCATTCCTAGGTTAGCGGAGGAGCAAGAGATATCCACCATGCATAAAATACTAAATCAAATTGAACCCCAGCCAATCCAAGCACAAGGATAATTAGCTCAGTTGTAATAATTCGATTAATGTTACCCACGTTGCTAGTAAAATTAAGAGAATGTAAATAAAACAGTTGGCATAGTAGCTAAGTTAAGTTACTTTAATTACGATAAATTTGTGTGATGTAAATTTATTGATCTTTAAGTGCAAAAGCATCAATATTATGGCGTGCTAACCTCAGAATACCACCACCCCATTTCCTCCTGTAGGTGTCGTAAAAGTCGACTAAGGGATTGGCCGGAGGATGGGCAGCAGCGTCCTTCGAGTACATTAACAACTTAACTGCGATCGCCAACCCGTCTGCCAAGCGTGGCGATTATGGCAAGACCCCCCAATGAGCCCACAACAAAACCATATCGGTCGTTGTGGTGATCTTTGGGGGAGGCCTGTGTCCAGCAGTGGCACAGCAGTGGTGTGCAGCAGTTCGGCCGACATGATGAACCTAGTTCCGGTTTGTTCCGAGTATTTTTTCTGTGATTTATGAGTAAATTGTACCCACTACACAAGATAAATCCCATACTATGATTTCTTTTGTGCATCGTTAAAAATATAATCTGATTATGTAAGAAGAAGTTTAGACACTGCTTGCACACTGCAAAAACTACTCTCATGAGGAACAGCGTTTTCTGCATGGCCCCCATAATCTATAATAACATACCACACGCTTACAAAGAATTAAATTTAATTTCGTTTAAAAAAAAGGTGCGTAGTATATTAACAGACTTGTCTGTTATTATTATTTTTAAAATTAAATTATTATGTTATAAAAGTCATTTATGTGATAATAGCACTTGTGCTATTATCACATAAATGACTTTTTAACTGATACTTTTTGACATGTAACTGTATTTTTTTTTTAATGATTTACTGTCTATGTGTACTGACTGCCACTATTTGACATGTATTGCTAATTTGTAGTTCTAAATTAATTATATCGCTGAATATCATTATTACTAGATTATTTATTATAATTGACAGACACTATTTGACATTTCTATCGGTAGTTTTAATGGGTTTCATATTGAATATTTTAATTGTATTTCTGATGACTTTTTTTTACATTACCTCCATTTCTTATATTGTTCTGATTTTTTAATTTGTACGCCTCGATAGGCAAAACATGTATGTGCTTCTTTCCTTTTAACATCTTGCATGCTCAATTAGTGTGTAACGCATGTTTGACAAATAAATGATCTTTATCTTTATCTTTATCTTTAGAAAAAACTGTAGTGTAAAAAAACTGAAAGAAAACATTACATTAATTGATAAATTAATAACTTCAGATTTTAAAACGAAAACTTAGCGAACAAATAAAAGTGCGCAACGGAAATAAGGCCGAAATTGATATTCAATCTAATCCAAAATCTTTAGAATAAATATTTAGATCTTCTGTTTTTGTGTTAATATCACACTTAATATAAACATAGATAAATCCTCAATCTTAAATCTAAAGATGTTTGGCCGTAAATCATTGAATGTCAGTGATCATCGCCAAATGCTTTATCTTGCTCTAAACAGTGATCCGTGTAGTGTCTAGATTAAGAATATAGCTCCACGCCGTCTTCCCCTGTAGAGGCCGTAAATGCGACTAACAGACTCTAGATGGGATGAACAGCAGCGTCCCTTCTGTGGAATATTAAACCACCTCCATTTTTGACCGATGTTAGGGACGAATTTTTGGACAAACTTCACAAGTTACTTTTTTTATCTTACTACAAAGCAAACAATATGTTTAATCACATGCTTTGAATATTCTGTGAGTTTTATGGGTATAGGCTAATTTCTCTCCTATCTCATTGGAAAACCCAAATGGGCACACATATATATGTGAACTGCCATTTTTAAATGGGGCATTATTCTGAATATTTCCATTGCCCATTGCTGCTTGTGTGTACGATGCAAACATATTATAGATAAGTGAGGTTGACCCTAAGTGCAAGTCATTCGGTAACATTTAACCGGACTTTTTAAGTTGATATCTTCTAACGGTACCGCAGTGAATAATTGAATCATCATGAAAGTCATTACCTGTCACACATTCACAATCTATTGTAAGTAAACGTACCACTATGTCTGCAAAAGCATTTGTTTTGCAAATACGTGATTAAAGTAAAGTCCACACAATAACTCTAGATTCTTCTACTACTTCGTTTATACTTGAATAAAACTGTAGAAAGACTAAAACTGTACATTGAATATTTTTTGAAAAAAAGTCATACTGCGTGTTCAGGCATATGCCCAAACTGCATATTTTTTTAATTTCTGTTCGTTTGTCCGTTTCTATGTTTGACGAGATCGCCAAAACTACAGAATAGAATAAGTTGAAATTTGATGTCAATGTCCTTTATAGTCCGGATCAGGTTCTAAAATACAAATCATTCTGCTGTTGTACATGTGAGATGAGTAGTATAAAAATGTGCACAACGTTTTGTTTTACAGCGAATATTATAAAAAAATCACACAATTATTTAAAAAATAAACCATCACGCTATATAGGGAGCTAAATGATAGATATTAAGAATAAGAACGTTTATTTCGAAACCTTTCGCAATTGGTTATGTAGCATGCTAAACTGACGCACGGATTGTGATTGTTTTGTTCTCGGAAACAAATCCACCAATGATCCAATCAATGCTCAATCCAATATTACTTTTTGCATTAATTTTATTCTCATAAAGCAGTTTCTATATTACTTATTCTGTGTGGCCTATAGTTGATATTTTAAAATTTATTTAATATGTTAACATTATTACGGTTGCAAACAATAAGTCACAGCGTCACGGGTTCAAGGCAATTATATCTAATAATAACAAGCAGCAGCAGAAGTTCTTTCCTTTGGTTAGTCCAAAGGAAAGAACTTCTCATCTCGTCATAAGTTTTCATTTGTATTTTGCATACATTTTTATCATGAAACAGACGTAGTTTAGTAAATTATTTGTTTGTTGAGGAGTGTTTTATCTTTATAGATATTTTGTCAATGTTAAGTATAACAGCGAAATAAAAAAATTAAAATGCATTTTGATATATCGTCCATTTTTCATTTCATTCGTCCAATCATCAGTGTATCAAAGCCATAATATACACATTTTATTAGAACAGCGATTTTATTGTTATATCAATATGTTGTCTGCAGTAAAAGTATTCGCATTCATGGGATGCAAGATGATAACTGGGCTATAAAGGACAAAAACAACCAGAAACGGGGCCTGATAAAGTTATATCCAAAGTATTGGAGAGTATTCATCAAGAGAACTTTAACAAGAGGAAACAACTTGATAGAATCAGATACACAAAGCAGAAAATGGAAATATTTCGCTTGGCACAGTTTATAAAACAGCAAAATTGAACTTCTCCCACAATTGATTTGAATAATACTATAACTAGGCAATATTGTATTTTGTTGCAACTTCTTCAGTATTGTGGTAAGAAAATAAATTACTTATTTATTAGTAAAAACTATTAACTTCGGTGCCAAAAGTTCATTTGAACGACTAATTGTTCGTTTCATTTGCTTTTAACCCATCTCATCCCATGGGTGTCGTAAAAGGCGACTATGGGATTAACAGGAGGATGGGCAGCAGCGTCCATCGAGTACATTAACAACTCAATTGCGGTCGCCAAACCATCTGTCAAGCGTGGCGATGATGGCAAAACCCCCAATGAGCACACAACACACCCAGACCGGTCATTGTGGTAATTTTCAGGGGAGGCTTGTGTCCAGCACTGGACTTTATTCGGCTGAAACGAAGAACGACGATGACGATTGTTCATTTCTAAGCCATAAAGTGTGATAAAACATTTGCGATGTTATGATATGAAACATTCCAGTCAAATCTGGGGAACCCATTTGTTGCCCTGGATACCACAAACAACGTTTACCAATCCCTTGAGTGAGGTGTTAGAAACCTCAAGGAGGAAGGTAATAGGTTCTGTGAAATTCAGCATACAGGCATGCTTTCGAGAGAAACTTTAAAGCTTATGAAGGAATGACGTGAAAATCCACCAACCTCTTCTTCATAACATCGGGCACTCAATAAAAACATTAACAAACTGTTACGATATGACCTCCGCTGTACCAATACATGCTATATAAAAAGAGCAATTGAGCAGAATCGGGAGTCGAAAGTGTTCGTCCCTAGGAGAATCCACCTGACGAAAATGACCACAGCCAGTGGAGAAGTTGTCGTTTCAAAGCTGCAGATTATTTCGGAAGTTGAACACTTCTATGGCCAGTTATACTTTTCACATGCGTCATGACTTGATCCTAAAAAATAATTCCAGAGCCGCATTGATCCGCCACTTTACTGAAGACCTGCCAGAAATCAGCCTCGATAACATTTAGATTACTCTAAAGCAAATTAGAAATAGAAAAGCCTAAGGAGGGGACGGAGTTACAACTGAACTTCTAAAATCAGGAGGTATACCTGTGCTGGAGAACTCCAGAAAACCTTTAAATCTGTCCTCACTCCAAAGGTGCGGGAAAAGAGTACGGTCGTCCTCTACTTTAAAAAGGGTAAGAACCTTTTGAGGAATTATCGACCTATTTCGCTTCTAAGCCACGTCCACGAGTTGTTTTTAAGGGTCATTAAAGATGGTCTTGCGCAAAGACTCAACAAATTTTAAACCTCGTTGCAGACTGGGTTTTGAGGAGGATACCGCATCATAAACCACATCCACACAGTGCGGTAGATTATACAGAAAACCGCAGAGTACAATCGGCTCCGGTACTAAGTATTTTTAGACTATGAAAAGGCTTTGACTCTATCGAGACAAAGTCAGTTCATTAGTAGTATTCAAAATTCATTTATTTTACGTTAAAAGTTCGTGTTTACCCAAACATAAGAATAAATAGATAATAATAATAAACGCAGAAATTTATAAGTGTATCAAATTTCAATATAATCGATCCAGTATATTCGGAGCAAATTGGCTGTGACAGACAAACATAAGAGTGATCCTATAAGGGTTCCACCGTTTTTTATTCGGACGTATGGAACCCTAAAAACACATTCATATTACAATTCAAAAGCTTATATATTATATATATATTTATAGCTTTGTATAAATCCATTACGATACATTTTCATATAACGGCTAAGAAGCTATGCTGCTTTTCATCATCATATCAGCCAGAAACAACCACTGCTGAACATAAAACTCCCCAAGACGACTGCCGTGTGTCGTCATTTTGGGGGGAATTTGCCAGTACTCACCAAGCTTAGCAGGCGTGTTGGTAAACGCAGAATGGCTACTGTTCCACGGAAGGGTCGTTGTTGTCCATCCCTTAATTTAAGTTTAGAGTGCCTTTGTCACCTTTTACGACATCCACCGGAGGAGATAGAGCGGTATTATATTCTGAATCCGGATGCCACACGCATGCTGTTGCTTTCAGTTAACTGATAAAGCGTTTTGTATGGAAAAATCAAACCTTGTTTTACCTGCCTTATCGACAATATACACATGTTTTTTATCCAGATATATGGCACAGCGTGGCGAATATGGCAAAACCCCCCAATGAGCCCAGGGAGGCTTGTGTCCAGCAGTGGACTTCATTCGGCTGAAATGAGAATGGCACACCTTTCGAATTTTGTGTGTGTGTACATAATTATTACTAAAATAAGGTACCGAGAGTACCGATGTTCACGTCTATTAATATGGTAATGAACTAAGCAGTTGCCATTCCGCTACTGAATTTTAGAGCATGAAGTGTAGTCTTTTATTGATGTATTTTTTAATAACGGCTTTTATTGAATCTATGTATAATATGATTCGGAAAGTCATGTTTCTGGTTAAATCTGATATCATCAAATAACATTGTACAGGTACAACTATATTACGAAATTCTGTATTTTTGTGATAAATTTTCTTTTACTCGTTTTTCGTTTTCAGTACATTCATTGCTCTCATAACACTGTCATAGCCAACAGAAAAAACATTACCAATAATAGATTTATTTTGCATTATAATTTGCGAAGTTACAATTTTTAAAGCTAATTATATTTTCAGCTCATTATCTTCGTGAATATATGTTAATATTAAAATCTTTATTCTTAAAAGAGGATTTCTTTTGAAATACCTACTTAATGTTGTATAATGTATAAGGTACAGCTGAAGCTGTAAATAAAGCACAGCGCTGAATTCTGCAAGTGGATATTACAATTACTTTTGTTTGGTAAAGGGAATCAAAACAGTGGCAGGCTGGACTCGCCCAGCATTGTATAGCATTTCTAACCTTTAGCTTTCTATTCTGCGATGTTACCGGACATCAGAAGTGGCTACGCTATCGATTATTATATTCGATTTATCTTTTATTCTATACTATACTGCTGATAGTATAATATAGTACATTAAAATAAAAAAATTACCAATTCTGTCAAGCTATAAAGATCACCAACTATAATAATTGACAGCTATTAACAGTAGCGATAATAATTACAAACAAAAGAAGTTATAATTATAAACAAGTTGGTCGATGTAGCCGTTAAGTACCCATAATAACGCGACGTACGTCATCATTTAAATTTTCTTAAGGCAATACGTTATGATGAGATTAGGAATAAAAACAATTGAGTGTCAAAATTATTACTATAATTTAACATATTATCAACATAATATAATCAGTGACACAACGATCAACAATTTTAGAGGTAACTTAATGTAACAAGGTAACAATTGCACAATTAGGTTAAAATACAATATAATTAGAGATGATGATGATGGTGCTCAGGAACAATATGTTTGGCGTGTCCCTCAAACTTCACGTTGGCGTTGAATCTGAGAATGAGGAACTACAGTCAGTAATGTTTTAACAACATACACATGATATTCTATGCATCGTAAAAAAATAGTAGAATATGACTCACCCGCTCTTCTTGTCGGCATGGTACTCCACAATCCTGATGGTACCATCGGGTTCGTGCAGGCTGTACACGCCCTTCACGATGTCACCGTCGCGCGTCTCGTGCTGGTACTTCTTGTCGCCAGTGTGCGGGTCCACCACTTTGTACTCGAACTGGTACTTAGGGTGAGCCTGCAGCAAACGTTACAGTTAGTTACATCACTCTCCATATAAATAGAAGTTATGAATTATTTGAACGCTACATACATAGTATTCAATGTGTTTTTTGGTTGCGTGACCATGGTGTTGTACGATACTCTGTGATGAGGAGGCGTGACCGTGATGTTCCTCGTGGTGACCCGAATGGTGTTCTTCATGTTTCTGGTGGTGCTCCTCGTGTTTATGGTGGTGTTGCTGATGTTCCTGGTGGTGCTCCTCGTGATGTACGGGCTCGTATTTGGTCACGTGACCTTGATGCAGTACGATGCTCTGTGACGAGAACGCGTGGCCATGGCCATGGTGGTGATCGTGACCATGCCCAAATTGTGGCCGTGCGGTGACTATCGTGACGACAGTAATCACCAGGAAAATCTGTTTACGTGTGAAACAATTTTATTATATTTTAAATGCAAGGAAATAGTCATTGCATTCAGAAACATAAATATATACTCAATAGTTAACATTTTTATGACGTAAGCTATAACGGTTGAGGCTAGTAGAGCTACAGCCAATGATTTGTATGTAAAAGAATAAGTTAAAATATTTAAAGCAGTACCTTGTACATTTTTTAATTAATGTTTTGTATTCTTTACTCTTGGAGTATTGATCACTAACTGATAAACTCCCGGAGTATAATTTTTCTTTTTATATTAATTAAATCTACCAGTTCATACATTTTTTCGTAATATGTTTAAAATATGTCCAACCAGTTTGCTAAATGAGTTAAATTTATGTAGTCGTAACTTACGTTGACCCTGAGCAAAACATAATTACCGCACATAACTTTCTTTACAAAGGGTTCAGGGTTAGTTGGCATTCATGAAGTTAATGCATATAATTGTATGCTTTTGAGCTCATATCATGTAACATTCCTATAGATTCTTGAATATAATAATATTGCCTGTATTCAGAAATCAAACCCATCTAAGCTATTTGGTGGTTGTCTCTCTATTCGAAGGGATAGGCACATCAAATGTCCAGTATACTGTTTAATCCTACAATCCTCTTTTACCTTAAAGAACGTTTTAAGTTCCTTAATGATGCACATTCGAAATTCTTGAAATCGTCGAAAAATCTAAGACTTGAGATGCCAATGCATTCTACCAAATTTTGTGATAAATCCCTCACCGTTCAGGCTGACCCATTATGGAATTCACTGCCTGTGTCAATCAAACGTGCCCAGTAATTGGTAAAAAACCTAGTAAAAGAATATTACATATAATATGTTTATTGTATTGTATATTTGTGAATGAAGTCCACTGCTGGACACAGGCCTCCCCCAAAGATCACCACAACGACCGATATGGGTGTGTTGTGGGCTCATTGGAAAGTTTTGCCATAATCACCACGCTTGGCAGACGGGTTGACGATCGCAGTTCAGTTGTTAATGTACTCTATGGACGCTGCTGCCCATCCTCCAGATAATCCCTTAGGCGACTCTTACGACACCCACGGGAGGAGATGGGGGTGGTGGTATTCAAAGGCGGCACCACACGGCAAATTACAGCAAGATAAATCCGTAAAGGCAGTGTCTTTGTTGAATGTTCCTTTTTGTTGTTTAATTATTGCTTATTAATCCCTTAATGTATTAATGTATGTAACATATTTTATTCTCATAAAGCAGTTTCTATATTACTTATTCTGTGTGGCCTATAGTTGATATTTTAATATTTATTTAATATGTTAACATTATTACGGTTGCAAACAATAAGTCACAGCGTCACGGGTTCAAGGCAATTATATCTAATAATAACAAGCAGCAGCAGAAGTTCTTTCCTTTGGTTAGTCCAAAGGAAAGAACTTCTCATCTCGTCATAAGTTTTCATTTGTATTTTGCATACATTTTTATCATGAAACAGACGTAGTTTAGTAAATTATTTGTTTGTTGAGGAGTGTTTTATCTTTATAGATATTTTGTCAATGTTAAGTATAACAGCGAAATAAAAAAATTAAAATGCATTTTGATATATCGTCCATTTTTCATTTCATTCGTCCAATCATCAGTGTATCAAAGCCATAATATACACATTTTATTAGAACAGCGATTTTATTGTTATATCAATATGTTGTCTGCAGTAAAAGTATTCGCATTCATGGGATGCAAGATGATAACTGGGCTATAAAGGACAAAAACAACCAGAAACGGGGCCTGATAAAGTTATATCCAAAGTATTGGAGAGTATTCATCAAGAGAACTTTAACAAGAGGAAACAACTTGATAGAATCAGATACACAAAGCAGAAAATGGAAATATTTCGCTTGGCACAGTTTATAAAACAGCAAAATTGAACTTCTCCCACAATTGATTTGAATAATACTATAACTAGGCAATATTGTATTTTGTTGCAACTTCTTCAGTATTGTGGTAAGAAAATAAATTACTTATTTATTAGTAAAAACTATTAACTTCGGTGCCAAAAGTTCATTTGAACGACTAATTGTTCGTTTCATTTGCTTTTAACCCATCTCATCCCATGGGTGTCGTAAAAGGCGACTATGGGATTAACAGGAGGATGGGCAGCAGCGTCCATCGAGTACATTAACAACTCAATTGCGGTCGCCAAACCATCTGTCAAGCGTGGCGATGATGGCAAAACCCCCAATGAGCACACAACACACCCAGACCGGTCATTGTGGTAATTTTCAGGGGAGGCTTGTATCCAGCACTGGACTTTATTCGGCTGAAACGAAGAACGACGATGACGATTGTTCATTTCTAAGCCATAAAGTGTGATAAAACATTTGCGATGTTATGATATGAAACATTCCAGTCAAATCTGGGGAACCCATTTGTTGCCCTGGATACCACAAACAACGTTTACCAATCCCTTGAGTGAGGTGTTAGAAACCTCAAGGAGGAAGGTAATAGGTTCTGTGAAATTCAGCATACAGGCATGCTTTCGAGAGAAACTTTAAAGCTTATGAAGGAATGACGTGAAAATCCACCAACCTCTTCTTCATAACATCGGGCACTCAATAAAAACATTAACAAACTGTTACGATATGACCTCCGCTGTACCAATACATGCTATATAAAAAGAGCAATTGAGCAGAATCGGGAGTCGAAAGTGTTCGTCCCTAGGAGAATCCACCTGACGAAAATGACCACAGCCAGTGGAGAAGTTGTCGTTTCAAAGCTGCAGATTATTTCGGAAGTTGAACACTTCTATGGCCAGTTATACTTTTCACATGCGTCATGACTTGATCCTAAAAAATAATTCCAGAGCCGCATTGATCCGCCACTTTACTGAAGACCTGCCAGAAATCAGCCTCGATAACATTTAGATTACTCTAAAGCAAATTAGAAATAGAAAAGCCTAAGGAGGGGACGGAGTTACAACTGAACTTCTAAAATCAGGAGGTATACCTGTGCTGGAGAACTCCAGAAAACCTTTAAATCTGTCCTCACTCCAAAGGTGCGGGAAAAGAGTACGGTCGTCCTCTACTTTAAAAAGGGTAAGAACCTTTTGAGGAATTATCGACCTATTTCGCTTCTAAGCCACGTCCACGAGTTGTTTTTAAGGGTCATTAAAGATGGTCTTGCGCAAAGACTCAACAAATTTTAAACCTCGTTGCAGACTGGGTTTTGAGGAGGATACCGCATCATAAACCACATCCACACAGTGCGGTAGATTATACAGAAAACCGCAGAGTACAATCGGCTCCGGTACTAAGTATTTTTAGACTATGAAAAGGCTTTGACTCTATCGAGACAAAGTCAGTTCATTAGTAGTATTCAAAATTCATTTATTTTACGTTAAAAGTTCGTGTTTACCCAAACATAAGAATAAATAGATAATAATAATAAACGCAGAAATTTATAAGTGTATCAAATTTCAATATAATCGATCCAGTATATTCGGAGCAAATTGGCTGTGACAGACAAACATAAGAGTGATCCTATAAGGGTTCCACCGTTTTTTATTCGGACGTATGGAACCCTAAAAACACATTCATATTACAATTCAAAAGCTTATATATTATATATATATTTATAGCTTTGTATAAATCCATTACGATACATTTTCATATAACGGCTAAGAAGCTATGCTGCTTTTCATCATCATATCAGCCAGAAACAACCACTGCTGAACATAAAACTCCCCAAGACGACTGCCGTGTGTCGTCATTTTGGGGGGAATTTGCCAGTACTCACCAAGCTTAGCAGGCGTGTTGGTAAACGCAGAATGGCTACTGTTCCACGGAAGGGTCGTTGTTGTCCATCCCTTAATTTAAGTTTAGAGTGCCTTTGTCACCTTTTACGACATCCACCGGAGGAGATAGAGCGGTATTATATTCTGAATCCGGATGCCACACGCATGCTGTTGCTTTCAGTTAACTGATAAAGCGTTTTGTATGGAAAAATCAAACCTTGTTTTACCTGCCTTATCGACAATATACACATGTTTTTTATCCAGATATATGGCACAGCGTGGCGAATATGGCAAAACCCCCCAATGAGCCCAGGGAGGCTTGTGTCCAGCAGTGGACTTCATTCGGCTGAAATGAGAATGGCACACCTTTCGAATTTTGTGTGTGTGTACATAATTATTACTAAAATAAGGTACCGAGAGTACCGATGTTCACGTCTATTAATATGGTAATGAACTAAGCAGTTGCCATTCCGCTACTGAATTTTAGAGCATGAAGTGTAGTCTTTTATTGATGTATTTTTTAATAACGGCTTTTATTGAATCTATGTATAATATGATTCGGAAAGTCATGTTTCTGGTTAAATCTGATATCATCAAATAACATTGTACAGGTACAACTATATTACGAAATTCTGTATTTTTGTGATAAATTTTCTTTTACTCGTTTTTCGTTTTCAGTACATTCATTGCTCTCATAACACTGTCATAGCCAACAGAAAAAACATTACCAATAATAGATTTATTTTGCATTATAATTTGCGAAGTTACAATTTTTAAAGCTAATTATATTTTCAGCTCATTATCTTCGTGAATATATGTTAATATTAAAATCTTTATTCTTAAAAGAGGATTTCTTTTGAAATACCTACTTAATGTTGTATAATGTATAAGGTACAGCTGAAGCTGTAAATAAAGCACAGCGCTGAATTCTGCAAGTGGATATTACAATTACTTTTGTTTGGTAAAGGGAATCAAAACAGTGGCAGGCTGGACTCGCCCAGCATTGTATAGCATTTCTAACCTTTAGCTTTCTATTCTGCGATGTTACCGGACATCAGAAGTGGCTACGCTATCGATTATTATATTCGATTTATCTTTTATTCTATACTATACTGCTGATAGTATAATATAGTACATTAAAATAAAAAAATTACCAATTCTGTCAAGCTATAAAGATCACCAACTATAATAATTGACAGCTATTAACAGTAGCGATAATAATTACAAACAAAAGAAGTTATAATTATAAACAAGTTGGTCGATGTAGCCGTTAAGTACCCATAATAACGCGACGTACGTCATCATTTAAATTTTCTTAAGGCAATACGTTATGATGAGATTAGGAATAAAAACAATTGAGTGTCAAAATTATTACTATAATTTAACATATTATCAACATAATATAATCAGTGACACAACGATCAACAATTTTAGAGGTAACTTAATGTAACAAGGTAACAATTGCACAATTAGGTTAAAATACAATATAATTAGAGATGATGATGATGGTGCTCAGGAACAATATGTTTGGCGTGTCCCTCAAACTTCACGTTGGCGTTGAATCTGAGAATGAGGAACTACAGTCAGTAATGTTTTAACAACATACACATGATATTCTATGCATCGTAAAAAAATAGTAGAATATGACTCACCCGCTCTTCTTGTCGGCATGGTACTCCACAATCCTGATGGTACCATCGGGTTCGTGCAGGCTGTACACGCCCTTCACGATGTCACCGTCGCGCGTCTCGTGCTGGTACTTCTTGTCGCCAGTGTGCGGGTCCACCACTTTGTACTCGAACTGGTACTTAGGGTGAGCCTGCAGCAAACGTTACAGTTAGTTACATCACTCTCCATATAAATAGAAGTTATGAATTATTTGAACGCTACATACATAGTATTCAATGTGTTTTTTGGTTGCGTGACCATGGTGTTGTACGATACTCTGTGATGAGGAGGCGTGACCGTGATGTTCCTCGTGGTGACCCGAATGGTGTTCTTCATGTTTCTGGTGGTGCTCCTCGTGTTTATGGTGGTGTTGCTGATGTTCCTGGTGGTGCTCCTCGTGATGTACGGGCTCGTATTTGGTCACGTGACCTTGATGCAGTACGATGCTCTGTGACGAGAACGCGTGGCCATGGCCATGGTGGTGATCGTGACCATGCCCAAATTGTGGCCGTGCGGTGACTATCGTGACGACAGTAATCACCAGGAAAATCTGTTTACGTGTGAAACAATTTTATTATATTTTAAATGCAAGGAAATAGTCATTGCATTCAGAAACATAAATATATACTCAATAGTTAACATTTTTATGACGTAAGCTATAACGGTTGAGGCTAGTAGAGCTACAGCCAATGATTTGTATGTAAAAGAATAAGTTAAAATATTTAAAGCAGTACCTTGTACATTTTTTAATTAATGTTTTGTATTCTTTACTCTTGGAGTATTGATCACTAACTGATAAACTCCCGGAGTATAATTTTTCTTTTTATATTAATTAAATCTACCAGTTCATACATTTTTTCGTAATATGTTTAAAATATGTCCAACCAGTTTGCTAAATGAGTTAAATTTATGTAGTCGTAACTTACGTTGACCCTGAGCAAAACATAATTACCGCACATAACTTTCTTTACAAAGGGTTCAGGGTTAGTTGGCATTCATGAAGTTAATGCATATAATTGTATGCTTTTGAGCTCATATCATGTAACATTCCTATAGATTCTTGAATATAATAATATTGCCTGTATTCAGAAATCAAACCCATCTAAGCTATTTGGTGGTTGTCTCTCTATTCGAAGGGATAGGCACATCAAATGTCCAGTATACTGTTTAATCCTACAATCCTCTTTTACCTTAAAGAACGTTTTAAGTTCCTTAATGATGCACATTCGAAATTCTTGAAATCGTCGAAAAATCTAAGACTTGAGATGCCAATGCATTCTACCAAATTTTGTGATAAATCCCTCACCGTTCAGGCTGACCCATTATGGAATTCACTGCCTGTGTCAATCAAACGTGCCCAGTAATTGGTAAAAAACCTAGTAAAAGAATATTACATATAATATGTTTATTGTATTGTATATTTGTGAATGAAGTCCACTGCTGGACACAGGCCTCCCCCAAAGATCACCACAACGACCGATATGGGTGTGTTGTGGGCTCATTGGAAAGTTTTGCCATAATCACCACGCTTGGCAGACGGGTTGACGATCGCAGTTCAGTTGTTAATGTACTCTATGGACGCTGCTGCCCATCCTCCAGATAATCCCTTAGGCGACTCTTACGACACCCACGGGAGGAGATGGGGGTGGTGGTATTCAAAGGCGGCACCACACGGCAAATTACAGCAAGATAAATCCGTAAAGGCAGTGTCTTTGTTGAATGTTCCTTTTTGTTGTTTAATTATTGCTTATTAATCCCTAACTACGTCAGATCTATTATGTATTCTGTGCCGTAACGTTAAGATAACCTATCTTTAAAAAAAGGCTTGAACTGGCTTCTGCCTAGTTTTTAGACAGTTAATGAAACTGTAGTAGGTTTCGTTCGATTTGAAAGTATTAATTTTTGCTCATCTCAGGCATTTTTTTTGGCCGATGGGGCATTCCCATACATTGCAGGCATACAATAACGGTGGAATGTAAAGACGTTCCTTTATTATTGTATGGGGCCTACTAGTAAGTGGAGAGCCAAGATATGGCGAGGGTGGCGTATCGCTCTCGGCGACTTATAGGTTTGAATACCGTGGTGTTTTTTATTAGTAAGATACCGACATACCTCTCCACCATTCCCAGGGCAGAGTAAGAGCATTAAGAATCCAACATGCTTAAAAAACAAAATGGAATTTGAGCCCCAGCCGGTCCAAGCACATACGTAATTAGCTCAGTTGGAGGGAGTTATATTATAACAATACTTGTAATTTTACTCATCACTAGTAAACCTAAGAGAATATAATATAGAAGATTCGGCGCAGTGGCTAAGCGGTTAGTCTACAGCGCTGTGTTCAAAATTCCCGCATGGCACAAATATAAGTACGTCATATAGATGGTAGTGCTGGATCTAGGCGATTGAGTATGTGAGACTTATATGTAAACTACACCCAAGACTCACCTACCACTTATAAAAATGACATAACGTTTGAATATTTTGTTAAGACCACTGCATAATAGGGATAATTGTGACTAAATGCTTGATAACATTTGTACACAGTTATACAATAAATCAATTTTATCTTTATACATTTTCAATACTTGTCACTATCGTAACTTCGGATTTTAATGAGAATACTTTAATACCAGATACGTCATCATCATTATTAATTACATATAAATCTCGTTACATCAATTGAGTAAGTTTTAATCGTAATTATAATGAGCAGCGAATTAGACCCCCACTGTACCGTACGGATGCGCGGAGGGAAGCGCCAGAGTCTTACTAGTTAAAACCCCACGGTGTGTTCACGGAGTCATAGCCCCGGATTTGCTGGTGGAAGTACTTTCTACGCTATTTTTAGCGGGCCCGGACCGTTTCAGTTCCTCTCCACCCCTATTGCCTTGGACTGAACCGACGAGTTGAGCGTTTTGGAGGGGGAGTTAAGCCAAGCCGTTGGCTGCCTGAAGGCTCGCAAAAACACGCGGCGCGTACGCGTTTGCACCATATCGGGGACCGCTTGAGGCGGCTGTTCACTAGCTGCATAGCATCATCGGAGCCTATGTGCATGATAGGCATTTTTGCTATGTGGGCAAGTTCGGAAGCGTAAAACGTTCCTCCGGCCCTCCTGTTATGGAAGTCTACCTACGATGTGGTCCTGCATGTCGTTCTGCCTGCTGGTATCAATTTTGTGCTACCGCTTGCCGAGCTGAGCAAATGGTGACGGTTTCTGAAAGGAGTGTCAAATGCCGTATTAGCTAACAAGCTACCACAATTACCCGCCCATTAACAGTCGTCACAATCTGCGGGTTTCTGGAACGCAAATCATCGAAAAATTTGCTAATTGACTGTTAACGCGTGTAGTTCGAGAACGTTAGGAAAATCGTTACTTTGTTTTTTGTCTAATGCATATCGCGATCTCATTCGTTTAACTAATTAAGACTTGAAGTTGAGATGAAGATAATGTTTCATTAAAATAATACTTACAGAAAAAAGGAGTTTCTGACAATAGCGGGAAAAATTAGTACATATTAAGCTATTCAAATTCAATTAATATCTTTGCTATTATTACCTACGAAAGAAAAACACATTCAGTTAATTTTTTTACTATTATTATTATTTAAACATTCATGCTGGTATTTTAGTAACGTGCTTTATGATTATTGAGCTTACCTCAAGTTTTCTCCGACACTTATTAACCTTTTATTCATATTAATAGCCTTTAAATGAGTAATATTTTAATTTAGTTAATTTTACGCTATTAATCGGTCAATATTCACCAATTATAAAATAGCTCGTCGACATCTGTTGACAGGCGAAAAAGCTTTATAGAAACCCATAATCTATCGCATGTCAATTGCCGACAGCCGTGTAGACACAAAATATTTTTTAATTGTGTCTCGTTTTACGACACGAAAAGATAATTGCTCTGACAAGCTGTTTATTGGAGATATGACACATTGTTAACAAGGTGTTAACAGCTTGTCAATTCTTTGTTTCCGTAACCCGAAACCCTTTTAATTCGAGATTAACAGATTGTTACGTAATTTTCGTTTGAGAAACCGGCTGTAACTCAAATTTTAAGTATGAAACTAGTTTTCAGATTTCTTTTTTATAAATAGCAACGTAAATAGTTTTTAAAGAAAATAAATTAAAGAAGTCAATTATTTCAAAACAGCTTATTTTAAAAGCTCGTATTCAAACATTTCGTAATAAATGCTTATCTTTATGACTTTCTATTTGTAATACTTTCAGCTAAGTAAATTTAATTTTGTATGACAGCTAACTTTATTATTCTTCTAATATATATGTTTATTTTTGCAAATACCTATTGATATTATAGCTTATTTTTTAAGTAAATATCGATTGTTGAATCACCCAAAGTTCGGCAGCGCTACACCTTTACTTTAAACACACACAAAACCTTTAATTTACCAGTATAGCTATTGTGTGGTTAAGACCACCATATTCTCCCATAACTTCGAAACTACATAAATGTTTAATGTCGTGAAACGCCATCGTAGCACTAAGATACGTTTCCGGAAACTTGATATGCAAGGAAGTGATAAGAGACAGTTAAAGCGCTTAATAATATAGTAAGTGGCGTTTCAGTATTCATCCATAAGCTGCCAATACAGTCAGGAAGCTAGCCATTTAATAGTTGAGATTATGTTTATTTTGAAATAAAAATAACTCTAATTTATATACATTTATTTTTATTGATCTTAATATTTACAAAACATAGCTTGAAACTTGAGACACAACCATACAACAATCAACAGCTTAAATAATTTGTCATCAACAATTAGGTTAATATAAGGAATCAGTGATGATGATGATGTTCAGGAACAACATGTATGGCATGGCCTTCGAATTTCACATTGGCGTTGAATCTGGAAAAGGAGAAACTCTCAGTCAGTGACAATTTAAATACATACATACCATATTTTATATGCATAGTCAAAAAAAAGTTGAATAAGACTCACCCGCTCTTCTTGTCAGCGTGGTACTCGACGATTCTGACAGTACCGTCGGGCTCGTGCAGGCTGTAGACGCCCTTCACGACGTCACCGTCGCGCACCTCATGCTGGTACTTCTTGTCGCCGGTGTGCGGGTCCTCCACTTTGTACTCGAACTGGTATTTAGGATGAGCCTGCAAAAGCACACGATATAGTTAGCTATGTCACTCTTTTTATGACACGCATATACATGACTGAAGCATTATCAGTTAACTTACATAGTATTCGACGTGTTTTTCAGTCGCGTGATCATGGTGCTGCAGAATGCTTTGTGATGATGAAGCATGACCGTGGTGTTCTTCGTGGTGTCCCTCATTATGATCTTCCTCGTGTTTCTGGTGGTGCTCTTCGTGATGTACAGGCTCGTGTTTGGTCACGTGACCTTGATGCAATACGATGCTCTGTGACGAGATTGCGTGACCATGCCCATGGTGGTGGTCATGACCATGCCCAAATTGTGGCCGCGCGGCGACCATCGTGACGAATTATTAATTGTATTCGGAAACAAATATACATATAGTGACTAGTTCGTAGTTTTATGGCATAAGCTAACAGTTGCTTATGCGCAGCCGGATACAATGATTTGCATTCATCAACAAACGAATTTATAAAGAAGTACCTTGTACATTTTGTATTCGTTACCTACTCGTAGAGTATTGAACGTTTACTGATAATCTCTCAGTACATACTTTTTCTTTTTATACCAATTAAAGGTACCAGTTGATACATTTTTTCGCAATATATTAAAAAATATCTAACCAGTTCGCTATATAATCCAGATTTATTTATCCTCGTAAGTAAAGCTGACCTTTATCAAAACATCAAAGCTGTAAAGTATGTGTAACAACTTTCTTTACACGTTGACATTCATGAAGTAAAGTAGGTATGTTTCTTTTAGTTTTCACTATAGTAGGTATGTACCTACGTGTGGCCCTCTACGGGGCGCCTGTATGGTCAGCTCGACTGTCAGGTGCCCAGCGCTGCAGAACCAAAATTCACGGTCTGCAGCGCAGAGTGGCTATCCGGATCGCACGAGGATACCGAACGGTGTCCTACGAGGCGGCAACTCTCCTGGCGCGTTTTCCGCCTTTCGACATCCTGGCGGAGATGGATGCGTGGGTCTACGATCAGACACGCTCCCTCCGCCAGAGCGGCGAAAACGCGCCTCCAGGGGCGTTGGACAGGCTGCGGCGGCTAGCTCGCCGACGCGCACTTGTAAAGTGGCGTCACCGCCTGCGGATGCAATTTGCGACCAAGCGCGTCGTCGAGGCCGTCCTGCCGCTCTTCGGAGCCTGGCTCAGAAGGAGCGAGCGCGTCACCTATCGCCTGACGCAGGTGCTCACCGGGCACGGTTGTTTCGGTGCGTACCTGCACAGGATAGGACGCGAGGCCACGGCACAATGCCACCATTGTGATAGCGACCAGGACACCGCACAGCACACGCTCGAGGCGTGCCCTGCGTGGGCCGCCGAGCGGCGGATCCTGGTCGATCGGATCGGGCAAGATCTCTCTCTGCCAGCAGTAGTGTCGGCTATGTTGGCAGAGCACGAAAACTGGAATGCAGTGGTCTCCTTCTGTGAGAGCGTCATGCTCCAGAAGGAGACCGCAGAGCGGGATCGGGAGAGGGCCGATCCCGCTCGAAGAAGAAGGAGACGGCGCCGGGGTAACAACCGCCCTGGCGCCTAATTCCGATACGCCTGAAAACCCCTGCCGTTGCTATAAGGTGGGGGACCTCTGGGTTCGCGGGTGCGTAGATTGGGGAATCTGCGTGCCCACACCAAGCGACCCAAGAGAAGACGGTAGCACGCATGTGGTCACGCGCTGCCGTGGGACGCTTTGGGGGATCCTTTACAATCCCCCTGGGGGGGTGACCGCTTTACAGTCACCCTCTCCGAGATGTGCCAATAGGCGTGGCACTAGTGGGCGGCTCTAGTGTGATCATACGAGGACCTGGAGCCTCCCTTACGTGCCGAAGATGACCGCTCCAGTGGTTTTAGCCGGTAGGAGTCCGGCATACCCCTTCGCCCTTCCCCGGGGCGAAGGAAGTTCATGATGAATTTCCACTGGGCACCAATAAAAAAAAAAATAAAAAAAAAAAAAAAGGTATGTACCTACGTATAGATTATTGTAACAAAACTGTAGCTGAATAGAATTCTTTACATTCAACAAAACAAATAAAACGATTATTGACGTAATATACACACACAGGCTAGATTATAGCCTAGTTCAGAGATCAGAGCTTTCAAGTTTTTTTTATTAATTTAGACTCAAATAAATATCAAACAGTAGAAACAAAAAATACATTATCATCATGATGATGACTACGTCTCTATGCCATGTATTATGGCAGCACTGCGGTATTGTTGTCGTTTGCAGTCAATCCTTATAAGAAACATGGAGTAGAGTATACTTTATTGTACACCAAAATAAATAGTAGTAATAAAACGTAACAACAGTACAATTGGCGGACTGTTTTTTTTATTGGGCCCATTGTAAATTCTTCACGAACTTCTGCCGCCCCGGGGAAGGACCAAGGGGCATGCCGGACTTTTTTATTTTTATTGGTGTCCAATTCTTCATGAACTTCCTTCACCCCGTGGTATGGGTGGGACTACTACCGGCTAGCTCTTGGGTCCCTCGGTGTGGGCACGCAGATTCCCCAATCTACAAAACTCAGAGATCCCCTGCCTTATAGCGATGGCAGGGAGTTTCAGGCGTATAGGAATTAGGCGCCAGGGCGGTTGTTAACCCGGCGCCGTCTCCTCCTTCTACGAGTAGGATTGGCCCCCTCCCGATCCCGCTCTGCTTCTGGTGCATGACGCTCTCTCAGAAGGAGACCTCTGCATTTTAGTTTTCAAGCTCTGCCAATATAGCCGGCAGAGAGTGATATTGCCCGATCCGATCGACTTGGATCCACCGCTCGGCCGCCCACGCAGGGCACGCCACGTGCGTGTGCTGTGCGGTATCCTGGTCGCTATCACAATGGTGGCATTGTGCCTTAGCTTCGCATCCTTTCCTATGCAGGTATGCACCACAACATTTGTTGACATGTCTCGAGTGTTGTTACTCAACTAAATATAACTAAACTATCACTGACTGAATGTTTCCCTGATTACAGATTCAACGCCAACGTGAAGTTCGAGGAACACGCCAAACATATGAACATCATCAGAGCTCCCGGTTTTCCTCATCATCATCATGTCAGCCATACATCGTCCACTACTGAACAAAGGCCTCCCCCATGGTTTTCCGCAACTGTGTCATCATATTGTGGGGAATTGGCCAGTACTCACTACGTTTAGCAGGTGGGTTGGTGAGCGCAGAATGGCTACTGTTCCACAGAAAGGACGCTGCTGCCCGTCTCTCTGGTTTAGAGTCCCTTAGTCGCCTTTTACGACCTCCACGGGAGGAGATGGAGTGGTGCTATATTCTTAAATGGACACCATACGGATACGGTTTTTCTCACCATGACCTTATTTTCCTCTCGTATATCTTAAAACCTCCTAATCCCAAGCCTAAGGTACAGTACAAGCATCGCATTACGCACTTGAATGTCGATAAATTAAAGAGTGATGCTATTGATTGGAAACTGTTAGTAGAGGTCACAATAGTGGATGATATAGTGAGCATTTATAATCGAAGCTGAAGAGAGAAAGACAGAAAAATAAATTGTGTTGTAAGTGGTGATCGGCCTCTATAACACTCATGCTCCTGTGGAAAAGGAAAGAGGTGTCCAACATACCATAAGCTATGTCTTTAGATGAATTAACTTCAGCGGTAATAAAAATTCATTTGTTTAACTTTAAAATGATTTCATTGTCCCTACCTAATGGTAAATCATTTTCAAATGACTTTCCTGTCTAAGCATTAGCCTAGACAAGTCATAACGAATTCAGTACCTAACAGGCGAGAATCGTCCGTATGGTATCTGGATAAAGAATATAGCACCACTCCATCTCCTTCCATAGATTTTGTGAAAAGCAAACCATTCTGCACTCACCAACCCTCCTGCCAAGCTTAGCGAGTGCCAGCAAATCCCCCCAATATGGAATTACACAATTATGGAAATCGGTGGGGGAGGCCTTTGTTCAGTAGTGGACGTTGTAACTATGGCTGACATGATGACATGATAAGAATCGTCCTATTCCAGAGATAGTTCATTACAGGGTATAAATACTGTTTGTATTTAATTATTTGAATTAATAATAATTATAAGATATGAAACCCCTCCGGGCAGTCGTTATCTCACAATGGCATAAGATAATCCTGGAGGGCAGATTAAAGTAGCTGCTTGATTTCTTCCTACCTTCTGATATAAAAAAAGTATATCATAAGAAAAAAAAGTATATCAAGTAGCTTACAGAACGCAGGGCAGTTTGTGGCGAGCTGATGTGAGTGGCGACACTGCGTACCCGAATGCTCCAGAGAGTCGGTCAGGGCCTCGCGAGACGCGCGATGGTGAAACCAGTGCCGCACCTTTCTACACCCCTAGCCGCTCACACCAGTGTTGCTCCTTGTCGCCTGTAGTAGTGGCCATTTAGGGGGCCCATCTTGTGAATGGCAAGTCACCGTCTGCCACAGAATTTCACTTTAAAGGTTGAAAGGCAGACGCCGTTGTTTCCGTTTTTAGAAGTATATAATCCATATATAATCCATTTAGCATAGCGACCTTATAATTGTAGTCACCATCTTATACAATAGTTTTACACCTAAGGGGATAATCCAAGACTGCATTTTATAGTGTACCCATGGAGAGTCCCCGGTTAGTGTCCCATTACATTATAGATTAAAATTCTCTAAAGGGCCTCTGCGTGTTGGACTCATGTCCCCGCGTAATCCTATCAAAAGACCGGGTTCCCCCTTACAGGGGATATAAGCCCGTGAAAAGAGAGACATAAGATATGATAACTCCTTGGACCTTGGAGTTAATCCAACGGGAATCACCAGTAACCACAATACACGGCCGACGAGTATTCAAATCTGACCTTATGTGCAACGGATCCCCGGATGATTGATAATTTTACGCTTGTATTGGATACATCATTATTAAATAAATCTTGAATTTAAATTATTGTAGCTCTCAAATCTCTTTGAAGTATACACTTTCGTTCTTAATTTGAATGACGTCACATCCTTCAGGAGAATTCCAATGAAAATGTGTGACCACAAAAACTCACCCGATCTGTAAAAAAGTCATCAATTTTCGTCCCTATCCTGACGAATATTATAGAATCTGTTTGCAGCATTATCTACAGCAAGGAATTCATCTTTGCAGATGGTTTTGTAATCAGCATTCTCATTATAAAAGTTTTAATATACATCAGAGCTGGAGCTCTGAGATAAGCACACAGGATGAAAGCCAGGTCAGCTTCATTATATTGATATACAGTAGGCCAGTGAAATACTAAATCTGATCTCCTGAGCTATTTCGTATAACACCAAATATTCTTTAACAAACAATAACAACAAAACAAAATGAAATGAAAATACTTAGCTTCGATTAATGTTCCTTGTAGTATATCCTCGTTGTACTGACGCTTATATTTCCGGATTACCCAGCGCCTCCACTTAATATGTAGACAGGGAACATAGTGGAGGATTTCAGATTATATAGATAACTTGATTACATACTCTTATTTATTATATTTTTAATATAATTTCGCTCACACGTCTGTATTTTTTATAAATAGATGCATCGAGTTGTCATTAGACGGCGTTAAGCCAAGTCAGAGGCATGTGGGCGGCTTGATCAGCTCCTTATGTTGGAGCTGTGGTTGGCCACTAATCACACGAAAGAAAAAAAAAAGACGGAAGAATAATATTGCGAATTTGTTGACTTTCCTGGTTTTTTATTGTTTATAAATATTATTTTATGTACCTATTTTTGTATAGCTCTTACGTATAGGGATACTGTTCACTGTGGACTGTAAAAACTGTTATTAAACACCGTTAAATAGCAAATAAATGATTTTAAGTTTTATTAGAATTTGATGACTCTTCAAATGTTTTTGCAATTTTAGAGTCTGGACTAAAGAAAGAAAGAAATAAATTCGGCACCGTGTCTCCTTCGTGGTGTCTTTTTTGTTATATGTAAGGCACTTACTGCTTTTTCAATGTGTTTGCCATTAACGACTCTATGATGTAAATACATACATGTAAAATAAACCATACATTTCTGTTTAAATGGTATCTACTTATTGAATGCCAAGTTGTTATTTGTACGATACGATCTGCAGGTAGTTGTTCCGGGTCTGGGTGTATTGTGTGTGGAATTTGTGTTTGTAAACGCACCCACGATACAAGAGAAATCCTAGTGTGGGGCAACGTTTTCTAAAAAAAACAAAAAAAAATCTCCTGCAACCTATAAGAAGGTAATCGATGCAATATGTATTCTATACCCGAAGAGTAAAAAGTTAGTACATAAGTTAATTTTTCACCAGATTAAACAGTAATGTATCTTATAACACAGAGTGAATTCAAAAGTGCTGGGGGTCAATGGCCTCATGCGTCTGTCATAATGATCTGGTAATGTAGCTGGGATAATATTCTAATATCTATACTGTTCCTGTGTATTTACATAAATTCTGTATGTGTCAGGTTATTGTTAATTTTCGTTGTATATATAGGCTGCTTTTGTTGTGTCACATTTAATATCGTAATTATTTTATTTTATTTATATACTCTTGATTGTATACCATAAAATAGTCATAGAAAAGTTTTTAATATAGTAAAAGTACAATAGGCGGCCTTATCGCTATCCACGCTCTCTTCCATGCAACTTTAGGATGGAAAATGGCCATAGAAGTAATTATGAGGCAGTCTGAGGTGTAACTATATAAAAACTTATATAAATAAATATTATTAAACGTTCATGTTTTTTATATATGCGAATGTGGAAAAATATAACAATAAGTGCCAAATATTATTTAATACTTATGCATGTAGACTAAATATATTTGCAGGTAGCCTGACTACCCCTGGGGGGTGACCGCTTTACAGTCACCCTCTCCGAGATGTGCCAATAGGCGTGGCACCAGTGGGTGGCTCTAGTGTGATCATACGAGGACCTGGAGCCTCCCTTAGGTGCCGAAGATGACCGCTCCAGTGGTTTTAGCCGGTAGGAGTCCGGCATACCCCTTCGTCCTTCCCCGGGGCGAAGGAAGTTCATGATGAATTTCCACTGGGCATCAATAAAAAAAAAAAAAAAAAAAAAAAAAAAAAGGTAGCCTGACTATCTAGTCTGTACGTTTGCTCCTGAAGCTGCTAAATGCCAATTGATTTGCTGTAAGTTTTATGTGCGTTTCGTTCAAATCTTATCCCAGTTTATGTACAGTGATGTATATCACTGTACATAAACTGTCATATCCATAGTGAGCGTAAACTTATTGGAAGTTTGGAAATTAACCAACGTGCTTTTAGGGTGAGAAAGGGGACGAAGTAGTGAGCAAAAGGAGGTGGTAGTAGGTAGATTTTATAATATGTAGAACTTGCAAACATGTAAGTATAAGTTTAAATATTTAATAATATATTTACAACATATATTTTGAGACAACAATCAACAACTGAGACAATATTACTTTTTTAAACAATGAGATTAATATAAATCATTAGTGGTTGTGATGGTGATGATGTTCAGGAACAATGTGTCTGGCATGTCCCTCGAACTTCACGTTGGCGTTGAATCTGTAAATATGGAAACATTCAGTCAGTGACAGTTTAGTTATATTTAGTATATGTATAGATTCTGTAAGAACACTAAAAAAATGTTAACAAATGTCGTGGTGGGCTGAAGGTTCACGGAATCGCTTCTCGAGCATAATGTTAATGCTCGTTCCTTCTCGGTACAAAACTAGGCCTTTGCCTTGCATCAGATAGTTACAGGCTGATACCATTATATTATAAGAACACTCACCCGCTCTTCTTGTCAGCGTGGTACTCGACGATTCTGACAGTACCGTCGGGCTCGTGTAGGCTGTACACACCCTTCACGACGTCACCGTCGCGTGCCTCGTGCTGGTACTTCTTGTCACCAGTGTGCGGGTCCACCACTTTATACTCGAACTGGTACTTAGGGTGAACCTGCAGCGAACGTTTAAGTTAGCTACATCGCTCTTTAAACAAACAAAAGTTGTATACTTAGAAGTTACATACATAGTATTCCACGTGTTTTTTGGTTGCGTGACCGTGGTGCTGTACGATGCCCTGTGATGAGGAGGCGTGCCCGTGGTGTTCCTTGTGGTGTCCCGAACGATGTTCTTCGTGTTTATCATGGTGCTCCTCGTGGTGTACGGGCTCGTGTTTAGTCTCATGACCTTGATGCAGTACGATGCTTTGCGAAGAGAATGCATGACCATGACCGTGGTGATGATCGTGATCATGACCATATTGCGGCCGCGCGCTGACCATTGTGATGATGGCAGTGACTAGGAAAATCTGGATGAAAGTAGATTTATTTGAATAAAAAAAAACTGTAAGATTTTAGAACTGGACTGATATAATTTGTAGTTTCTGGTATTTTTTTAAAGTCATTTTTTATTAGAGCATCGTTAGACATGATTGGTCATTATTATTGTGAGAGTAAAAATTAATTAAAAAACCAGAGTAGTACCTTATACATTTTGATTGATTGTATTCTATACTCTTGGGCTATCGAACAGTGACTGACTGATAATGTCCCAGTACTTATTTTTTCTTTTTATACAAATTTAAGGACGGCGATATAAATTTTCGCAATATGTTAAAAAATTTACAACCTGTTTGCTACATATATGTCGGACTTTGGTATTTTAAACTTACCTTGAGTAATGTTGTTACCTTAATTACACCAGAATGTGGAGCTCACGTTACATTTTATATAACAGATTTTTTAGAATAATAAATATATTAGGTATTTACCTATGAAATTTCTTTTTGTACAAAATGAAGTATAGTTTTTTTTTCTATCTTTTTTAGTTTTTTAATCAAAGTAATCACCCATGCAATTGATGAATCTTTGCCAACGCTGTGGCAGTTTATCGATAACCTTCTTGAAGAAACCATATAGCGGGAGGTGACCAACTCTTCAAATGCATTCTGTAAAATTAGCTCCATCGCTTGGTGCATCGCTTATTATCGCGAATATTACGTTTTCTTCCGGCCGAAATTCATCTAAGATCTGGAAAACGTAGAAGTCTGTAGGCACAAGATCTGATGAGTATGGCTGATGACGGAGAGCTTCCAATCTCAGCTCTTGTAGCTTTGAGACCATCTGTTGTACAGTATGGGGTCGCGCGTTGTCGTGCATGAGCAGCGGGGACGGGCGACTGATCAAACTGGTTCCAGATAAATATAAATATAACTTTATAAATAAATATAACTTTATTGTTCAGTCCAATTTTACAAAGTAATGTAGCCCTGGCTTCTAAACTAGGGTGACCTGTATGTCCGAAGCCAGTTCCTTCCCTGTATACAATGTAATGAGTCTAATGAATGTTAAACAATAAACACAAAAATATTATATGTGTGAGCTTCTCCATAATAGTATTCAATTCTTCACAATACACATCTGAAGTAGTGCTCATATCATTTGGTAAGAAGCTGTGATGAATCATACTGGTACTAGGCCACCAAACAGTGACCACTTTTCTTCGGGTAAATTTTCGTTTAAGGCATTGGTTAGGTGCTGAACCAGAATCTAACCAACTTGCTGAGTACTTGCGATTGTCAAACAGAAACCATTTTTCGTCGCAGGTAAAACAATGCGGTTCAAAATTCCTTTATTTATGTGCCTGTTGAGAAGCGCAAGGCAAGCCACGTTACGCTGATGATTGTTAAGTTCGTGCGGCACCTATTTGTTCATAAGTTAGTTTTTTACCTTTCCAATTCAACGCAAATGCACTAAAATTGCTTTAATGCGAAAGCTGCTGCTAATTCAGCCGTAGATTGAGTATCATCAGCTTCCAAAATCGCCTTTAATTCGTCATTGTCAACCAAAGTTTTCGAACGACCCATTTTTTGTTTTTTAGATCATTTTTCATACGGAAATTTCCAGAACGGAAGCGGGCAAACCAATAACGGATTGTGCGTTTATTTGTAGTGTTTGCTCCGTAAACGTCGTGATGTTGCATGCCGCTTGTACCGCTATGCCGCCGCGACAGTACTCATATTCAATAATTACTCGAATTTTCAACGTATCCATGACGACGAAAAATATTCAAACGTGATGAAAAAATAACACTAATCAATACACATAAGACTAATTTTGTATAATGAAAACCATGTTTATAAAATAAAATTAATTAGAAATTAGAATTCATAGCCAAGCATAAAATTGCAGAACGGCAAATTCATAGGTAAAAACCAATAAAGTAGGAAGTAAAGTAAAGTATTAGTAGTTTGTGAATGTATCTCCCTGGCCAAGTCATAGTATCATTGTGCTTGCAAATTATATGTGGATGTATACGCACAAAAATACAAATTTCTAGGATGTATAGACTAGGTAGTGGTAATATGTTATGCTTTTTAAAATATTCTTTACAGCTGTCTGTTTGTTGTAAAGCGAATAAGGCACATGTTTTTTGGGCAAGAAGTGCTCTATGTTCCTGTACTGAACTACCCCAGATAATTAGAGCATATTTTAAGTTTGAGGAGACATAGCCAATGAACTTACTACGGCAGTTGCCAAAGTCGATACTTGTCTTAAAACGATACAAAGCGTAAACAAATTTGTCTACATTTAAGCAAAGATTCTCAATATGTTGTTTCTAGCGACAATGTTTATCTATCATAATGCCTAAAAATAATGTTACATCCACTTCTTCAACTATGTTGTTGTTATATTTCGTTTGAGAGGTTCACTATTGTAAGTCTGGAATTGTGCCATTTTTGTTTTATCTATATTACCTCGTAAATAAATGCGATCCAACCAATCAATTATATTGTGCAACGCTTTGTTGATCTTATGTTCTAAGTTATTTTTATTAATGTCTTCAACGATAAGAGTGGTGTTAATCAGTTTCAGTTTAATTAGGCAAGTCATTTATATATTTAATTTTTTTAAGACTTTAATACTACTTTGGATCTTTTGTAGAAATGTATAATTTAGCACCTAGATGAGTAACTAATTTATTGGAGCCTCGTCATTGACATTACAAGTTTTTTTTTATTTCCAGTATTGACGCTATGAATGCCTCTTTTTTGGAAAAAATATGTATGATCTTTTTTACATATATTAGATTCCCACATACATATTGAGATGTGACAGTCAATATATTGATTTCTTAAAATTTATCCATCACGACAGTCTCCAAGAAGAATGTAGGATCTACCGAATTCATAGTTTATAGTATGACCCTTAGAAGTTTCATATAAGTTTAATTAGCATTATTTTTGGTTTAAATAGAAGAAGATCGATAAGGAATAGCCACAGACAATGATGCTTTGCTTAATTGTGCACGTTTGTCACGTGTTTTGAAGCTGATTTTGATAAAATAAATTAGTTCCATTTAATTTAGATAATTATTTTCACTGAGGATTCATAAGTGTGTTCGCTTCACTAGCAATTTCACTTCTGTATCCGCAGTGAAATCTCTAATTACGTATTGGTTTTACTACTTTTCAGTGCGGATTCTGAAGTGAGTTTGCTAGTGAGATTTTACAGGACAGCATTGCTAAAACATTGACTTGGAATGGGCAGAGGCTTCTGTTAAGGACATATAAATAACTATAATCACACGTACTTATTTCATACTTGAATCCAAACATTTTAAATATCTACTTGTAAAATTGATTATTTTCCGCAATTAAAAAATATACATACGTACAGAATTTTAGTCACTTCTTTTTATTTTACACACAGTTACTTCTTTATAACATGCCGTTTTTTAAGAAGCGAGCCCGAGAACCTCCGCGGCACTGCTACACAAATTAGGAAATTATCAGCAGGTTTTATTCTGGTCTGGGTGTATAGTGTATGGAATTTGTGTCTATAAACGTACCTACGACACAGGAGAAATCCTAATGTAGGGTAACGTTTAAAAAATCTAAAAAATATAGTAGGCGAAAGCTACTAATAAAAACAGCTTACAGAAATTTTACTTCCATGGTTAAGCGGAAGACTAGAGGATTAAGTCGCAAGCAAAAGGTAGTAACAGGACATAGTATATTATGTAGAACTTGGAATATGAAACTCGTAGTAAATGTTAGTTTAAATATGCAAATAATATATTTACAACACATATTTTTAGACAACAATCAACAACTTAGATATAGGATGCAACAATATTTCTTTTGTCAACAACGAGATTTATATAAATCATCAGTGGTGGTGATGCTGATGATGTTCAGGAACGATGTGTCTAGCGTGTCCCTCGAACTTTACGTTGGCGTTGAATCTGTAAATATGGAAACATTCAGTCAGTGACAGTTTAGTTATATTTAGTATATGTATAGATTGTGTAAGAACACTAAAAAAACGTTAACAAATGTCGTGGTGGGCTGAAGGTTCACGGAATCCCTTCTCGAGCATAATGTTAATGCTCGTTCCTTCTCGGTACAAAACTAGGCATTTTCCTTGCATCAGATAGTTACAGGCTGATACCATTATATTATAAGAACACTCACCCGCTCTTCTTGTCAGCGTGGTACTCGACGATTCTGACAGTACCGTCGGGCTCGTGTAGGCTGTAGACGCCCTTCACGACGTCGCCGTCGCGCGCCTCGTGCTGGTACTTCTTATCGCCAGTGTGTGGATCCACCACTTTGTACTCGAACTGGTACTTAGGGTGAGCCTACAGCAAACGTTTCAGTTAGCTCCATCGCTCTATACATAAACAAAAGTTATATACTTGAACGTTACATACATAGTATTCCACGTGTTTTTTGGTTGCGTGACCGTGGTGCTGTACGATACTCTGTGATGAGGAGGCGTGTCCGTGGTGTTCCTTGTGGTGTCCCGAATGATGTTCTTCGTGTTTCTCATGGTGCTCCTCGTGGTGTACGGGCTCGTGTTTAGTCTCGTGACCTTGATGCAGTACGATGCTTTGCGAAGAGAATGCATGCGCATGACCGTGGTGATGATCGTGATCATGACCATATTGCGGCCGCGCGCTGACCATAGTAACGATGGCAGTGACTAGGAAGATCTGGGTAAAAATATATATTTTTAATCGAAAACTGTCTGAAACAATTTTGATAACGATAGTTATTAGAACTAGACTATAGAATTAGTGGTTTCTAAAGTTATTATGCACCATTACAAGATGTTCTTTACTAGACAGTATTGGACTAATCTTGATTGATCATTATAATTTTGAGGGTCATAAAAAAAACAAAGTATTACCTTATACATTTTGATTGTTTGGATTCTGTACGCTTGGATTATCGAACAGTGACTGATAATCTCCCAAAAGTTACTTTTTCTTTTTATACATATTTAAGGGCAGCAATATACTTTTTCGCAATATATTGAAGAATGTTCAACCTGTTTGCCGCAAATTCTGGCTCTGGTTAGTTAAACTTACCTTGAGTAATGTTTGTTAAATTAATTTCAACTAAATTTCAATAAAACATTCGACTTCTGGACCTCACATGACCTACCTATTATAAAAGGTGTAATATCCCTATATCCAGAGTGAATAGTGCTTAACTTTTTGTAGTTGTTAACTTGTTGTCTATATATTTAGATCTACAGATAGCAGTGTATTTTGATATTGTCATTACTATCAAAATACACTGCTATCTGTAGACCTTTGAGTTGTAGTTTCATATATTAGTAGTAAACGGCACGGTTGGTGCAGTGGCTGATACAGTCGGCTGCTGCGCACCGGGTCGTGGATTCGATTCCCGCACGGAACGAATATTTGTAAGATCTGCAGGTAGTTGTTCCGGGTCTGGGTGTATTGTGTTTGTAAACGCACCCACGACACAGGATAAATCCTAGTGTGGGGCAGCGTTTTTTAAAATATTAAATATAATATAGAATATATAATAAACTCTTACAGCTGGCTATCGCCATCCTTGTCTGACGAATGATGTAACGCGCTAACTCTCTTTCACTCTAAACAATCTTTAACAGCTAGCAACTCTTATTTGGGGCCACTTTTACATAGGCAGAGGTAGTTAATGATGCACAAAAAATAGATTTAATTTGATATATAAATGATGAATATACGTTATGAACGTATAAATGTAACTAAATATTATCTGTAAGCAGGTAGCGAAGAGGTTGCGGCCAAGTACGCAGCGGCAACTAATACTATTTAAGATTTCTACATATATATCTGTGAAGTGGAGTACAGTTTATTTTAATAACTAGTGAATATTGTTTTTTCCGAAAAGTACATTGATATAAATTCGTTTCCTCTCGTAGGACACGTATTGTGGCTATTTCATCAGCGGTGATATTTGATGTTGGAGATTTAGCGTGAGGCAAGACTATGGCGGAATCCTGCCTTAGCACATCAGCTTCACTTGGCGTATAATGTTGCGTCTAATCGCTTCCTCTACACTTGCGATCACCTCTTCGTATGGGATGCATTTCGGGTAGGAGCAAATTTCAACTCTCTCTCAATGACTTTAAGAGCCCTTTGTGACAGTTCTTAGCTGGATACATTAACAACCGTTTGAGTTAATTGTGAGTTATCAAAAAACTCACCAGTTTTTGTTTTTGTATTCGTGATTCGTATTTTTGTTCCTTCTTCAAAGCACTAAATTCTTGTAAGCGTTCTAGATGGTTCACTAATTTAAGAGCATCTGCATGTACCGGCTCGCTATATGTTGTTGAACTGATATGATTACTAACGCTAATATTCGAACTGAAAAACAATTAAGGAAGAGGGTAGATCGTTTTGTCTGCTCGAAAACACCCACCTGCAATAACTTTAGATTATCCGTGAACATAGCGCTTGCATGTGTTGCAAGCGCGATTCAAGGATAATCGAATCGAAATATCGGGAGCTCAAAGCAAAAAAAATTTAAATAAACAATAGCGTCGTGTGGTGCCGGCTAAGAATACCACCACCCCATCTCCTCCCGTGGGTGTCGTAAAAGTCGACTAAGGGATTAGCCGGAGGATGGGCAGCAGCGTCCTTCGAGTACATTAACAACTCAACTGCGATCGCCAACCCATCTGCCAAGCGTGGCGATTATGGCAAAACCCCACAATGAGCCCACAACACACCCATATCGGTCGTTGTGGTGATCTTTGCGGGAGGCTTGAATCCAGCAGTGGACTTCATTTGGCCGAAATGATGATGAAAAAAATAATAAATATGGTAAATATCGCGCTTTCAGTTCAAATAATAGTGTTAGTGACCATGTCAGTTTAATTTTATTCCAGCTTAAAGAGACTTTAGATTTTTACAGTTTTTAGTTTATCTCAAAATTATCAACTATGGAAGTAGTACACCAGGGGCTTAATAAGGGTATTTATTATACGAAAGTATGTAACAGTTGGAATAAGTTTATTTGGACAATTCTGCCTTTCGATTTTCAGCAAAGAATGGCTATCATACTGGGTGCCGATTTTATTACAGTGACCTTTAAGGTAACGAATGTATACGATTTTCTACTCGAGTTAGAAATATCTTACCAGTATTTCAACCGACTTCAAAAAGGAGGAGGTTCTCAGTTCGATGCGTATTTTACTTATTGGATATAGTTCTTATAGTAAATATTAAGTATTTATTGACACTAAAAAAGAAACAAACTTTTAACAAAATAAAAATACCTACATCAAAAACCCTACACGATATAAAATATTGAAACCACAGAAATAAAGAAACAAAACAAAAATTTATGAAGACAGGCGGGACTAGGCACGCGCAAAAGCGCGTCGTCGAGGCTGTCTTGCCGCTCTTCGGAGCCTGGCTCCAAAGGAGCGAGCGCGTCACATTCCGCCTGACGCAGGTATTCACCGGACACGGTTGTTTCGGTGCGTACTTGCACAGGATAGGATGCGAGGTCACGGCACAGTGCCACCACTGTGGAGACGATCAGGATACCGCACAGCACACGCTCGGAGAGTGCCCTGCGTGGACTGCCGAGCGGTGGATCCTGGTCGATCGGATCGGGCAAGATCTCTCTTTGCCAGCAGTAGTGTCGGCTATGCTGGCAGAACATGAAAATTGGAGTGCTGTGGTCTCCTTCTGTGAGAGCGTAATGCTCCAGAAGGAGGTCGCAGAGCGGGATTGGGAGAGGGCCGATCCCGCTCGGAGGAGGAGGACACGAGGCCGGGGTAACAATCGCCGCGGTGCCCGTGTCCAACACGCCTGAGCCCCCTGTCGTCTATATATGGCGGGGGGCCTTGGGGGTCGCGAGCGCGCTTATTGGGAAATCTGCGTGCTCATACCGAGCGACTCCCGGGCACAGCGGTGCGTATGTGGTCACATACCGCTGTGTGCGCAGCACAGCGCATAGTGAGGCCTCAGGGGAATCTTTTACAATCCCCTCGAGAGATGCCTGGGGGGTGGCCTCTTTACAGTCGCCTTCCCTCCACTAGAGGGGATGACCACATTACAGTCATCCCCTCCGAGATGTGCCTAAAGGCGTGGCACCAATGGGTGGCTCTAGATGGTGATCTTTCGAGTTCCTGGAGCCTCCCTTCGGTGCCGACGATGATCACTCCGGTGGTTTTAGCCGGTAGGAGTCCGGCATGCCCCTTCGCCCTTTCCCGGGGCGAAGGAAGTACATGAGGTATTTCCACCGGATCAAAAAAAACAAAAAAAAAAGGCGGGGCTAGGTGGCGTACCTACCATGGTTCATGCCGACCAACGAGAAGTAATATTATATAAATGGGTTTTTTGTTTTGTCTAATGACATAAAGACGACGGTCACAGTTGTAGTAATTAGATGACAGTCATTACGCCAAGTCAGAAGCGTTTCGGTTGGCTACTAACCACAAGAAAAGAAAGAAAGAAGAATGCATATTAGACAGGATGTCAATTTAATCACCTCTAACCTTTAAGGGGATGAATCAGTTATAAAAATAAATTACACTTATTTGACACAAAAATGTTCATTTATTTCTATTGCTAACACAGTAAATCCAAAACAGCTGGCGGTCATGCGCCTGTCATATGATGGGGTGGCAGGTAACAAATATCTCCACCGTGCCCGCTTCATGCTTGGTCATTTTACCAAACGGGTGTTTCAGTAAGCTGCAAGTGTATTAGATAGATTATAAAATAAATTATTCCATTTTCATTTCTTTATATGGTTTGAATCTGGTTTTTCATATAATTAGTAGGAGTAGTGCCATATTGGAGTGTTTAAGGTTGGCACCAAATTGGCACTCATTTTATACTTATAACCCCCTCTCTTCACACACCTGACAAGATTACTGAAGACTGACATCGACAATAGCATCCTCCTTTGTAGCAATTGACATTATACTCTGATCAACAATCCGTTTGCCAAAGGGATATGGCAATTTCACCTCACCATCGTTTATCGTAGTGGATATAGATAAGTAAGCCAAGCAAGGTAGTTTATGATATTATCAACATCAAAATACACTGTTAACTGTAGATGCAAATATAGAGACAACAGGTTAACAACTACAGGAAAAGGTTTGCTGTATTCACTCTGGACATAGGGATATTAAACCTTTTATAATAGGTAATGTGAAAATAATGTCTCATGTGGTAAGGTGAGTCCAGAAGTAAATTTTTATTTAAATTTATTGTAGGTAAGGTAGCCGTGTGGTGCCGGCTCAGACTGCCACCACCCCATTTCATCCCGTGGGTGTCGTAAAAGTCGACTAAGGGATTAACTGGAGGATGGGCAGCAGCGTCCTTCGAGTACATTAACAACTCAACTACGATCGCCAACCCGTCTGCCAAGCGTGGCGATTATGGCAAGACCTCCCAATGAGCACACAACACACCCATGTCGGTTGTTGTGGTTATCTTTGGGGGAGGCCTGTGTCCAGCAGTGGACTTCATTCGGCCGAAATGATGAAGGTAGCAAACATTACCCAAGGTACGTTTAACATTTTTCAACATATTGCGAAAAAGTATATTGCTGGCCTTAAATTTGTATAAAAAGTAAAATTATGTACTGGGAGATTATCAGTCACTGTTCGATACTCCAAGAGTATAGACAGAATCCAAAAATCCAAAATGTATAAGGTATTACTTTAAATACTGCATTTTTTAATTATCTCACAATAATTCTAATAGCTTCATCAAAATTAATGTAAACAGTTTTAATTACAAATAAATCTACTTTCATCCAGATCTTTCTAGTCACTGCTATCGTCACGATGGTCGCCGCGCGGCCGCAATACAGTCATGGTCACGATGATCACCACGGTCATGGTCACGCATTTTCATCACAAAGCATCGTACTGCATCAAGGTCACGAGACTAAACACGAGCCCGTACACCACGCGGAGCACCATGATAAACACGAAGAACATCATTCGGGACACCACAAGGAACACCACGGTCACGCCTCCTCATCACAGAGTATCGTACAGCACCACGGTCACGCAACCAAAAAACACGTGGAATACTACGTGAGTAACGTATAAGTTTTTTTTTTCTTTTTTGTAAACTTTCCCCCACACTAGGACTTCTCCTGTGTCGTGAATGCGTTTACAGACATGAATTCCACATACAATACACCCAGACCCGGAACAACTAACTGCAAATATTCGTTCCTTGTGGCAATCGAACCCACGACCCCCGGCGCAGCAGTCGACTGTATCAGCCAGTGCACCAACCGTGCCGTTATTGTTTATGTAAAGAGCGATGGAGCTAACTGTAATGTTTGCTGCAGGCTCATCCTAAGTACCAGTTCGAGTACAAAGTAGTTGACCCGCACACTGGTGACAAGAAGTACCAGCACGAGGCGCGCGACGGCGACGTCGTGAAGGGCGTCTACAGCCTACACGAGCCCGACGGTACTGTCAGAATCGTCGAGTACCACGCTGACAAGAAGAGCGGGTGAGTGTTCTTATAATATAATCGTATCAGCCTGTAACTGCCCACTGCAAGGCAAAGACCTAGTTTTATACACAGAAGGAACAAGCATTCACCTTGTACTTAAGAAGCGAGTTCTTGAACCTCTAGCCCACCACGACATTTGTTAAGATTGCTCGAGTGTTCTTACTAAACCAATATATACTAAATATAACTAAACCGTCACTGACTGAATGTTTCCATGTTTACAGGTTCAACGCCAACGTGAAGTTCGAGGGACACGCCAAACATATTGTTCCTGAACATCATCACCATTACCATCACTGATAATTTATATGAATCTCATTAAATCAATGATATATTGCTGCTTCCTATGTCTAAGTTGATTGTTGTCTCAAAACATATGTTGTAAATATATTATTTACATTTTGTACTAACACTTAGCTTGAGGTTTTATTCCAAGTTCTACTTATTATATTATTTATTGTTACTACATTTTGCATGCGAATTCATCCCCTTGTCTTCTCCTAAAACCGTGCTAGTCGAATTTCTACAAATCGTTTTGCCATCATCCCTACGCTTCACACATGGGTTGGTTATCACGGTTGGATTATTAAAAACGATGCTGACACCCACTGCTTGCTATTACCGTAGTCTTGATTTCGTTAATATCATCTAGCGATATCGATGTATTTCTTAGCATCTATACATACCGTAATATGGGGTTTGTTTTACGTGAGGCGAATATCAGTGCTTTAAGGGCCTTGTATGAAGCCTTCGTAAGAAGTCACTTGGAGTGTAACGCGCCTATTCGGAGTCCCAATGAAGCCAAGTATAAAACAATGCTGGGTATTCAGAATAAATTTGTTGTAAGATTTATGTACTTCAATTTGTATGGGGTATCCATTGATATATCAAACCTTATTTATCCTCAGCATGGTGGGATATCACAAATTGGAAGCAAGGCGGGAGGTAGCACTAGCCACATATTTGTTTAAAGTACTAAGGGGTCAAATACATAACCCAGCCATCCTGCTGGCGATCCGACTGTGCGTACCAGAGAATTACGCGGGGCGACGTCGGCGGCCTGAGCTGCTGGTAGTGCCGAGCCCGTGCACCAATTTACTACAGCAGGCACTATTCACGCGAGCGTTACGCACGCTCAACGCCGTGGCTGACTATGTGACGAAGTCATCCTTCATCTTCATTACAATCAACGTCTTTCATGACTTCATACCTTTTATCTCCATCACTGTCCACTTCATGACTTCATACCTTTTACCTCCATCACTGTCCACTTCATGATTCATTCTTTATTCTAATCAAAATTCGAATTGAGGATTGTGGTGTCGAATCGTTCATATTTTGATCATCATTATCATTATCACATTGGATTCGATTCTGAACACTAGTTCGACACACAGCTGTCGCTATGACAAATAGTCTCCTGCAATATTCCAATTATTTATTCTTAAACTAGCTTAAACATTGTGATAATAAGCCATATTTTTAAATTTATATAATCATCAGCATGAAGTGTTGAAGTTGTGAATTTCAATATACCTATTTAACAATTTATATGTTACGTTTCATTGAATCACAATAACTGAACCTGTCACTTGCTGCCGTGGAGAGAGCCTCCTGGTTGAGCTAACCGGGAAGGAAACACGGAGAGGGAGGCACTCCGCGACAACTATACTGATTTGTTTTCTTGCTCACTGAACGAGTTCACACTGAGCACTTGTTATTATATATGTTATAGTTATATTGTTATGAATATGTTTTTGTATAATATGATAAACTTCACTATCGAATTAGGTAATACCCTGTAATGATAGATGTAATGGAAGATAAATAAAGAAGTTATATTTCTGAGCCGTTCGGCTAATGCATGGCTTCCCTTGGCCCAGTGACCTCTAGAGTCGTTTGAGAACGAAACGCACTAATTACCATTACCATTATTAAACCTAGTCATAGCACAAGATAAGTTGAAGGGTGTTCGCTGCGGGACTACACGGATGTGTACATCAATACAAAATGCATGTATCATAAATAATCATCATATCAAAAACGGTTTATTCTTGATAAATTAACCCACCAGGCGTTCGTCATATCAGCCGAAGAATGTCTACTACTGAACAAATGCCTCCCGCATAGATTTGCACAACGATTGGTTACATGCCGTGTGTCGTCATTTTGGGGGGAAATTTTGTATTCTATCTAAAATTAACCACGCACTGGAGGAGATGAATTTGTATTATTTTCTTAATCCGGACACCACGCGGTTAACAAGGCCTTATTAATAATTAGTACTACCCTAATTAGTACTACAAGAAACCAATTACCTGTCGATTTTTTACGGTATAATAAATAAAAAGAAAAATTATTCTGTGTTACTATTGATAGAACTGCAAACGGGATATTTACCATGTTATTTTTTGTTTCGAATTCCCGATATTTCGAGATAAATAAATTGAAGACTGACTAGCACACTCGCTTCCGAATCCGCAGTGAAAATTTGTAAAACAATATGAAATTAGAGATTTACTGCGGATTCAGGAGTGTTAGTGAAGTAAACTCACTTATGAATCCTCAGTGAAATGTAATAAAAACATTACGATATTAGAGATTTCAGTATGGATTCAGAAGTGAGTTTCCTAGTGAGTTCTTACAGAATAGCCAGGCAGGTCACCTTAAAAGTTCTTTACTCGCTTCATGATCAACACTACAAGCCGTAACCCAACGCGACTATTAAAGCGAGATAACGTTTTTAATCGAATTATCATCATTATTTATATAACACGACTACAACATAGTAAGAATGAACTAATTTTTAATGCTGTGACTGATTTTTATGGACTTATAACCCTTTACTTGAATATTTGGAGACCTTCAGAAAATCGTTAGTTACAGACATACTCCTCTTACTTATATAAGAATAAAACCTAACATTTCACCTTTTTTCAACAATTGTACCAGCTATATACAAATTCTTCCCTAATTCTTTGGAATTTAAATCTAGATTATTATAATTAAAAACGGATTATATTGCATGGACAAAATAAATAATTAATTTTTTTGCTAATTAAATACTAATTTCCTGTTCCTTTGTTAGATATATGAAAGGAATGTTTATCTCAAAATATTTCTATTTACGAAAAATAGCGGTCAAATTCGCTCACTTAATTATGTTTATCTTACGTTAGGAAAAACTAAAATCTATTAAATGCTTTCCATTTTTAATCACGAAAAACTGAACCATTGGTAACTTATACTTTTTGGGAAATGGTTGAAACAGCCGTACGCGCATGATTTTCCATGACAAAACACCGAGCAATTTAAATTCTGACGTTTCATAAGTGCCAGTAATTAGTTTATTTGAAATAAAAAATATTTGACTTTGACTTTGATGTAGTCTGCCAACCTGCACTAGGGCAGCGTGGTGGACTAACCTTTCTCACTGTGAGAAGGGTCTCTTCTCACAGTGAGACCTAGCAGTCGGACAGTAATGAGCTGTTTATATACGTACTACGCTTACTACTGTTGACGGCACGGTTGGTGCACTGGCTGATACAGTCGGCTGTTGCGCTTCGAGTCGCGGGTTCGATTCCCGCACGGAACAAATATTTGTATGATCTGCAGGTAGTTGTTCCGGATCTGGGTGTATAGTGTGGAATTTGTGTTTGTAAACGCACCCACGACACAGGAGAAATCCTAGTGTGGGGCAACGTTCTAAAAAAATATTTTTTTAGAACTTGGAATAAGAGACTCATAGTAAATGTTAGTTTAAATATGCAAACAATATATTTACAACATATATTTTGAGACAACAATCAACAACTTAGACATAGGGTACAACAATATTTCTTTTTTCAACAACGTGATTTATATAAATCATCAGTGGTGGTGATGCTGATGATGTTCAGGAACGATGTGTCTGGCGTGTCCCTCGAACTTCACGTTGGCGTTGAATCTGTAAATATGGAAACATTCAGTCAGTGACAGTTTTTTTTTAAATATGGCTATTGTTATAACATTTTGCCAGTGTCAAGTTAAGAAACAGTTTAGTTATATTTAGTTTATGTATACTGATTGTGTAAAAACACTCAAAACATGTTTACAAATGTCGTGGTGGGCTGGAGGTACGCGGAATCGCTTCTTAAGCACAATGTTAATGCTGGTTCCTTCTCTGTACGAAACTAGGCCTTTGCCTTGCATCAGATAGTTACAGGCTGATACCATTATATTATAAGAACACTCACCCGCTCTTCTTGTCAGCGTGGTACTCGACGATTCTGACAGTACCGTCGGGCTCGTGTAGGCTGTAGACGCCCTTCACGACGTCGCCGTCGCGCGCCTCGTGCTGGTACTTCTTGTCACCAGTGTGCGGGTCCACCACTTTATACTCGAACTGGTACTTAGGGTGAGCCTGCAGCGAACGTTTAAGTTTACTACATCGCTCTTTAAACAAACAAAAGTTGTATACTTAAAAGTTACATACATAGTATTCCACGTGTTTTTTGGTTGCGTGACCGTGGTGCTGTACGATACCCTGTGATGAGGAGGCGTGCCCGTGGTGTTCCTTGTGGTGTCCCGAATGACGTTCTTCTTGTTTGTAGTGGCGCTCTTCATGGTGTACGGGCTTGTGTTCCGTCTCATGACCTTGATGCAGTACGAAGCTTTGTGATGAGAATGCGTGACCATGACCGTGGTGATGATCGTGACCATGGCCGTATTGCGGCCGCGCGGAAACCATCGTGACGATGGCAGTGACTAGGAAGATCTGGGAATAGTATTAAATTTTTAATTGAAAACATTTTGTAACAATTTTGATAACGTTATTAGAACTAGACTATAGAATTTGTGGTTTCGGGTATTTTTCTAAAGTTATTCGGCACCAGTACAAGATATTCTTTACTTGACAGCATTAGACTAATCATGATTAGTGGTTATGATTTAGAGAGAAATAAAAAAATGAAGTAGGTATTCGAAGTAGTACCTTATACATCTTGATTGTTTGTATTCTGTACTCTTGGAGTATCGAACAGTGACTGATAATCTCCCAGTACATAATTTTTCTTTTTATACAGATGTAAGGACGGCAATTTACCTGTTGGAACAGGTTGAATATTTTGAAAATTGTTCAACCTGTTTGACGCTTATTAAGGCTTTGGTTAATTTGACTTTGAGTAGTGTTTGTTAACTTAAATTACACCTAAATTTTAAAATGACTTCTACAACACACATTACCAATAAAAAAAAGGTTTAATATCCCTATGTCCAGAGTGGATAGAAGATTGGCGATCGCAGTTGAGCTATTAATATACTCGAAGGATGCTGCTGCTCGTCATCTGGCTAATCTCATAGTTGCCTTTTACTAAACCCAGGGGATGAGATGGGGTGGTGATATTCTTAGCCAGCACCACACGTTGTGAACTTGTTGTCTATGTATTTGGATCTACAGAAAGCACTGTATTTTGGTGTTGATAATGACTTGTGAGTTGTCTTTTAACCTCATTAACCACCTTGCTGGACTTAATTACCTATGTCCACTACATTAAACGATGGTGAGCTGAAACTGACATATAACCTAGACAAACTGATTGGTGATTGCAGTATATTGTTAATCCAACAGCAGGGTGCTAATATCGATATTTTACATGATTTTTCAATGACTTGTCATCTGCGGGTTACTAGTAAATACTGAGCGCCGCTGTCACCAACTCCCCTGTGTGATAGAGAACTGATTAAATTAAACTTTTAAATTTTACTTATGAGATAAAGGATGTTTCCAAACTCAAACCAATGAAAAACATGGCATAATATAATTTATATTTATCCAATAAACTTGCAGCTTACATAAGCAGGCATTTTTTACAATGACTGAGCACGTGGCTTTTAAATCATTTGCAAATTTCTTTACCGCTTATTTTTCATACACTGGCTTAAAACCCACCTAGACAATTAGTAGACTCACCATCTGCTTAAAAAAGTCAAGTCTGTAAAAGGTCGTTCTATTCCGAAACGATATCCATCGATAGATCTCCAACTAAGTACTATTTTGAAGACGCTATTGAATTGCTGTAAACGGCTTTCTGGTTAAAAGGAGCGCGCACATGTGCTCAACAAGTTCTGAAACTTCTACGCGCGACGATGACGTCGTGAAGAGCGTCTACAGCCTACACGAGCCCGACAGTACTGTCACAATAGTCGAGTACCACCCTGACAAGAAGAACGGGTGAGTGTTCTACATAGGTACGTTGCAATCAAACGTATTATATATTTAATCAATTTTGTAATGCATGCATTTAAGGGTGTAATTTATGACTTTGCGTGTGATATGTTATAAAATATGGGATCTTTTTAGGTAAAATAAATCGAAATATTTATAATACAAATGTGTAATATATGTGTATAAAATACTAAAAAACCACAAACATCATAATAATAAACATTAGATCACAGTAGGTACATCTGATAAACAATAACTTTGTAATTAGTTCAGGTTCAATAGTGGTGAGGGTGGTGGGGCACGATATGATGAGTGCTGTGTTTCACGTCCGCGTGGAAACTGTGAAGGAAGAAACCTTTATTGAAAGTTTATGATCACGCTGTGTGTGCCGAGCGTTCCGTGTGGTTCCCGGCAGATTAAGAGTGGTTCCCGGTAATGAATGGACTACTTTTATCTCCTAAGAGTATCGTAACGGGCAACTACAGGCTGATATCAAGAGGATGGGCAGCAGCGTCCACTCGCGTGCTAGTACAAACATACTGTGATCACCAGCCCACCTGCCAATCGTACTGATTATGACAATATGTGTATATGGGTATGACCGGTCATTGTAGTAATCGCTGGGAGGTCTATAGTCAGATGATGATGACTATCCTTTATTATCAACTTTGTCGGCACGGTTAGCTGATGGCTGATACAGTCTGCTGTTGCGCTCCGGGTCGCGGGTTCGATTCCCGCACGGAACAAATATTTGTATGATCCATGGTAGTTATTCCGGGTCTGGGTGTATTGGGTGTGGAATTTATATCTGTAAAGGCACCCACGACACAGGAGATAGCTTAGGCTGTGCTAACGATTTTAAAAAGAAAACACTAAAATTAAGTTTTTTCCCTGATTAACTACTACTACTACTTAAACTTAAGATTCTTATGATTTTTAACTTACCCAGAGTGCTTGTCACCGTGGTAGTCAACGTGTCTGACGGAACCGTCAGGCTGGTGCAGGGCATAGTGACCCTTAACAACATCACCGTCGCGGTGCTCATGCTGCGATTTGATGTCACCGGTGTGCGGGTCTTCTACTTTGTATCCAAATTCGTATTTCGGGTAGGCCTGGAGTATTAGAAAAAATGCATATCTTTTACCCGTAATCTGTACAAATCAATACACATCAAAACAGGAATTAAAGATTTCTGGACTGGACTGAAGGTTTAGCAAAACGTGGGCATTGATATGGATCAAAGGTAAGCAAACTGTTTCAAAAGCCTGGATACGAAGTTGCTAAGAAAAGGATACATTAAACTGAAAGCTGTTATCTACAGTAGTTATTAAACTAATCCAAGTAAAACAAAACCTTGAACAGATTTTCATACTTCATGATTTATCATATTGACTTTGACTTACATAATAATCAACGTGTCCATGACCGTGGTCATGACCATGACCGTATCCATCATGACCACCATCATGACCATGAACATGCACAACTTCAGCGGGTCCATCGTGGCGATGGATGTACTGGGAGGAGAACCCATGTCCGTGTCCATATGCAGCTCCCAAAGAAGCGATGATAGCTACAAGGCACAGTACCTGACGGAAATAAATGTGAAATTTGTATTGAATCAAAAATAAAGAAGTTGTTTGGTCGTTCATAAGATGCAAATTTTTTTACGCTGTATTACTATCCGCTACATTTTGTAGTCATAAATAGTGAGCGTTATTTTTCCCAGATTTATTTCTGTACGTGAATTGTATGAATTGGATAAATTAGTAGAAGATACAGAGAAATGAAGTATCAATCGTATATACCTAAACAAGAAACAAGAGCAATGGCTACCACTGAGGATAACATGGGTATTATGTTAATATACTCATAGAAACAATGTCGGTATTAAAGAACTGAATTTGACCAGTACGTCTATAGACTGAATTTTCTTCGTAAGAAAACTACGAGACGATGAACTCGGAACATTGAAAGTACCTACAAATTACTTCTACTGTCTTTTATTTGGAAGTCACAAATCAAGATCTATCTAACAGGTGCCTGTATAATTATCGATATGGCAGCTCATAGGAGCTCGACTAATGATGTACTAATTTAGTGAGATATTGATTTGAATTTCATGAAGGCACACGATGGAGATGGGGTCGAATTGAAGAGCCGAGATGACTCATGACAGTGTTAATATTAGGTGAAGTATATAAGCTGAACGAGGCTTGTGGCTAAACTGCTGCCAGGTAAAACGCTCAATCCGCGACAGCGATCAACTACTGCTCTTGCCGAGATCAGACAATAAGACGCACTGTGCCTTGAAGAGCATCTTAAGCCAATGATTTCGGCTGTCCTACGAATATCTACTGTAGTTGTTACGGGCAGTCAGTAGTCTGAATCGGTGTGGTGTGAGGATATAGCAACCAATTCATTTCCCGTGGATATTGTAAAAGGTGATTAAGAGATTCTAAACCAGAAGGTTGGGCAGCGGTGGAACGGTAGCCACACTGCACTCACTAACCAACTCAACACAATTGCCAAGCGTGGTATTGGCAAATTCCCGACAGAATTATGCCACCTTTGGCTGATATTATGATGATGATCTGTATAACCTAGTCATTGGGTTGTAGAAGTCACATGGCAGTCACTCCCTGTAGACTACTGACAATCAGAAGTACTAGGTTAGACTGGCAGCCGGCCACAAAATTGGTGAGAAAAGATAGAAGAATAAATGTACTAGGCGGGAGAAATCACTTGTTTTTTTAAGGTTTGGCACAGAACCATCACAAGGCACTTCACTTAACACTTAAGGAACAATTATATTTTACCTTTGAGAACATTTTGAGTAAATAGTTTATATTAGCTGTTGTGCTAATGATTCTAAGACCAATAGTGGACTGATACATAATGATCAAATTCAACGTCTTTTATATCAATAACAAAGGTAGCCAAGGTAATATTGATTTCACTCTAAGTTATGGGCTGCAGTTCAAATTATTCACGAACTTCAAGTATGCAGCGTGCGCAATGAATTTCGTAAAAACGTTTGTTCGTTATTTCTACGTACACTTTGCTGTGTGACATTGTCACAGTTTGCTATAGGTAAGTTTCGCAACATCTTCTGTGTATTACTGACACAAATATAAATGAACAAAAAACTGTCTAAGTGATAAACAGTTGCCGCAGCAGCTTTCTTAATGAAAAAATCTTATTAAGAATTAATGAACTCGAACGTTGCGAACAGCGCATTTTTTGTGCGTATACGCAACGCATTCGTGTACGATTCAACTTTCATGTGTGCTACAGTTTATTTTTAATAAGCATATTTTGTAAGACTGTGTCCTTACAAAACACAAGTGATTAACCTTTAAGAGAAGAGAAGATTAAAAATATTTTTATTCATGTAAGACAATTTAGAGGCACTTATGAATAGTGAGACTTGTAGTTGCCGCTCTCCAACATGTAGATTTCCAAGATGTGTGAAATTCGGTGAAGACCGGGCAGAAAAAACGATGGTTACTCTTTTAAGTCTGTGTGGTGTCCGGATTAAGAATATAGCACCACTCCATCTCATCCCGTGGATGTCGTAAAAGGCGACTAAGGGAATCCAAACTAGAGGGATGGGCAGCAACGTCCCTTCTGTGAAATACTGCGCTTACAAACCCGCCTGCCAAGCGTGGTGAGTATTGGCAAATTCCTCCCTAAATGATGATACAGTTGTGGAAATCTATGGGGAAGGCCTTTCTTCAGCAGTGGACGTATAAATGGCCGATATGATGACTCTTTTTAAATCATATTATGGTGCAATATTACTAGACTATGTTCTGAAGGTAATGTGAGGACAGTATAAGAGAAAAAATCGTAAAATACTACACGTCGAAATGGAGAAAATGAAGTTATTGAACAGAGTCTCTGATAATCCAAGAGATCTGTGCATCTTTGCCGGGAAAATAGCCAACATCGTCAGCACAGTTGATGTGTTGAAGAAAAAACAATATTTCCCCTTAACAAGCCTGATATTAAAATTTGTTAAAGTTTATGATTAAACCGCCATGGCAGCATCAAGCTAAGTGATCCTAACAGCCGGCACTCATTCACGAGCACGACGAATACATCATGCACAGATCACACAGAGTAGCGTACAGAGACGAACCTTGTAGAAAGCAAAGTCTGCAGTAATGATGAATGATGATCCTGATAGCTGGCAATCCCTCGGTACTAAAAATATGTTTGATCGTAATCTTATTCTTGTACCGAATAATAAATAATTGTATGAAAAAATATTGGACCAGCAAAGTAAAGCAAAAATATTTTGTCCTAACTGCGTATATTTATTAATTGAACGGTATAGAAGTTGATGTGCTTCAGCACCACCTAGTGACGAGTTACAACAAAATTAATAGCTTAAAAACCTTCATGAAAAATACATTTACGTGCCAACTTTCGCGGTGACTATTCAAATTGTCTCGATGCGTAATCTCAAACAGATATACCAACATCCATTTTTATATAAATGGATTACTTCCAGTGTAACTGTTGGCACAGAATATTTTTTGACTGGCTGGCTGAAGTCCGCAATCCTTACATTCTGGGCTAGACTTACATTTGGAATTGCCCGTGAGTCTTATTATTGTATTAAAAGCAGAACTGCAGTTCAACGTGCTTTCTGAAGGGTTACCGACATAGTAACAGTCTGCAATTTATAACTATGACTAAATGCCAAGTTGGATACTAGATATAAAAATAGGTTTATCAGAGGACAGTTACTAAACAACCCAGCACCACTCCATGACATAGAAAAATGGACGATCTAAATGACATGGTGGTGGATCATCGAGCATGCGCGTTTCGTGATTATAGTTTTGAGGTACATCCAATGTTATATAGCCTTTTTTTTTTTTTTTTTATTGGTGCCCAGTGGAAATTCTTCATGAACTTCCTTCGCCCCGGGGAAGGACGAAGGGGTATGCCGGACTCCTACCGGCTAAAACCACTGGAGCGGTCATCTTCGGCACGTAAGGAAGGCTCCAGGTCCTCGTATGATCACACTAGAGCCGCCCACTGGTGCCACGCCTATTGGCACATCTCGGAGAGGGTGACTGTACAGCGGTCACCCCCCCAGGGGGATTGTAAAGGATCCCCCAAAGCGTCCCACGGCAGCGCGTGACCACATGCGTGCTACCGTCTTCTCTTGGGTCGCTTGGTGTGGGCACGCAGATTCCCCAATCTACGCACCCGCGAACCCAGAGGTCCCCCGCCTTATAGCAACGGCAGGGGTTTTCAGGCGTATCGGAATTAGGCGCCAGGGCGGTTGTTACCCCGACGCCGTCTCCTTCGTCTTCGAGCGGGATCGGCCCTCTCCCGATCCCGCTCTGCAGTCTCCTTCTGGAGCATGACGCTCTCACAGAAGGAGACCACTGCATTCCAGTTTTCGTGCTCTGCCAACATAGCCGACACTACTGCTGGCAGAGAGAGATCTTGCCCGATCCGATCGACCAGGATCCGCCGCTCGGCGGCCCACGCAGGGCACGCCTCGAGCGTGTGCTGTGCGGTGTCCTGGTCGCTATCACAATGGTGGCATTGTGCCGTGGCCTCGCGTCCTATCCTGTGCAGGTACGCACCGAAACAACCGTGCCCGGTGAGCACTTGCGTCAGGCGATAGGTGACGCGCTCGCTCCTTCTGAGCCAGGCTCCGAAGAGCGGCAGGACGGCCTCAACGACGCGCTTGGTCGCAAATTGCATCCGTAGGCGGTGACGCCACTTTACAAGTGCGCGTCGCCGAGCCAGCCGCCGCAGCCTGTCCAACGCCCCTGGAGGCGCGTTTTCGCCGCTCTGGCGGAGGGAGCGTGTCTGATCGTAGACCCACGCATCCATCTCCGCAATGTTATATAGCCTGCTGGTTTAACGATATTAGGATAGGATTCCTCCTGTATCATGGTTACAGTTTACATACATAAATCTCACGTGCACAAACACCCAAACCGAAACAACTTTTTTTTCAATTTGATTTTACTTGCTGAGATTAGCCACTGCGTCGTAGCGTTGGTAAAAACGACACACCGCTAGGATATGTCGTGGGTATCAAGGAATGCCCTGCATGGGCCGCCGGGCGGTGGATCCTGGTCTATCGGATCGGGCAACATCTCTCTCTGCCGTCAGTAGTGTCGGCTATGTTGGCAGAGTATGAAAATTTGAGTGCAGTGGTTTCTTTCTGCGAGACCGGAATGCTCCAGAAGGAGACCGCAGAACGGGATTGGGAGAGGGCCGATCCCGCACGGAGAAGGAGGAGACAGCGCCGGGGTAACAACAACCCCGGCGCCCGGGTCCAGCACGCCAGAGTCCCCTGCCATCTTAATATGGCGGAGGGCCTCGACGGTCGCGGCCGCGCAGATTGGGAAGTATGCATGTACACCGAGCGACTCCCGGGAAGATGGTGATGCGCACGTGGTCACGTGCCGCCTTGTGTGTAGCACAGCGCACAGTGAGGCTTGCAGGGATCTTATACAATCCTCCCATAGAAGTGCCTGGGGGGCGGCCTTTTTACAGCCTCCTGCCCTCAGCTAGAGTAGAGTGACCGCTTTACAGTCATCCTCTCTGAGATGTGCCTAAACGCGTGGCACCAATGGGCGGCTCTTGTGTGGTTATACGAAGACCTGAAGCCCCTTTCAGTGCCGAAGACAACCGCTTCATTGGTGTTAGCCGGTAGGAGTCTAACATCCCTTTTAACAGCCCTTTCACCATTGATGTATATATGTTACTATCCTTTCACCCTTTCCCGGGATGGAGGAAGTTCATGATGTTTCTTGAAATAAAGGTTGAGTGAGGAGAAAGCAGGTCTTAAGAGTACACAAAGCAAACCCTTTTTTTTTTTCTTTTTTTTTTGGTGCACACAAAGCAATCCCTATTGCAATGTTCAATTACCCATTGAAATCAAAAAGTCACTTTTTGATTTAGGTGGTTTAGTAGTAGCTGAATTGAGTAATTAAATAAAATCGCAGTACCCTAGTTTATACCAAAATCCTTAAAATTCTATAAGATAATTAAGATAATTTAGAACAATAAAGTTCTCATAATAGTTATACATTTTTACAAATTTCCATAAATAGTAGTAATCATACGTTAACGTGAGCTATATAACAGTGGTGGTTTTCAATGCCAACCATTACAAAATCATATACTATTTTAAATACAATAAATATTTTATTTAATAATACGACTTTATTATTATTTATTGCCGATAATTTCACGGAAGGTTAAGTGCTTACTAAAAGCTTTCAAGAACCCGTAAAACTGTCCAGACATGTTCAATGACTTATTGATTACTATAGAAATTAAGACTTGCGCAAAGAATCTTGTGATTCCGTTCTCAAATTACATGCGTGAACAGGAATTTCAGCAATATGGTTAAATACGTAAAACCACATTACATTATTCCAAAATTTTTACAAACCTGTTTTTATTTCGTATTATTCTAAGGTATAAAACCTGCAGCTTCCCAGTGTTCCAGCATCATATTTCCAACAGCTTTTGTGAACACAACAGCACAATGTACTCAAAGGTATTAAGACTGTAAAAATATTTACTAAATGAAAGCATTTCTAAAGAAACTGCACATTCTTAGCTTCATAACAAGTGCCAATTGACTATGATCGCAATTGTATTATACTTAATATAGCATTACCTTAATATTTTATTTATGATATAATTATATCTAATAAATAGCATTATGTTTGTTTCTCATTAAGTGATTTTGTTTTTTTTTAATAATCCACATGCTATCGATTACTTAATTATTACTAGATATGACGACAGTTGTGCTAATTATTAATGTACATTTTTTTTCAGAACTTAGCTGTAATACTCTTGCTCGTGGTAAGTGCATATTGCCAAGACCATCACCATCGCACGTTCTCCTTGAAAACGGTGATAAAACACGAGATACCAAAGAAAGTAGAATACCACCATCACCATCAAACAGTAAATAAGGCCCCTGTCCATACGCATGAGGTACATGCTGTCCAAGCCGCTCACAAATACCAGGCCAATGCCGCCCACGGCCACTCTCATGGACATGTTCAACATGAAGCTCATAAGCATTACTTCATTCCTGCCCGTGAGCCTGCCCCTGTTCATGAGATTGGTGCCATAGAAGCACCCGTATACCAAATCCCTGTTGAACATCGTGTAGTTCAACAAGCTACCCACCATGAACATAAAGAACCTCATTCTAAGGAATCCCACAAAGAACACCATCATGAGCATCATGTCGACTACTACGTAAGTTGAGACAGATATACGTACTCTTATTTATTTCTCAAGAATAATCAGCGAATAGTGTTATCTCAACTAAAAATACAAACCCAACAGTAATTTTATTTTCCAGGCCCACCCCAAATACGAGTTTGAGTACAAAGTAGAGGATCCGCACACCGGCGATAAGAAATACCAGCATGAATCCCGCGACGGTGACGTTGTGGAGGGCGTGTACAGCCTGCACGAGCCCGACGGTTCCATTAGAACCGTCAAGTACTCCTCCGAGAAAAAGACTGGGTTAGTAAAAGAAGAGTTAGAGTTTACTTTTTTGAACAATGCAGGAAGATTTAATTTTAGTAACCAAAAGACAGCCACTGTTAAACAAAGGCCTCACCCTAGATTTCCACAATAGTTGTGTCGTCATTTTAGGGGAAATATTCCAATACTCACCATGCTTATCAGACGGGTTCGTGAGCTTAGAATGGCTACTATTCCACAGAAGGAACGCTGATGCCCATCCCCTCTGTTTAGACCCCCTTCGTTGCCTTTTATAACATCCATGGCAGGAGATAGAGTGGTGCTATATTCTTGATCCGGCACCACGCGAACAATAAAAAGATATAATAGATATAATATCTCCTACGTATTTTATATGTAAGTGCTGTAGATGACTCAGCACAAATAAAATAACAAAGAGTACAAATATACATGTAGTGATGGTATTGCGAAGGCTTTACAAAGAACTCTTCGGGCAGTTTCTGTGACTTATTTCGGTTTGTTTCCTTTCAGATTCAATGCTGAGGTGTTACATAAAGGTCATTCCAAACACGAACATCATTATTATAACCACCACTAATTAATTTACTAATTTTAAAACATATTATGTTGTGTTCATTAAATTATTAATATTTTTAGTAACGTTATTACTTTCTTGTTTTATTGTGTCTTCCCAAATATTAACAATCAAATGTATTTTTTGCCAATCATTATAAATTGTAACATTTTGGGATTGCAAATATCCAGACTTCATAATAACAACATTCATCAAATCGCCTAAAAAATAGCACGTAATTGTGAGAAGTAGGAAAAGCGAGCAAGGCTTTTGATCAGGAGTGGCACAACATAGGCTGATTGTAATTATAATACGAGTAGCTCCTCTGGAGCAGACTTAGCTCGTCGCTATCAAACCAGGAGACAAACGCATACGCAACCATAAGACTGCATGACTCCTCACTTAACACAAAAAAAGTATAATTAGGCCATACATTACGGAGTGCACAAACCCCGAGCAGCTTGTGAGTTCCATATATGCGACTGGTGACACTACGTATCCGAGGGTCAATTCTCGTAATTAATTTACACGATGACTGAAAGTTCACCCAACTGAAATTAAATTATAAATTGACAAAAAATTGTATTTTGCTCCTCTTAAAGTTGAGTCAGATTTCAGTATGATCCAATATAGTCTCATTTCAATGTTAATTTTGACGTTTATTTAATGACATTTTTAGAACCTTTGTCAAGTCCAAAATGTTAGCAGAATACCGATTTCATCAGAGTATAAGTTCACGTTTAACGTTGTTTATTAGTTTAGGAGAAAACCATTTGTGACATTTACGACATTGACAGCCGAATTCTGAAACGCCACTTAATATTATATCCCGTTTTAACGATTTGAGAAACACGTTTTAGGTTGGAACCGGACGGCTCAAATAACTAAGAGGGATTTAAATATTAAGTGGCGTTTAGTATTCAGCCGTGAGACTAGATCGGAACTATATTCCAAACGTTTTTAAATTACGAGAATTGCCCCGCAGGTATTTTATTTTATCATACAAATTATTGGAGAGATAAGCAAGTCATTCTCCTGGTGGTAAACGTCACGTCAGCCTATCATAATAATTATAATCGTATCCAGGACTAGTTCTGCGTGCCGCAACACAATTGTACTGTTGTGTACGTTACCTCAAGACACAATTTGTTATTTAGTCTCTTAAGCCCAGCAATTTCACTAGCTATAGTGTCCTTCAAATATGAATACAGTAATCTTTAAAGTTTAAATACAGCTAAATATCTGGCACTGCAGTGGCACCTTTCTAGCTGGACTATTGCGAGAGGCCTTTTATTTTTATTTTTAACACGCTTTTATTAGCTTGGTATGTATCTATGTAACAGATTTTTTGAACTCGATTTTCATCCCCTTTTAAACGTCGGATTGATTTGAAACTTCGCACACTTATCATTGACCGATGACAATGCAATAATTTGTCCTATTATCCCCGCCAAGAACCTCAGGTTTAGCGATGTTTTCATCTCTGATACCCGGAAAAAATTACAATTTCATCGACATACAAAAACTTGCACAAATGACAAATTCATCGACATACACAAACTTGCACTATAAATATTACCTCTATAAGATGTCCATTCAATTTTCCATGGCAAGAGTGCGATGAGACTCGAATAGTGTCTCACTCTTCAGATGATTTAATCCGTAATGGAGGGAGAATTATATATATATATATGTATATATATATATATATATATGTATATATATATTATAATATAGAATTATATAAATGCTTGGGTAAATAATTACCACCTGCGTTATTGAGACTATGGATAGCCAACATGGACATTCAGCCATGCACAAAACAAAAAGAACGGTTTTTTGTAGTTAGCCGCACTTAAAAAAGAAAATAAACTATAGTACCCCACACTTTCTTCACAATAAAATATATTTTTTGTCCTACTTTTTAGTTCGGTTATCTACAAAAGCGTGTTTTTTAGTTTTTTTAAACCATAATTTATTTATTTGTAGGTGCCCAGTGTAAATGCTTCATGAACACCTTCGCCCCGGGGAAGGGCGAAGGGGTATGCCAGACTCTTATCGGCTAAAACCACTGGGGCGGTCATCTTCGGCACCTAATGGGGGCTGCATGCAGGTCCTCATATGATCACACTAGAGCCGCCCGCTGGTGCCACGCCTATAGGCACATCTCTGTGAGGGTGACTGAAAAGCGGTCAATGGGGGAGGATTTTAAAGGATCCCCCAAAGCGTCCCTGTGCGCTGTGCCATGCGCACACGGCAGCATGGGAATTTGGCGCCAGGGTGGTTGTTATCCCGGCACCGTCTCCTCCTTCGAGCGGGATCGGCCCTCTCCCGATCCCACTGTGTGGTCTCCTTTTTTCCTCTTCTACTCCTTCTATATATAGCCACTCTGCGCTGCAGACCGTGAATTTTGGTTCTGCAGCGCCGGGCGCCTGACAGTCAAGCTGACCATACAGGCACCCTGTGGAGGGCCGTGGACCGCAGGACCCCACTGTAGAGACGGCATTGCGAGAGACCTGCCACCACAAATTCTCTACGGAGATTCGGTCAAGGCTTCATCTCCCGCTTGGACGTCTCCGTAACGCGTGATGGCACAGCCAATGTCAGACTTCTCGACACCCCAAACAGTTTGCAGCTATTTAGAATGCACATCTTAAGAGTGGCGAGTCACTGTTTGCCACAGAGTTTTAATATATCAACGACGACGCCGTGGTTTCCAGTTATTTTACGTTATCAGTCCATGGTAGTGTTATACAGTTGTAGCTTTAGCTAGTAGTCCTGTACCTACGGGGACAAGTCGTGACTGCATTTATGTTTACCCCCAGAAGTTGAAATTTGACCGTAATTGATAAAATTTGACTTAATGTATAAGTAACACATATTATACATACATTATAGCGTTCTGCACTCTTCCTCCATGTGAACTTGAACTATGCTAAATCTCACACTCCTTCGTAAGCGCAATGTGCTTAAAAAGAGGTACAAATTTTTTCCTTCACGTATTAATATGTAGATTTATTTAATCTTATATGTATAATGATGGTACAGAAAGCACACTTAATACCATGAGGTATTATCTACCAGTCAACCTCTGGGTTAAAAGAGCACTTCGAAATACGTACATAAAACACAGCTTCTTATAAATAATGGAAATGGGAAGAGATTATATTATTTTGTGCGGCCATGCAGGATGTACCAATTACATTTTATTTTAAATTAAAACCATCTTAACGGTCACTGTATGTCCCCGCGTAAGTCTATAAATCGGGATTATGCAGAGGATGCTGACGGGTTAAAAGAGAACTTTAAAAATATCAACGAAATAAATGTAAAGTTCCTCCGGTGCGCCATACTTGTGCTGCAGGGTGGCGATTGTGGCGCAGTGCTACAGCGGTCATCATCTTTTGGGCCGCGTCAGAAGATGGGCTGCCCTGCTTCCTGTGAAACAGGGGGCAGCGCTTTGTTGCTGTATAGTGGGGACCTCTGGCAGTAGTGGACTGTTACGTTTCCAATTAATCGAAGGCCCATAATATTTTACAATACATGGATAGGTACGTGATAAATAAATATTGATGTCGTCAACAGCAGAAATAGGTAAAAATCACGTATTCACCACCGATACAGATTTTTACGATAAGTCGAAGAAATCCGTATTAACTTACATCATAGAAAGTTAGAGTACCTGCTACAATACTTACAAAGGAAGGCACGTAAACTAAGCAATAAGGAAGGTATCAATCTAAACCACAGTATATATATCGACTTATCGTAAAAATAACATATATATATATATATATTTATATATGTATAGTAATGCCGATGTGAAGCTATTTTGACTGTTTTATGCACAAGTTCCAATTTAATTATTTTCCGGTTTCAAAGAGAACTCATTATAATTATTACGTTCCAATAGTTATGTAGATTAAGCAAATGAAATCAGCACTACGCATAAAGTAAGTTTCGAAATAATAGAGGCAGATATTTAAATGTGGTTCATGGTTACACAATGAAGATTTTTATGCGTAGAGTTCTCCCGATTTTACTAAAAAAGTATGACAATGACACCGCTGAGGTCACTTTCCATTGTCACGAGAGACGAGTTTAGTACAAAAAGGTTTATTGAGTTGATCAATGGCAAAATACCGGTCATTCGTTTTTATTTATTTATTTATTTATACTTAATGTACATCAGTGTACAAAGGCGGTCTTAATGCCGTAGGCATTTTCTGCCAGACGACCTTTGGGTGATGCAGAGAACAATAAGGTAGATGCACCAACAAAATATGAAAGAAAGGTATAGATGCGAAGACATATTATACAAATATATAGACGTACATAAACATAACATGTATAAAAATATATTTATATATACGAAATAAACACATACATACATATGATATAATAAATATACACAGATGAGAAAAAATAAAAAATAAATAAAATCAGAGTTGAGATGAATCTGCTGACGTCTTTTTGAAAAGGTATTTTCGTAAATTAGTTTTAAAGTTGTTCCGATTGTTAGCCATATTTGTTATTTAAACATTTATTTTAAACAATGTTTAAATAACAAACATGCAATTTTTTATTTTTTGTTATTTTTATTGGTATTGTACCTTATGCTATCTACAATGTATCTTTATTGATATAATGTTGATAACATTAGTTACAATAATGTACGTGTACGTTCGTGGTAATGGCGTTCCATGTGGTTCCCAGCAAATAATAGACCACCCATCTTCAGCCATGGATGTCATAAAGGTGATTTTAATGTTTCTTTTAATTTTCTTTTTTCTTAAACTGCCCTTATATGCTACTATGATTTCTCCTGAGTCATGGGTGCATTTACAGACATAAATTCCACACATAATACACCCAGATCAGGAATAAATACCAGCAGATCATACAGATATTGGTTCCGTGCGGGAATCGAACCCACGACGCGGAGCGCTGCAGCCGACTGAATCAGCCTCTGCACCGACTGTGCCACCAATGGTTAATATCAAAAGAATGGGCAGCATCATCCTCCCATATGCTAACAACAACATACTGCAATCGCCAATCCGCCTGCCAGGCGTGGTGATTATAGGAATATCTCTATGACCGCTCATTGGAAGACCCATCTTGAACTGTGAACTATTACAAGGTTATGTATGTAATATTAGGTAAGTTTTGTATTTATTCGAGACGTTTTAGTTTAATATTATTTAATACTAGCTCGGACCCGCGGTTTCAACCACGTTTAATTTAAAAGAAATTTAGAGTACTTCGACATAGACACTTGACATAGAATAAATATATTGGATTTCAAGGCTTTTATTTTTTTACGCGGGACCCTAAAAGTACACTCTTCTATTGCACACAATTAAGTATTATAAGAGTACTATTTAGCTACACCGACTTTATAACGACTGTGACACATCTTGCATAAGACTAATTAAGGCATTAGTCATAGCTTTAATTTAAGTGAAATGCGTAATGACGTATATAAACAATAGTTTATAGTACCTGATATGATGACTTTCATAGTTATTAAAAACTACAGTGCCTCAAGAAGAAAGTCTTTAACCAATGTGTGTTACCAGCAATGACATCTGGCACAAAGCGGTGGGCATACACCACGGGCCTCGTAAGAAAGCTCAGGGGCACTTAGCGAGCTATGGAGAGAGCTATGCTTGGTACTTTATGAGATCGAATCAGAAATGAGGAGATCTGGAGGAGAACTAGAGTTGCCGATATAGCTGAAAGGATAGAAAGCTGAAGTGGCAATGAGTGGGGGACATTGCTCGTAGAACCGATGGCCGTAGGGGCAAAAGGGTTCTCGAGTGGAGACGGTGCAACGGATAACGTAGCTTGGGACGGCTCGATGACGGGTGACCTGGTAAAGTTCTCTGAGAGTCTTTGGATCAGGCGGCATGTAACCGACCGTTGAGGAGATCTATTGGGGAGGCCTTTATTCGGCATTGGACGTCCTTTGGCTGATATGATGATTAAACTTAATTATCTTTGTTATGTGTATTATACATTATCTTATAATCAAAGGATTACTTAACTTTATGAGTAAAAAAGTATTCAAATTGACCTTGAACATTTAGGCTCATTAACATGTCTCATGTATTTAATAATATGTCGACTTTTTACTTACTACAAATACATGTCTTGATAAAAGTGTAAACTACCACTCACCTTGTTTCTAATTACTAACCTAATAATGAATACGTTCAATTCACAATATTTTAGTGGTACATAGTACTTATACTACACAAAAATTGGAGTCATGGTATAAGGCTGTAATTTGAGCTATAAAGTCCGGAGGATGCAACTATTTTTATCTTATATGCCTGCTAATCATAAATACAATGCTGTTATCAATGATTGCACAATTTTTAACACAAAATGTGGCTGCTTAACCGGGTGAATCTGGTGAAGCCAAATGAGGCGATTTTTTTGTCTTCGGCAAATCTTCATGTACTTCCTCCACCTTGGGAAGGGGTTTTTACCGGCTAAATCCCTATGATATCCTTCCACTTACCTCAGGCTGGGGGTAAGATGTATAAGGCCTCCAAACAGGCTGAAAATTTAAATACAAACTAAGCAACTGCAGCTCGTGAAGGTCACTGGGAGTCGTTGCATGCGGACGGCATGTATCCGGCCTTTGTGGAATACGTTGGGGGAGGCCTTTGTCCAGCAGTGGACGTCTTTGTACAGGCTCGACTCGGGTCAGCACGAGTAAGGGTTAGGGGGACAAATTCAAATGCTAGGAGCATCGGGTGTTTTAAATATTTGTAAATAAGTAACACAAAGCACAAAGGTTCTCGAATGGAGACCGCACACCGGAAAACGCAGCGTGGGATGACCTCCAACGAGGTGGACAGACGACCTGGTGAAGGTCGCTGGGAGTTGTTGGATGAGAGTGGCATGTGACCGCTCGTTGTGGAAATATAAGGGGGAGGCCTTTGTTCAGCAGTGGACGTCCTGTGGCTGATATGATAAAATAAGTACACTATAGATACTAATTTCGATTATCAGAAATGTCACTTAATCGTATTAATAGGCATAGAATTTTTCATTGGTTGAGATTTCTTATTACTAGCAGAATAACTGATCTAATTATGTTATATATATTCTCTTATTCTGTATATAGGTTGTTAACATACCATGAAGCTCCAGTCACGAGTAGGGCTACCCCGTCTCGAAGGAGGAGAGCGCGACGGGGCAACAACCGCCCTGGCGCCTGATTCCCAAAAAAAACTGAAACCCCCTGCTGTTGCTATAAGGCGGGGGGACCTCTGGGTTCGGGGGTGTGTAGATTGGGGAATCTGCGTGCTCACACCAAGCGACCACCCAAGAGAAGACGGTAGCACGCATGTGGTCACGCTCTGCCGTGAGACGCTTTGGGGGGTCCCTTACAATCCCCCCGGGGGGGTGACCGCTTTACAGTCACCCTCTCACCTCTCCGAGATGTGCCTATAGGCGTGGCACCAGTGGGCGGCTCTAGTGTGCACGAGGACCTGGAGCCTCCCTTAGGTGCCGAAGATGACCGCCCCAGTTGTTTTAGCCGGTAGGAGTCCGGCATACCCCTTCACCCTTCCCCGGGGCAAAGGAAGTTCATGAAGAATTTCCTCTGGGCACCAATAAAAAAAAGAGCTACCCCGTCTCATCCCGTGTGTATCATAGAAGACGAAGGGGGATGGAAGGGAGTTTAGAACTGGAATTATATTAAGCACTTTGAGTTACCCGAAGGTGGTGGGTAAACCTCCAACACTACCATATCCAAGAAGAGTTACTGTCATACAGCCGGCTGACTGTATTTACATAGTTATACTTGTTTTTGAACATGGTTTAGTCAGAAAACAGAGGACTTGAACTCGCAAGTATGTTATTTCCTCTCAATAAACCACAACTCACTAATATTCACAAAAAACTAAAAAATAATAATAATATGAATTTCCATAGAAAAAGGATAAATTCCGCAGATTGATCACGTAAAGCTCGCATCGTCGGCTTACCTACATTTATTTTAAAACACTAGAATCAGGCTCTAATTGTGTTAACTACTATTTATGGAAATATAGAGCGGTTCTTCATCTCTGATTCTTGGGCTGCAAATATTAGAATTTACTTGCTATAAACACAGATATCGCTGGTACATCCGGGTCTGACAACATTCCAACTTAAAGCGGTATCTATATGTTTATCTGTATATTATTATTTTTATCCACGTTTAAAGAATGACATATACTTGAAACTATATGACAGCTATATGTGCGGTGTCCGGATTAAAAATTTATCGTACCGCTTCACCCACTCCTGTAAATGTCGTAAAATGCGCCTAAGGTTATCTAAACCCTTCTGTGAAACAGCAGCCATTTTCCACTCACAAACCGACCTGCCAAACGTGGTGAGCACTGGCAAATTCCCCCCAAAATGACGACCCACGGCATGTCACTGGTCGTTTATAGGGCAGGTCTTTGTTCTTTAAGCAGTGAATGTCTTGTGGCTGATATAATGAGGATGTTGACATGCGTCCATTCGTGCATACACGTTTTGCTAGGGATTTTGGCAACAGCGGCTACCTACGGGTCCGTCTATCAGGGGTAGTAACCAGGGCAATTATCAATGCAGTAATTGTAGTTTTGTCTGAAACATAAGTACTAAACATTACTATTCTTAAACGTGATACATTTAGTAACACAATAGACAGTCGTCTTTTAGATTATATTAGCAACTTTAGACCATAATTTTACCAGAGAAATCGTATTACAAGAAGTAGGTAGGTATCTAGTTATGCAAAGGAAGCTAGAGAGCTATACTAGAATACTAATTAAAGAGATTTCTCCCACCAAATAAGAGTAGTAACAAAGAGGTAGTATCCTAGATTAACATTTAGATTTTTACGTTAGATTTTAAGTAAATAGTTATCCCGACCAATATTTCACTTCCTTATTTTCTTACCACAAACAGCTAATAGGATCCTAGATTGAAATTTGTCTTATTTTGGAAAATCTAAGTTAGTATTGTTAATAGAAAGACTATAATAAATGTGGGACGCTCTAATTTAGTAGATTGACAACCTTCACATTGGTTACATAAATTACGTCATAGATCTGCGCGCGCGCCGTGGGTTACAAACATGAAGCCCCCAGCGGCAGTAAATTGTATCAATACTCTCTCGTAACGTCTCCGGTATATATTGAGCTAATGACTATGTTAATTCATCAGTTCCACCACGGAAGTCATAGAAGAAAGAACAAAATGTTAGCTCAAGTGCGTGTCTTACTACATATGGGATAACAATATATTTACTGTTTGATTTCAATCATAACTCACGCTTTTCATTGTTTCAGGTGCTAGTTTTCACTGTTATCGCCGAGGTTTTTTGCGAAGAGCATGCTTACACTCTCAGGACTCAACATGAACCGGCCAAGGAGTATAGACAACATTATGAACACATCCCATTGAGAGTTCACGAGGAGCACGAGCCTGCCCATGAGATCCAGTACAGTACTATTCCTGAAGGTCACGGGCATGGAGGGCATGCGTATTCATCGCAAAGCATCATTCATCACGCAGCGCTTGCTGGCCAGGAAGAGTCCCAAGAGTCCCACAACGACCATGTCGCCCCGGTATACCAGTACGTACAAGAGGAAGAAGCGCCGGTTCATCACGTAGCGCAAGCTCATCATGAAGCACAAAATCATCACGAGGCACCAGCTAAATACTACCAGACCGTCCACTACGTTCCCGCTCAAACGCATCATGAAGTTCAGTCTCACGCTCCTGTGCACGCTCACGCGCAACCACAGTATGCGCATGCCCATGAGAGTCTGAACTACCAACATGGCTCTAACGATCACGAAGGTTTGAACTACCACCAAGGTGGTCAACTCCACACGGTGATTCATCATGCTGCACCTGTTCATCATATTGCCTCTGCCCATCAAGCTGCTCCCGTACATCACGAAACGCCTGCCCATCATGAAACACAAGTGCACCAAGAAGCGCCTGTCCATCACGCAGTACCTGTCCATCATAACGACGTCCACGTGCATGATTCCCACGATGAGCCCATCGACTATTACGTGAGAGTCCAACGTCAGAATATTAAACACTTATTTCCGTCTTACAGTTTTACGGCAACTTTCTATTCATTTATTCGGATCACATTTTAAATCGTTTAAATCACGGTTTCTATGTCAACGCATTTAAATTGTTTTTATTAATTCAATCACGTTTTACCATTTTAGGCCCATCCTAAGTACCAATACGAGTACAAAGTGGAGGACCCTCACACCGGCGACAACAAGTTCCAGCATGAGATTCGTGATGGTGATGTCGTGAAGGGAGTGTACAGTCTTCAGGAAGCCGATGGATCCATCAGAACTGTTGAATACAGTTCTGATAAACACAGCGGGTAAGGTTACCTTGATATACAAATGTAATAACAAGATAAATTACACAAGTAGTTATTTCAGTACCCGTTCAATTTAATCGTGCTTATGTGCTATAAAAGTAAATTAAAAGTTAATAAACGTTAAAATCCAGAAAAGCAAAGCGGTCTTAACGTCTAGACGGATGAGACTTAATTTTTACCGCTTAATGTGTCGAGTCACGCACTGCCTTCGTTCATATTGTTTTTGCTTTCTATTGTACACGTATCACCTGTTGCATTACTCGTAAAATCTGTTGTATAACCTAAAACAACATCTGTTTCACTTTCAGTTTCAACGCAGTTGTGAAGCACTCTGCTCCTGGACATCATGTGCAAATCGACAGCCATCATCACAACTAAGACTGATTGAGTTGTTCTATTGTATTTTAGTCTTTATTGTTACTAGATGTGTACTTGCCTACTAATCTTAATCCTTAATAAAGTTTATTTAATATTATGGTGTAAAGTATAGTTTTACTATCGTTAATTAATTCATGAGCGATTTTTCGATTACTCATAATTTTAATTCAAGTACTTAATTTGATAAGTTACGTGCTTCTATTATTAAAAACATTTTAACTCATTTTCCAGCCGTGTGGTGCCGGCTACGAATAGCACCAACCCATCTCATCCCGTGGGTGTCATAAAAGGCGACTATGGGATTAACCGGAGGATGGGCAGCAGCGTCCTTCGAGTACATTAACAACTCAACTGCGATCGCCAACCCGCCTGCCAAGCCTGGTGATTATGGCAAAACCCCCCAATGAATACACAACACACCCATATCTGTCGTTGTGGTGACCTTTGGGGGAGGCCTGTATCCAGCTGTGGACTTTATTCGGCCGAAATGATGAACTCATTTTTTACAAACGTTTGCACATTGAGTAACAAGCACCAAAAATTAATTTAATTTATTTTAGTTCAATCAAATTCATCATGTTGATACTGTTTCTCTTATGTAGGGTTTCTTATTGCTATCTACATATTTAATGCTTTCATGAAACAAGAAACAGTCACTGATTATTTTGTTTCTAAACAACTTTTCTTTATTGTACATATACAATTGTACTGGTTCACAAAGAAACTAAATTAAGTATTCAAATAAGTTACAATAACTAGTTACCTAATGTTATAGTTTTCACAAGAATGTAATGACCGAACATTAATAAGGTTCCTCATTAAATAGTGCGCGATCTGATTTATCAATCAATGCAATATAAACCAATAACAGTTGCGGGAAGTGATTGTTAGTTTCAAAATATCGTTATACAAGTACCCATGTACTCGTGCAATGATAATAATATAAGATTAATCACTTTTGACATTGATGACCTAGTTGTCGAACACGATTATTCTATTTTTATAAATCGTTATACAATTCCTAATAAATGTTTGTTTATTAGCGTGTGTAAGAAAGATATTCATCGTAACTTGTAGGAAGTCATCAAACCGGATATAGCATTTAACTGTATCTAAGAGTGCCATTATTATTGCTAGGGTTAATGGAAGGCTATCGATTACTTCTTCATCTTCTTCAGATATTCTTCTCTCGTATCGTCACGAACTGTATTTCATTTGGGAATTTGCTACAGGTAAATAAAACACTTCTTAAATCTTCTTGGAATTCATGTACGTTTGGTATTTATGACCTCATTTGGTGGGATATGTCATTGAAATTAGTATTCGCTTGCTAGTGATAAGTGTTGAATAACTTGGTTAAGTTACCGGAAACCGCTAGATCTATCTAGATGTTCCCATAAAGAATAAACAAACAATAACTAATCGGTCAAAAGTCTTTTGAAAACAAACATCTAAGAACTATCGGAAACTATTTAACTACATATTATCATTATAATTAAATGTAATCATCATCATCCTATCAGCCAAAGGACGGCCACTGCTGAACAAAGGCCTTCCCTATAGATTTCCACAACGAGCTGTCATATACCACCCGCATCCAACGGCTACCAGCGACCTTCACCGGGTCGTCTGTCCACCTCGTTGGAGGTCGTCCCACATTAATGTAATTAAGAAATAAATTATTAAACTTTAAATTATTACGTCATACTTCTGATCCTTTTAGATTACAAATGGAACTTTACCATCTATAATTTTTTTCATTTCGGCCGAATGAAGTCCACTGCTGGACACAGGCCTCCCCAAAGATCACAACGACCGATATGGGTGTGTTGTAAGCTCATTGGGGGGGTTTTGCCTTAATCGCCACGTTTGGCAGACGGGTTGGCGATCGCAGTTGAGTTGTTAATGTACTCGAAGGACGCTGCTGCCCATCCTCCGGCCAAACCCTTAGTCGACTTAGTCGACACCCACGGGAGGAGATGGGGTGGTGGCATTCTGAGCCGGCACCACACGGCCAACCATCTATAAAATGGTTGGTTATTTTTTACAATACGAATACTTCCGTTCTCTTATTTAAATTGTAACTAATTTCATTTGTATCTGTAGACAATCGAAATACAAACAGAAGTACTTAATACTTGAGATGCTCATGGCCCGTTGCACGCACTGATTGGTAAACGATCGGCGAGTTTAAGAACGCTTGGCGTGGTCTGGTCTGAATGGTCACTGCATAGTGGTACATGAATTGAGCGTCTCCGTGCTTCGGAGGGCACGCAATATCGTCGGTCCTGGCAATTTGTCATCAGACGGCAGTCGTTAAGTCAAGTCGGAGACCTTTGCGTGCCTTGAATGACTCTGACACAAGGTTTGCTACTAACCACGCGAAAAGAAAGAAAGTACTTTATTTATTTATTATTCATTACATTTTGGGCATGACACGATCACAAGTGTTAATATTTGTTCCACAAAAATCTGCCTGATATGAATTAATTATAACAAATATGATTCTTAACATAAATAAGGTTAATTAATTTCAAAAAGAGATAGAAAATATATTTAATATAAATAAATAATGAACTAAATTAAAATAACAATAAAAGAAACATTATAAAATGTCGCATTAAATAGATGTCAAAATAATTATTTAGAAATTCATTTATACTGTAATAACATTTATAAGTCTAAGGCTTTTCAATGGCTTTTTAAATATTTCATTTGGGATCTTATTGTAAATTTTGGACGCTATACATAACAAACTTTTCCCCATTTGACTCGTTTTTGCATGACAACATATTACTATTTCGCTTCACAACATCAGATATGCGTTGAAACAGTTAAGGATTCTTGTGAACAAACAACGCTACCTCAAGGATTTACAGAGACGGAAGTGTCATTGTGCCTGACAAAATGCTGTTTACAGCTGTCTGTTGACTGCAGACCAAACATTGCTCGCACGCAACGCTTCTGAGCTTTAAAAACTATTTCATTATTGGTGGAATTTCCCCAAAAAAATACTCCATACAGTAGTACCGAACCTTTGCAGGTTCGGTACTACTGCTGCTGTGCTAACTGCCTACCATGGTATTGCTACCATGGTAGGCAGTTAGCACAGCATCAATATTAACTTCTGGCGCTATTTTGTAGAGAGCGTATGCAGAACTGCTTACCTTTTTGCATAGTTCTGCTATGTGCGCCTTCCAGTTAAGCTGCTTATCGATGGTTAGACCTAAGAATTTTGTTGAGTCTACTTCGTGTATTATTGTAGGTAATTTTGAGATCATGTTGAGGAAGGTCTTTGGCTGAAGTGCATAATTTGGGTTTAAGATAAGTTTATTCTTAGATTATTGTTGTCTAGCCAGCGAATAATTAAAACTAAACAGTCGTTTATATCGTCTTGATACGGTTCTGTAATTCTAAATTGAATGGATACAGCACCGACATCAGTAAAAAGAGACATAGGATGGTTCGTAAATTCAGGCAAATCATTTATATAAATGATGAACAAAAGTGGGCCTAATACACTGCCCTGTGGCACACCATACGTGACTGATCGCGATTTGGATCGATATAATTCCTCGTACTTAGTATTTACATTTATTTTGGAGATGTTAGTGACTTGTAATCTATTAGAAAGATATGATTTTATTAATTCCAATACGTTACCTCTTATTCAATATGACTATAATTTATTTAGTATGATACAATGATCAACATAATCAAAGGACTGCGTCATATCGCAGTATATAGCGCATATAGGAGACCTTTTATCAAAATTCTTAAGTAGTATTTTGTAGAAATCATATATAGCCAAGTTGATGCTTTTATTTTGTCCAAATCCTTTTTGTTCTTGACATAGTAATTTATTGAGCTCCAAGTAGGCATATATTTTATCATGTATATATTTCTCGAAGACCTTTGAGAATAATGGAACTAATGTCTATAAAATTTCATCAGCTCTTTGTCGTCTTTTTTGAAGAATGGTTTTACTAGTGATATTTTCAGGTTGTCTGAAAATACGCCACTACTAATACATAAATTTAATATGTAACTTAAGTGTCCACAATTATAACGATTAACAATTTTTATTATTTTAGTAGATATGTCATCAAATCCTACACTAATTGTTTTATTTAGTCCGTATATAATTTTTTTATGTCAATTGGTGTGCTTGAAGCCATAAAAACTGAATTTGTCGTTCCTAAAATTTTCGACGTTACATTATTACCGCAATTTGATATGGGCTTTGTTTTGTCAATAAAATAATTATTAAAAACATTAGCTATTTCAGTCGGGTACTAAAATTGTTTCGTCAATTTATATCCAGGAAAATATTCCGATTCCGAACAATGTACATCCAAAACGGTACCTACTTCACTATCAGGAGTAATGTCAATGTTGTATCATTAATGCACATTATGAAAAAACCGAAAAAAGAGATGAATGATAAAATATTGTGCATACATGCGTCAATAAAAAAAAAAACAACAAGATTAAACACATTAGACTAGATATATTTAACGGTCACAAATAATATAAAAATAACATGTTATCAGATACTGGTGAGATGTTCTTTTAGTGATGGTAGTAATGTTCGTGTCCGTGCTTGGTTTCAGTCTTCACCACCGCGTTGAAACTGGAAGGAGAAAAAATTAATCGTCAAGGAACTTTATACTTTTAGGGGGCTAGTAAAATCTAGAATGTTCTTACAGTAAAATGCAAATTTGATGTAATATAATTTGAAAATAACTTCTCGATGATATAAACTCTCTAATAAACTTTTTATGATGACGACGAAGACTTAATGAACAAACACGTGAAGTAGAGTAATGTTAATATTATTCATAGTTTCCTTAACATAATCAATAGCTGTACATATCCTAGTACTTATTAGTATCAGTAATAAAAAGTTTTATTTGCCCAAAAATTGTAGTGGGTTCACGTTTCTTCGAACAAACACCCAACCAAACACATATTTATATTAAGATTTCTAAGTTTCTAAGAAAAAAACAATATTTCTTCATACCCGTTATGCTTATCAGCAGAGTATTCAACAGTGCGGACGGAGCCATCGGAATCATGCAGGCTATAGACTCCTTTGACATTTTCACCATCACGGGTCTCATGCTGGTACTTGTTGTCGCCGGTATGAGGATCCTCGATTTTGTACTCGTACTCGTATTTAGGGTGTGCCTGATTCCAAAATAATGAAAATTAAAACAAAGGACTGTTCTGCGGTCATACGTTGTTTGCCTAAGAAACAACAAGCATGTAAAATTACTTTCTGTGTTCTTAATGACTACTACATTCGACTGAAGATTGATTAGTATCCAAAAAACGTTCGAATTTTGAGGTATTAATATTAGAAATTTATTTATACATCACATTATTTAAATATATATCTATACAAATAAATAAAATTGAAGTGTCTAGTTGTAATGTCAAAATAACAGCTTTTTACTAAATGCATATGAAAGTATGTACGTTACATATAACAAAAAAACGATTATAATTTTTTTTGTCTGTCTGTCTGTCCGTCTGTCTGTCTGTTTGTTCCGGGTAATCTCCGAAACGGCTGAACCGATTTTGACGGGACCTTCACTGGCAGATAGCTGATGTTATAAGGAATAACTTAGGCTACTTTTATTTTAGAAAAATAATTAGGGTACCGCGTAAAAAATATAAAACCCTTGAAATCCAATATATTTATTCTATGACAAGTGTCTATGTCGAAGTACTCTAAATTTCTTTTAAATTAAACGCGGGTAAAACCGCGGATCCCAACTAGTCTTTAATAAACGTTAAAACGGATTTTTTTATTAAGATTAGCTTTTACCTATAAGCGCATCATTTCTTCGTTTCATTTAGAAAGCTCTTTTCAAAAAATAAATAGTCTTTACTCACGAATTAAAATTATTTTTTGTCTGACTAGTGTTGTCGACTATATTATTTTGTGTGTAACAAGACTACAGTACGCATTTTACTTTGTTTGTTTATGTTCTTTGTTTTCTGTTTGTTTAAAAAACGTTGCCCCACACTAGGATTTCTGCTGTGTCGTGGGTGCGTTTACAGCCATAAATTCCACACACAATACACCCAGACCTGGAACAACCTGTACATCATACAAATATTTGTTCCGTGCGGGAATCGAACCCACGACCTTGAGCGCAGCAGCCGACTGTAACACCCACTGCACCAACCGTGCCGTCACTACTCCTTTACTACTATTACTATCGGGCAAAATCTCCATCTGCTTGATCAGAAACTGGAGCCACGAACATTCTGGTATATCGAGAAAAAATTGGTAAGGCGCTGCAGATAAAATCTTCGGAAATAATATTATAGTAGTAAGTAACTTGTAATCTACACATTTGTAATAATAATTGAATTAATTATTTATTGGGGGAAACCCAATTTAAATACCTACATCAACAAAATAAAAACGTTTTGACGACATTACGTAAAGTCAATGTAACTCGTTAACCCATTCAGCGAGTTGATCGTTTTTCACAATGACCTTTGTGAATTTGTAAACTATTCACAAAGTAATTTTAAAAGGGAAGTAGTAAGTGAATATAATTAACAAATTATTTTTAACGGATTACATTGCGTAAAATAAAGATTATTATTTTATCCCAATGTTTCAAACCATTTGCAGCGTTCGTGCATCGACGTCTACAGGCGCCAGTATAGATTTTAAAATGAATGATATATATAAATGAATGTTTGTGTGTATGTCCTTTATAGAATCGTAAACTATGCATTTGATCACTATCGTTCCAATGAATTTCATTTCTATATATATATAATTAAAAAACGGGTGAAACCGCGGGTCCCAGCTAGTAAGATATGTATATAAAATCTGCAACGACGCCTGTCACCTTTGTTATTCTGCAAGCACAACGCTGCAATGTGTTCGAACGTGTTTTATTATAATGAATTAGTTGTAACGCGCCTAAGTTGCTCGTTGAAAAATAGCGTAAATATAATAATCGTAAAAACCTAAGACAATACTACTACTTATTTGAACCTTTGGGCTGTTACGATGCGTAGCAGTTTACTTTCTTTTCGTTCAAGTCGAATTAATTTGATCATCATTTCGGCCGAATGAAGTCCACTGTTGGACACAGGCCTATCCTAAAGATCACCATAACGACTGATATGGGTGTGTTGTGGGCTCATTGGGGGGTTTTGCCATAATCGCCATGCTTGGCAGACGGTTTGGCGATCGCAGTTGAGTTGTTAATGTACTCGAAAGACGCTGCTGCCCATTCTCCGGCTAACTCCTTAGTCGACTTTTACGACACCTACTGGAGGAGATGGGGTGGTGGTTTTCTGAGCATTCCGGCATGCCAAAAAAATGCAGGCGGCAAAAATGTATTTAGCATTCTTCAATTAAATCAATCCTGATAACAATTATTTTCTTGTCTTTGATGTAGTTATAACAAGATTTGATTAGAGTTGAACTCTAATTCAAAGAAGCATAGCAGTGAAATGCCATTTCGATTCGTGTGACAGATTTACGAGATGAATGTATAAAAACAAAAATTATGTGAACATTTAGAAAAAGAGAAACTTATTAGCTTTATTATTTGTTAGCATGTGTGCTGTGGAACGTTAACGCACCCAAATTATTGCACATAACTTTAATTTATTAGACATCGCTATCTTTAAAAGTAATAAATGTTTTCTTTTGCAATCAAATTATAAGATCATCTTCTACAACTTGATCTTAGAAAAACTGGTTACTGTTAGTATTCATCGATAGGTTATAAAAAACCCCAAACTTATTGTAGTAACAGGTACGGAATAATTAAAATCACACACATCATATAATTAGTGTATCTAAAATATAAACTCAGTCTTTGCATCGCAATTTGTTAGTTCACGACCTTAGCAATCTAATCTGATAAAGTTATATCAACCTATTGGAGAGTATTCAAGAGAACTTTAACAAGAGGACACAACTTCATGGAATCAGATACACGAAGAAGACGCAAATGGAAAATGTTCGTTTGGTACAGTTCATGAAAGAGCAAAATTGGACCTCTGGGGTCCACCCCGGCTGAAGCCTGTATTTCAGGCCCTGGTGGCCTTGGAAGTGTTCAGCCTAGGTTAGGCACCAGACTCTCACAATAAATTTGAATAATACTATAACTTTTATTGTGGTGAGAAATAAATACATCGTGATTGTGAAAAAAATAATATAAATAAAATCAAATAAAATAATCACCTACAAAATAATCTACCTACATGCATTGTGCCCGCTTTTAATTCACATACTGACTCTGCTTTACTTGTCATGAGTTCTTATGAACCCTCAGTATACACATGTCAGTGGATATTTTCTGGTTGATGATTGAAAGGACCGCAGATAGATAGGTAATTTACACGCACTATGATAGTACAAGTCATTTCCAATAACACTTACTATACCAAAACTGTTTATAAAACAAAGTTTAACTTACATAATAGTCAACATGGTGTTCTTCGCCGTGGTGTTCTTGACCATGGTGTTCTTCGCCATGGTGTTCTTCGCCATGATGGTGCTGTTGTTCGTGATGACCATGCTCAGCGTGATGTACTGGAGCTTCATGCACAGCAATGACGGGAACCGCATGGTGCACAGTTATAGGAGTATAGTGGATAGGTTGGATATTGTGTCCCCCACCAATGTGGCCGAGAGAGATCTCATGGTGACCATGGGAGATACCACCTTGTCCAAGGGAGATTTCATGGTGACCATGTGAGATACCACTTTGCCCTAGGGAGATTTCATGGTGACCATGGGAGATACCACCTTGTCCGAGGGAGATTTCATGGTGACCATGAGAGATACCACCTTGTCCGAGGGAGATTTCATGGTGACCATGGGAGATACCACTTTGTTCCAGGGATATTTCATGGTGACCATGGGAGATACCACCTTGTCCGAGGGAGATATCATGGTGATTATGGGAGATATCACCGTGTCCGAGGGAGATATCATGGTGACCATGAGAGCTACCTCCTTGTCCGAGCGAGATTTCGTGGTGACCATGGGAGATACCGCTTTGTCCGAGGGATATTTCATGGTGACCGTGGGAGATACCACTTTCTCCGAGGGAGACTTCATGGTGCCCCTGGGAGGTTTCGTGATGTCCATGCGAGATGTCATGGCGTACGATGGACTGGGAGGAGTAGGCGTGACCATGACCATGGTGGTCATGACCATGGTGGTCCTGCGCGTACACCGCTGCCACAGCCAGGGCGAAGACGATCTTAACAAAATAAAATAGTCGCTATCATTTACTATGAAGATATGAGATTTCTCTGTATTAATTTTTGATAAAAAATGTTAGATGCAGTTACTGAAGACTTTAGGCCTACCCAAATCATTTGATACTTTGTATTATAATAATTGCTAACTTAATAAAGTGAGACAATCTTTTCTTGAACGAATAAAGTTTAACTCGATTTTTTATGTTATAAATACAAAAGGACTCACTTTAGAGAGCATGCTGTCCGAATATGTTGCTATGCACTCAATTATTGAATGATATAATCGCAGAAGCCGATACTCTTTTTATACTCAAAAAGAAGTGCGTAAAATATTTTCTTTACGACAGTTCATTTTTACGTACTTGAAACAGGTTTTAAATTTGATGACTGGTTCTATAACCAGTATTCTCCTTTTACAAATTTGTGTGAAAAGGCAAATTAAGAAACGATTTCTTTGTATACTTAATGTAACTGAGTTTGCTTATTGACTCTTAATATAGAAGGTCAGCGTAGGATACTACTACCAACTACTGCTTTGTTAGAAACAGTAATTTAAGTTAGTGTTATATGTAATCAATGGAACGGTATTAAATTGGAAATTTCAATTATATTCCTTAATCATAATTAAGCACCTGGCATGTCTTATGTTCGGGGTAGTTAAATATCGGGAACCAATTTATCTTTACCATAGGCTCGGCTGGGTGACTGACAGACGTGAATGTGACAGTAGGGAGTGCTCACTACAGATATCCGTTCCATAGCAAAACAAGCTGCATTTAGAGGAAGTTTCCGTTATGCAGCATCTAAGATATGGAATAACTTGCCACCGCCAATAAGATCACTAACCAAGATAAATGCATTTAGAAAACGTCTACGGTGGTATCTTATCGATTCACAACGGAAGCTAGACATGTTGAATACAAACGCGTCTTTTATTCGATTTGCACAAATATTGAGTATTTCGCCGCGCCGATTCGCGCTCAGGACCATCCACGTCGGCGCTTGTTCTTATTTACAGTGTCACCATGGCTATGTATGTCTTATCTTATCTCTATAAATGTCTTAATGTACATACTTACTTATTTATTCAATTTTTTTTCAGGTAACTTATTTTTTATTTTGTTGTTAATTTTTCTTTCTTTCTTTGGCGTTGTTTTATTTGGTAGAAAATTGGTTTAATTATTATTTTTTATAGTGGTGGTACAGAAGCTGGTATCATATCCGTGAGTCACTACAGGGTATAGTCGAAAACCAGCCTTCCGTCTGGCACACGCTGAACTAGACCCTATTCAGCACAACCGCGAGACACACGCAACTGTTATACTTTTTATTATTTTATTGCTTGTATATTTACACTTTTGTTTGTATATACATATATTGTCTCTCTTGTTGTGGCTGAATAAATATTTTCTTTCTTTCATTTAAGCTTCAGTTCTAATTTATATTTATCAACGGTTTATCATTACCTATTGAAGTAGGAGTGGTCAAACAATATCTATTTTTAAGATAATGGTGCATTACCAATGTTTCTTCTCGTTTCCCAGTTATACTTGATTCATACGTTTATTTTTTCTATCGTTTTATATGTAAAATATGTCTTGTATGTATTTTATGTTATTGGGTCTAAGTAATAAAGTGATATGATATTTAGCACACTTGTTAGCCCAATATCTCTCTCCATTATTTCAGTACCTTAAAAGGTTGTCTGGAAGAGATTGCCTTGTGCGATAAGACGGCCCATTGTACGCATATCTAGTAAATGTTTATCTTTTGTATTATGTGGTATACAATACAGAGTATATAAATATATAAATAAATCGTTCTGAATTCATAATTATTGTTGCATCTTGTTAATATTTACATCGTTAAAACCTTAACATGTGCATATGGTTTTAGTATGTGAAATTTATTTTATAATACACTGTCCTTAAACTGGGAGGAACTCCTATGTCGTGGATACAGTTATCATACATACATCCCATATGCTCAAACACGCAGACCAGAAACAACTTTCTGTAGTTCATACAAATGTTTGTTCCACGTAGCGCAGAAAACAATAGCTGCGTTATCCGTGCCGTCAATGGATGTACTGATAAATGTATAAGTCAATCATCATCACCATATCAGCCAAAGGACGTCCACTGCTGAACAAAAGCCTCCCGCACAGATTTCTGTAACAAGCGGTTATATGCCGCCCTCATCCAACTACTCCCAGCGACCTTCACCAGGTCGTCTGTCCACCTCGTTGTAGGTCATCCCACGCATCGTTTTCCAGTGCTCGGTCTCCACTCGAGAAACTTTTTAACCCAACGGCCATCAGTTCCACGAGCAATTTGCCCCATCCATTGCCACTTCAGTTTACTAATCATTCCAGCTTTGTCGGTAACTTTAGTTCTTCTACGGATCTCCTCATTTCTGATTTGATCTCGTAGAGAAAAACCAAGCGTAGTTCTCCATAGCTGACTGAGTGATCTTGAGCTTTCTTCTGAGGCCCATAGTGAGTGACCACGTCTCTGTTCCATATGTCATCGCTGGTGACGCACACCGGTTAAATATTTCTTGAGGCTTTGTGCTATTGTTTACGAAAAGACGTTATTTATTTCTTTCTTTAGTTATTTCTTTCAATGCTAATAAAATTGACACACAAAAAAAATAAAATTACGAAACCTTGTGATTGCTTTTCTCTTGAGCTTTTACTATTGTTTATTAAATGTTATAAAAAGAAGCTTAAATCAAGTCAATCGAGTAGAAATCTAAATGTTGCAAGTATTTTTCAGTTGCATATTTGTGATCCATATTATTATATTTTTCATAATATATATTTATTTATGTTGTGTAAGTAGCAACCCTGCGGTCGACGTTCCATTCAGACGTTGTCGGCGTTTTGCACAACGTCAAAGGAGTCGAATCACTGTTATCATATTTCCGCTGTGCCCATGTTCAACAGTGGACATTTACTGGTTGGTGTGTGTGAGTTTGTGTGAAGTTTCTAATAAATACAATGCAACTATTTATAATTGTCTTTATAATATAAAACTGTTTAGTTCTGAGAGGTGTAACATGTAGATTTTAATATAGCATGTTATAAGTATAAAACTAAAACAAGCAACGGGATCAAACAAATAAATAAACCTGTGTTGTATGACAAAATATTATATTTAATTTACATTATTATCAGTCACTAAGACCTAAGTTTCTGCACACCATCCCGCAAGCTATCATCTAACGTTTCACAAAATGTACCAAGATTGAAAGTAAAAACATGAAATAGGTACTTACACACTACAAGAAAATATAATACAAAAGTTCTAATGAGCTTTAAAATAGATGAATGAAATGTAAAATTCTAAGCTAATTTGGGCCTATGTCCCTCCCTATACATATTATGAAACGGTTAGGTAACTCTGTAAGCATACAAGTCTGGAAGCCGCTCGTTGTAAAATGCTCTTTCGTTGTCGCATTCCGTCCGTGCTTAAACTACGTAGTAATAAATAGGTGTCATCGGAGTTGGTCTAGGGTTAGTCTGAGGGTCTAGCCGTGGAGGAGAGGTCCGTGTCCGTAGGCGGGGGCTGCGACTACGGCGTGAGCCCCGGGATGACCTGCGTGACCTTGCCTGCTTACTACCGCGTTGAATCTGGAATTATATAATTAAATACGTGAATTATATTGATCTGGAATATATGATATGTTGTGGTATATAATTTGGTATTTATAAAATAATCTTCTTTGGCAATAGTTTTTTGTAAATATCAACATCTGATGGTCACATGTGGCCCCAGTTACTCAAATTAAAATTGAAAACAACCGATGACATTTTTTTATACCTCTGAATTGAAGGTTCTTTCAGTTTTAAAGCATCTTTATCTAATTCTGCCACCTGACTGATGCATCTCTATCTCACTGGGCAAACGTAAAATAGGGTGGACCTATAAGCAATATGACATATTAATTGGTCAATTCATTAATTATCAGGAATTAAATCTGATTACATGACCATTACATCTTTACATAGAAAAAAAGATAACATCTAAGGACTGCATTTCGATAAAAAAAATCTAAGCTGATCTACACATCGGCTGTGTGGTGCCGGCTACGAATAGCACCAACCCATCTCATCCCTTGAGTATCGTAAAAGGCGATTATGGGATTAGCCGGAGCTGCTGCCCATGCAGCAGCGTCCATCGAGTACATTAACAACTCAACTGCGATTGCCAACCCGCCTGCCAAGCGTGGCGATTATGGCAAAACCCCCCAATGAGCACACAACACATCCAAATCGGTCGTTGTAGTGATCTTGAGGGGAGGCCTGTGTCCAGCAGTGGACTTTATTCGGCCGAAATGATGATGATGATCTACACATAAGTCGAGTATAGAAATAGTCTATATACTTATGCGAAAAGGGTATATTATTAATGAAAATATATTCGCTATCGTAAACATTTTCACCATCGTAAGAAGACTTTTTCTTTTAAAAACCAATCAGAGATGTGTAATGTATATAATGCAAATAATAGTGACGTGGTCACTCACAATGGGCCGCATAAGAAACCTCAAGGTCACTCAGCGAGCTATGGATGAAGCATGGTATTTCTCTACGAACTGACATAGTTGAAAGTAGTAAACTGAAGTGGCAATGAGCGGGACACATTTCTCGTAGAACTGATGGCCGTTGAGGCAAAAAGGTTCTCGAATGGAGACCGCGCACTGAAAAATGCAGCGTGGGACGACCTCCAATGAGGTGAACAGACGACCTAGTGAAGGTCGCTGGGAGTCGTTGGATGAGAGAGGCATGTAACCACTCGTTGTCTAATAGCTGATATGATGATACAATGAAAAAGTAATGAGGTGAAAATTGTACATAGAATATTTTTGGAATAAAGAAATTGCGGCACGGTTGGTGTAGTGGCTGCTACAGTTGGCTGCTGCGCTTCGGGTTGCGGGTTCGATTCCCGCACGGAACAAATATTTGTATGATCTGCAGTTGTTGTTCCGGGTCTATTGTATGTGTGTGTATGTGTCGGTGTATTGTATGTGGAATTAATGTCTGTAAACGCACCCACGACACAGGAGAAATCCAAGTGTGGGGCAAAGTTTTATTTAAAAAAAAAAAATTGCTGCTAATTCTATAAATAATACTAATGCCAAAATGTACTTTTTGGAATTTTTGTCTATTTGTCTGAATATCTAATGGATAGAATTGGTTTAAACTTTTGAAAAATGCAGTATTTTTTTTTTAAATATGGTCAACACATAGGTCATGATTTTTTACGCTATTCGTTTTTATGTATGCGCAGTATACGTCTATTTGCTAAAACATCACTACTTGATAAAGTCGCAACGAATCTATATTTATTTTGATTTATTTTATTTTACTCACCACAATAATGAAAATTTTATAGTTATGTTCAAATTTACTGTGAGGAGACTGGTGCCTAAACTAGGCTGAAGCCTGTATTTTCGGTCACCAGGCCTTCCGCCTAAGAAGTCCAATTTTGCTCTTTCATAAACTGTGCCAAGCGAAATTTTTCCATTTTCTTGTTCGTCGTGTATCGACAACATCTTGATATAACAATAAACTCGCTGTTCTAGCGTATATTATGGATTTGATACACCCAATATTGACGATTTATAAAATTGATTTTCAATTTTTCATATATTTGTTCTACTTTGAAACTTGAGGTTTTGAAAGAAAAAAAAAGTGTTCTGTTCTAGTAAAATGTGTGTATATTATGGCTTTGATACAACCAATATTGACGAATTATCAAAAAAAATGTTTTTCATGTCTTTGTTTTACTGTGACACTTGAACTCATTGAAAAAAAAAATATACAAAAATATAACTGAAAAATATATGGAATACTGCATTATTGTAGAGACCTGATCAACTTGTATAATATGAATCATCATGCTTATCCTCAAAGTCGCTATGTAAAACAATTTTTAATACTAGTTTGGTCATTTCCCCGTTCTTTTAATATACCCTTCACTGTCTAGCCCTGAAAAACATAGCCTAATGTAAGGTCTTATCATTTAGACAAGGAAATATTTTAAAGCCAGTTGGATGTTCCGTAATGTACAATTTTATCTTAATGTGTGTTACTCACTGCTATGTTCAAAAAACAAAGCGTAGTAAATTTATATGTATGTGGATGTATATTTAAAGGTTTTAATGCATTAAATTAATTTATAAAATGTTATGAGTTCTGTTCGCGACCAGATGGTGTTAATAACTGTAGTGTTTTCTGTTAAATCTATTTTTTATTCAACTTTGTGACGAGACAAACAAGTCATTCGCCTGGTGGTAAGCGTCATACCTGTCCAAAACAATGATTGTAATGCTACCCAAGACTAGTCCGTTTTTTTTATAGATGTCCAGTGGAAATTCTACATGAACTTCCCCGGGGCGAAGGGGTATGGCCGGATTCCTACCGGCTAAAACTACTGGAGCGGTCATCTTCGGCACCGAAGAGGAGCTCCAGTAAGATCACACTAGAGCCACCCATTGGTGCCACGCCTTTAGGCACATCTCGGAGGGTATGATCTTCCCCGGTGTCGCTCGGTGTGAGCACGTAAACTCCCCAATCTGCGCGCCCGCGTACCCTGTGGTCCCCCACCATGTAACTACGGCAAGGGGCTCAGGCGACCCAAGACTAGTCCTGCGTGGCGTCACACTGCGCTTGACACCTCGAGACTTGAAGTTATTTAATTAATATCATAAGAGATTAATTAAATAACTACAAGTCTCGGGCATAATCCCAGTAATTTCACTAGCTACAAGCTACATTGCACTACCAATCGGAGCATAGTGATGTCTATAGTAACACTACCGCTTAGCGGCAAATATCTGGCACTAGGATGATACCTACCTAGCCGGCCTCTTGTAATAAGAGACAGTCATCAGATTAGTAATCTTTATTTTGTTAAATAAATATTTACATATACACACATTTAATAAATCCGTAACACATCTGCGCAAGTATATTTTAGATGAGCAAACAATTAGAACGTTATGTTTAATTATTCAATAGTGAGGCTGGTAAATAAGAGTAAAAAAATAACATTGCACAAGATTTGGGTCTAAAATCACTTATATTCTAGAGCAAATTACAAACTTTGATTACGTTACCTTCATATAGTTAGCCGGCAAAGGATGAGACCCTGAGACACTGCTTTTACTAGAATGCAACTTTCAGAGATCACCTTCAGTGACAATGATCGTAATTCGAGGCATTTAATTTGCTCAATTTTATGAAATTGAAGAAAACGATGAGCGTTTAATAAAATTACCAACTGGTTGTCTCTGTTACCTGTATTAGGTAGTTCATAACGAATAGTAGTTACGTAGCTACATTTTGTCTGTAAGATGTACTTGTAAGTACATCTTAGAGACAAAATACGTACCGTACTCGAGAAATTGACTAAATAAATACTAGTTTTAACATCAATGAAACTTGGTAGTTGGCGAAACAAAAGTGTTTCTAGATTTCTATTGTGAGCTAGCTAATGGCCGATTAGTGCCGATTTCCGTATGGTGTCCGGATTAAGAATAAAGCACCACTCCATCTCCTCCCGTGGATGTCGTAAAAGGCGACTAAGGGAATCTAAACCAGAGGGATGGGCAGCAGCGTCCCTTCTGTGAAACGGTAGCCATACTGCACGCACCAACCCGCCTGCCAAGCGTGGTGAGTATTGGCAAATACCCCCCAAAATGATGACACAGTTGTGAAAATCTATGGGGGAGGCCTTTGTTCAGCAGTGGACGTATACATGGCCGATATGATAATGGCCGATATGCGTTCTAACGTCTTTTTTCATCTCAAAAAATCTCAATCAGATGAACGCTTAGACCATATCAAAATGGTCTAAGGATGAACGTATAGGAAGCGCATATAGAACAAATAAATTAATCTATTTTTTTATCAATAAAGCTGTATGGTATGGATATACTATATAGCCAATGGTGTATGGAGGAAGGCTTTCTTCAGCAGTGGAAGTTTTTGGCTGATGACGATCATGAATACGCTGTATGAATTCAACAGGAGACCAATACAAAAACTGTTGGACACTAACCACACGAAAGAAGAAGATTAATGTGCATGATAGAGTATATCGTTCATCTGAACCATAAAATACCTTCAATAAACTAACTTCAAAAATTGTTTCATCAATTCATCCTTACCCATTGTGATCATCAGCAGAGTAGTTGACAGTGCGCACAGTGCCGTCGGGCTCAACGAGAGAGTACTGGCCTTTCACGACGTCACCATCGCGGGCCTCCCACTGGCTCTTTTGGTCACCAGTGTGGCCGTCAGCCACGCCGTAGTTGAATGTGTAGCGGGGGTGGGCCTGCAATGTACGAATTGTAATTATTATGAGTACTCCCAAAGATTCTCAGAAGATGTTTTGCACAGCTAGAAACGGGGCTCAACAGTCATCTGAAAAAAAGCAGATGTTGTCTACTTATTTTTTAAACTTCTTTTCCACGTTTTTCTTTTTCAAGCTGCTCCATCTTCTCCCGTGGAGGTCGTAAAAGGCGACTAAGGGACTCTAAACAAGAGGTATGGGCAGCAGCGTCCTCTCTGTGGAACAGTAGCTATTCTGCGCTCACCAACCTACCTGCCAAGCACGGTGAGTGCTGGCAAATTCTCCCCAATATGATGACACAGTTGTGGAAATCAATGGTGGAAGCCTTTGTTCAGTAGTAGACGTTGTATGGCCGATATTATGATGTCAAGCGGACATGTTAATTTACGATTCATAAAAAAGTTAATTGAATATAAAATAGACTAAAATAACTAACTAACTTAACAAGCTATCAATTTCGAGTAAAAGCTATGCTCACATTGTACAGAAAGCCTTATACACTGCGAATCAGCATATACTGGCAATGTATAGCTTGAGTAGCCGTGGGTACGTATGTAAGCATGACGTCTTTCCAACTATCGGATTAAGTTTTTTTCAATCTTTCACTTGGTAGTATAATATCTCCCTATAGATTTACCCCACTGTAACCAATAACGATAACTGACTTCAAAAACTATTCACGATAAATACTAATATTTCTATATCGTGTAAAGGTTTTTGAAGTCGGTATTATTTTTTTGTTAAAAAGTTTTATTTCGAATAAATAGAATAAACATTTTGTTTCAAATCGAGCCCTGTGATAGTGATTGACATCCAAAGCTATGTTGTTAACGATACGCTTACGATTTTTTATGTTACATGTTTGTTATGCATCTATCATTTTGTTTTTGATGTTGTCTATCACCTCACTTCACATTACTTAAGCAATAAATTATGATTAATTACTAACGTAATTCGGTTACTGATTAACGACGTTACTGTCTGAAGAACTATTATTTATTATACTATCCATAAATCTAATTGCCTATTATATTTTCTAAAAGTGCATGGAGAAATTACTTTCACACTAACATTAAAATTAAAACCATCTTCGTAAAATGTCCAGTGAGTGCCTCTGAAATTCATAACTTCATTTTTTAAGCTTTCAGTGCTCAAAGCATAAAATATTTAAATGAACTTCTAAATAAAGGAAATTCTACAGAATAAATAAACGCACTGACAATTTTTTCTATCCGTAAACATCCTCATACGCTGTATAAATCAAGCAGTTCAAGCAAATTGTACATTTTTTTGTGAAGCTATTTGGATAAATAAAAACATATTCAGACTTGCTTGACTGAAAGATCACACTAAAAGTTTTAACTTATTGTAGGAAACTCACATATATCTCAACAGGGGCAGCTGCGTGTGCAATGGGTGCGTGGTACACTGGGGCGTGCGAAACCACCGCGCCGTGACCTGCAACCGACCGAAATAGTACTGCTAGTATAGGTGCAGGAAGAATCTACTAGAACGAAACTTGAAGAACTAAAACAGTCTGTAATTGACTAGTATCAAACTTAGGGCAAAGGCAGTGATAGCCTAGTGGTTGAACGCTTGCCTTCCATACGGGAGCATCTGAATTCAATCTTGGCCCACACCGCTGACTTTAAGGATTCATGTGCTGATCAGAATTTGATTATCACCTGCATTAAAGGTGAAGAAAAATATCGTGAGGAAACCTGCACACCTGATGGGCTTCAAAATGTTCTCAAAGGTGTGTGTAGTCCACCAACCCGCATTAGGTCAACATGGTGGACTAAAGCCTAACCTTTCCCATCATGAGAAAGGCCCGTGCCCAGTAGTGGGACAATAATGGGCTGATTATGTATGTTAATGTAAACTTAGGGCCTAAGTTCGATATTGGTCACTTACGGACTATTTTATTACATCTATCGAAAACGTTGTTATGGCATATAAACCCGTGAATCGTTCACACAAACTGGAAATTAAGACTATAGCTATTGATTTCAAAAAGGTACTGTCAGACTCCATCTCCGCCCGTGGGTGCAGTAAAAGGCGACTAAGGGACTCTAAGCAACAGCCATTCTGCACTCACCAACCCGCCTGCCAAGCGTGGTTAGTATTGATAAATTGGCCCCAAAAGTGGATATCTATGGAGGAGGCCTTTGTTGAGCAGTGTAAGTCCTTTGGCAGATATGATAATGGTATAACTGTTAAAAACGCTTGAGTTAAGTATCGCGGGTACAGTTTAAAGACTTAGTATCTTACATATATAAACACTCAGGTCCAAAACAACTTATTTTTGGATCATATAAATATTTGTTCCGAGTGGAGATCGAACCCGCAGCATGGGACGCAGAAACCCCATCACTTAGCTACTGCACCTAACGTGCCGTCAAATAAAGCGTAATCAAGTACTGAAGTAATACATAATATTAAAATGATTAATGACGCGCCAATAAACCTTTTTATATCTTTCTAGATTATTGTATAAATATATCACAAAGATGTATCGCAGCAGCCAATGTGCTATTAGTAGTACAATATGTAACTGTGCGATAGTACTGATACTTACAAAATTGCTTAATGACGTTTGACGTCTTGTGTCTATCAGGAGGGCCATTTTCAGACATGAACGTGCACGTACTTATAAATGATAATTATAATATAATATAATATTATAGTAATATAATATAATATTATAAAAAATTCCAATAAACGTTTTACAAGCGTTCTCGTATCTCTAAGTAAAATATCAAAGTCTACCATGAAAGTAAAATTAATATGAAAAAACATACATACTATTTTTTTTATAGTATTGGTGACCCATACTAGGGTGTCTCCTGTGTCGTGGGTAGTTTTACAGACATAAATTTTACATGTACATACATCCAGACCCGAAACAACTATCAGTAGATCATACAAACATTTGTTCCGTGCGGGGATCGAATCCGCGACACGTAGTGCAGAAAGCCAATTGCTTAGCCACTGGGCCAACCATGCCGTCATTAAACCATCGTGTTTCTTAAACATACCTAATCCATAGCTCAAAGCAGGCGCGGCATAGGCGGGAGCAGCAGCGTAACCACCGTAGCCACCGTAGCCGTGCGCAAGAGCAGGAGCGCCCAAGACAATGCTCTGCGTTGACAGTGCTCCGTGAGGTGATGCAAGCAGTCCTGCGCGCGCGACACTCACTAGTGCGCATGCGAACAACACCTGTATGATCGGGAATAAGGAAGTAGACATTAAACAATGGGACATTTTCCAAAGAAAAAATTTCTTTGTTAAAATATAGTTTCTAAGAGACAGGGGCAAGTTAATGAAAATGAACTAACGTCCGTGTGGTGTTTCGATTAAATATGTAACACTACTCCGTCTCCTCTCAAGTATTGCGTAAAAGGCTGCATAGGGACTATAAACCAGAGGAAGTATTCCGGTTTTCTAGTTCCGCAGCGTCCCTTCTGTGGAACAGCAGCTGTTATGCGCTCCAGCCCGCGTGCCAAGCGTGGTGAGTGCTGGCAAATTCCCCCCAAAATGACTACACCCGGTAGGCGGTTACCGGATTTCTATCAAATAAATAATATAAATCTATGGGCAAGCCTTTGTTCAGCAGTGGACATACTTTTGCTAACATGATGAAGAAAAGCAACATTCGGTGAATACATTACGATGCTCCCATTTAATTAGTGTAAATACTTTGAACTATATAGTATTTCAAATTAGTCTTATCTCTGAAACTTTCATAAATCCACATGATACCACAAGCTCACAAAAAGCACATAAAATGAACACTTGACACCGACCAAGCACTCAAAACCACGTTACCTTAGCGAACATTATGTTTAAGTTTTGTCTAAGTAAACAGTACGTCACTCTAAGCACTAGAGCTTGTTGTGTGCCGAATTGTGAGATATCAGGCGTTTATATAGAGGTTGTATGTCCTATAGATACACACTAGAGTCCCGTTTGGGCGTGTCGCAGGAAACTGTATTTATCTACATGTATGTGGTGGCGGTGGGTGCTGCCGCAAACTAGATCGTTAGATTGTAGTGGATACGCTTATAGGTCAATTTTGATTTTAATACATTTCAAAATCGCAATGCTCGTACGTATCGTAATGCAAAAAGAATACACCTGAAACCTTAAAAAAATTGCGGTTATATGAAAATGAAAATGGGTGCATCGTCAAAACAGTCGAACAATTCGAGTTTCGACTGTTGCGTTGTAGAATGAGATTTGAGTACTGAAAGCTTTTACTGAGGGTTATGGAAATCAGATATAAGTCACTCTTCGTAAAATTTGCCATTACATTATTCACAAATGTTCTTACGACCTTGCTTCAGCCATCGTTATACATGACGACAATCTTCAATTGCCAAGAAAAACAAACGTCAGTGAAATTATTGTACTGGTTTGTAATTAACTGGTGAATGATCTTTTGACTAGATGACTACGGGTTCTTGGGGGTTGCGAGTGCGCCGATTGCAAAACCTGCGTGCTCATCCCGAACAATCCCCGGGAAGAGTAGTGTGCATGTGGTCACGTGCCGTTGTTTGCGCAGCACAGCGCATAGCGAGATTTTGGGGGAATCCTTTACAATCCCTCCGTGAGGTGCCTGGGGAGGTGGCTTCTTTACAGTTGCCTTCCCTCCACTAGAGGGGGACTGCTTCACAGTCAAGTCACTCTCTCTAAGATATTCTTAAAGGCGTGGCACCAATGTGTGGTTGTAGATGAAGATTATTTGAGTTCCTGGAGCCTCCCTTCGGTGCCAAAGATGACTCTCAACACTCCGGTAATTTTAGCCGGTAGGAGTCTGGAGATACCCCTCTGCGCTTTCCCGGGATGGAGGAAGTTCATGTAGAATTTCCACTTGAGACCAATAAAATAAAAAGGGTGGTTAAGGTTTGATAGCAAGAGGATGGGCAGCAGAATTATCAGTTATCAGCTAATATTTCTCCAAAAACAGATATACCTATAGATTCATCATCATCATCATTTCGGCCGAATAAAGTCCACTGCTGGACACAAGCCTCCCTCAAAGATCACCACATCGACCGATATCGGTGTGTTGTATGGTCATTGGGGGGTTTTGCCATAATCGCCACGCTTGGCAGACGGGTTGGCGATCGCAGTTGAGTTGTTAATGTACTTGAAGGACGCTGCTGCCCATCCTCCGGCTAATCCCTTAGTCGGCTTTTACGACACCCGCGGGATGAGATGGGTTGGTGCTATTCGTAGCCGGCACCACACGGCGAGATTATAATTTCGTTATTGTATTTATAAGATTACTTTACTAAATTCCTAAGTATTCCTAAAAAGGGTAGCAAACTTTCTGTACTATCAAAGTAAAATAATTCGACGTATCCTTACATTTCTAATGACTATAGTTCAAAGCGTTTGCGTTTGGGGCTAAGAATTGGTATCAGAATAGTTAATAAATACATTTATAGTTCCACATAGGTGTGCTGTACATTTTATACAAAATAAATTAATCAGAAACACGCTACGAACCTTATTGATTTGTCGTTTTCGGGACAATAGATTCAAACGATGCCTGCTTTGGGAATTGTTAATATAATTGCATCTATAAAGTCACGGACTTTGGAACTAATTTGTGTAATTCATAAGTTGGTTTTTAATTAAATATGTGCTTATTCATTAATAAACTAATTGTAGTCATTTGCTACGTAAACACTTTAATCTAACATTTTTCTTCTCCTATGTAAATATTAATAATGCTCCACACTAGATTTCACCAGTTTTGTGCATATAGTTTACAGGGAAAAGTTTCATCAATTACATTATGTCAGCTACACAAATCTTTATCCCGTTCGAGATCGAATTGGCAATTTATAGAGTAGAAACCCGAATGCTTGGCCATTGCCTCAACCAAGCTATCTTTGAAAAGTACCGTAGCTAAGTGGTAACAATAAAAACAGAGTTATATTTTCATCTTTATTATACTATACTATATTGTAACTAGATTTCTCACACAATTTTGCACTTACTGAGATAAAGCTATAAATGATAAAGGCAATAAGCATAGTTATCAATAATTATGATGGCAATTATTAAGTGGTATTAATTGTATCTCTTCACGGATAAAATCCTCTCTAAGGACCTCCTTAGAGAGGATTTTATCCAATTTTATCCTGGGCACCTGCCCAGTCTAGGACACTAACAAGAATGTAATGGGACACTAAATGGAGGTGGTATTATTATTACAAGGCTCCTTGTCTTCAATCGATTATAAGCAGAGTCATCTAAGGTAATAGAATATTCCAAGATGTGTCTGAGCGGCGACCTCTTTACAGTCGCCTTCCTTCCTCTAGAAGGGGTGACCGCTTTACTGTAATAGGGTATTGGAAAAGCAAACCATTGTATGTTACGTATGATTTCTCAAATTCGAATCTCATCCTCCACATTTTTTGTGAGTTTGTTCATGAAATAATGAGTATGTACGTCCTTATGGATGAATCAATAAGTCCATAAAAGCAATTGACAGATATCTCTTAATCGAGATAATGGTCAAATAAATATTTAACTTGGTAGGGTAATGGTAATCATTATTTCAGCCAACAGTCGTCCACTGCTGAACAAAGGCCTCCCCTATAAAATTCCACATTTAGACATAATTTTGGAGGGGCTTTCCAATTCTCACCACGCTTGACAGGTTGGTGAGCGTAGATTGATACTGTTTCACAGAAGGGACGCTGCTTTCCATCCCTTTGGTCTAGACTCCCTTAGACCCCTTTTACGATATCTACGGGTGGAGATGGATTATATATTGTATATAATATTATTTATAATTATTTATTATGTGTTATTTATTATATAATTATTGATTATATATAATATTAAATATATGGATTCTTAATTCGAACACCACGCGGACTACATACGTGTAATGGTGAAACTAAGTTTAAAACTATTACAAATTACAAATTCGTGACAAGCTGAAAAACTATACCACCTAAAATGGTTGACAAGTACCTGTTGCCTGACCATATTAGAACCATGGACTCATTGTATCCATAAAATATAGCCTGGCATGGGAAAATTACGTTGATTGACAATTTTGGCTCCATTGTGCAAGATATGCATTGTCCTACAAGAACTGAAATATTATTAAACAGAAACTCGCCTTATTCCGAATTATTATCTGATAATAAATACTGTAAATCCATTGCTCAGTATCCCAAATAGTGTTCTCTGTTGTCTGTTCTACCAACAAGTTCTGTTCTACATCATCTACATAGCAAAAAATACGAGCAAATTAATTATGTCAGCCCCTTAGAATCAGTTTTATTAAAGTATTTTATAAAAGTCTTGTTTTTTTTTGTTTATTATTGGCCTTACTTTATATCAGAGTTGCTCAAGTTGGCATAAGACCTCGATCTTGGCTTAACGCCTCTCATCTAGGACCGACGATGCCCTCCGAAGCACAGAGATGGTAAGTTCAAAAAACCTTATGCTGCGGTCTATCCATAGACAGGTGTGGTCACCAAGAGTTGCTTCACCTCACCAATTGTTTCCCGATCAGTTAGTGCAACTGGCTATGAGCGCCTCTGTAATAGAGTATTTATTGTACTTTACTTATTTTGGTCGGCCGTACATGAAATATTTTTTTATATTTGTCCCTATTCACGGGTTAATGGCCTCTGCAAAGAGTGGGTCCAACACAGAGGCCTCTTAGAGAATTTTAATCAAAATGTAATGGAACACTAACCAGGGTCTCTCCATGACTGCACTAGAAAATTAAGTCATAGCTTATCACCGACAGTGTAGGACTATTGTATTAGATGGAAACTCTATGGTCTATTGCAATGGGTGTTATATGCAATGTAAACTTAAAGGAAAACGGGAATAACAGCGTCTGCCTTTCAAACTATAAAGTGAAATTCTATGGCAGACAGTGACTCACCACTCATAAGACGGGCCCCTTAATGCCCAGCACTACAGGTGACAGGGAGCAACATCAGCGTGAGCAGTTTGGGGTGTCGAGAGGTGTGGCACCAGTTTCACCTCACGATGACGATCAACTCGGAGCGGGTTTCCCTGTTATTACGTCATTCGTGACTTCCACCTCCAAGCATGTAGCTCTGGTAGCCCCCTCTTTTCAGTCAACAAAGGAAAGCCGGAGCTTGGAGTTCTGCGGGCACTCATGTAGTTCCACTTCAGCTGACTAATAAAGGCAAGCCGGAAACGCGGACCTAACCGTCTCTGTGGGGTAGAAATGCCTTTTTTTATTAGGCCCAGTGTAAATTCCTCATGAACTTCCTCCGCCCCGGGAAAGGACCGGCTAATACCACTGGGTTGGTCATCTTCGGCACCTAAGGGGGGCTCCAGGTCCTCGTATGATCACACCAAAGCCACCCACCGGCGTCACGTGCACATCTCGGAGAGGGTGACTTTAAAGCGGTCACCCCCCCGGGGTCTCACTGTGAGTGATTACTGCGTGCTTCGAAACAAATTTTGATTAGCTAAATGGCTTTACTTAAAACCGAAGTGGCTTCCATTAAAGGCAAAAGTTCCATCGAAAAGGTAAACTCTGCATTATGTTCCAACATTGAATCAGTAAAAAACGACATCAAACACGTTAAAAAAATTATATCTGAGCTGCAGAAAAACTGTAATAGACATTCACCTAATAATTACAGTAGTTTGTTAGTTATCTTTCCGATAACTTATCATGCTGATAAGAACAATGGAAAGGATTTGAGTAAGGAAAATTTTACATCGAATAAAACAAGTGTGGGTAGCATTGGCGATGATGTTGCGGTCCACCCGATCGCGGCGACTCGCGTGTCCGAGCCAGGAGACAGGGGGGGGGGGGGGGGGCGATCGCTGTGAGTGACGGTGCGGGCTTCGGAAGCGGCGGCGACCAAGCCGCGCTCGTGCATGCGAGTGCATATACACACCCGGTATCATGCATAGATAAGCCATTACTTATAACAACTACAATACCTACTGACGCGACGAACAACGCAATATCTACGTTACCCAAAAAACAGTTGATCGAAACGAATACATCACAAAGTGTATATAGGCCTACCTATAGAGACATTGCAGCGAATTTGGGAAATGACTTGAGTAAGCAGATGAATGACGATGGTTTTACTACAGTAATTAACAAAAAGAATTACATGTATAGATATAGAAACACACGAGGTACTTTACAAACTAGTACCAGATTGCAGGCAGCAGACTCGTTTGCATACATATACCTGTCGCGTACAATGACACACATTAAAGAAGATGACATAAAGGAACATATAAGAGAAATGCAAGAAGAGTGCCAGTCCGTTAAGTTGCTAAAACAAAGTAAAGAAACTAATTTTAACTCATTTAAGATAACAGTATATCTATCAAAATTGAATAAGTTTCTTCAAAATGATTTTTGGCCCGAGGGCTTAGTATTTCGTCGTTATAAGCAACCGCGTTCCGCCAGGAATGATAATGTAGCTTCTATAAATTAATTATGGTTGTACAGCTCAAGGATATAACGTTAGTTTCTTTTAACTGTAAATCCATTAAAAGATCTGTTGAAAACGTAGATAAACTTTGCAAAGAAGCAGATGTGATTGCATTACAGGAGACTTGGCTGATGCCTAGCGAGTTGGGGTATATTAACCAAATTGATAAGGAGTTTGCCTGCTGTGCGAAGTCTTCTATTGACACGTCAGTTGGAGTGCTGCGTGGTCATCCGTACGGCGGAACAGCGTTGATGTGGAGATCCAGTTTGTTTACGAGTGCGAGCGTCGTTCAATGTGATAGTGATCGGTTAGTGGCCGTCCATCTAGTAATAGGTGATAAGGGCGTGCTTGTTTTTAGTGTATACATGCCTACTAATTGTGAAGACAATCTGACAGTATATACTGAATGTCTAGCACAAATAAGTGCCATCATTGAGAGTTCGGATATTGAATGTGTGATAATATTAGGTGACTATAACTCGCACCCCGGTACTCTTTTCGGAAAAGAGTTGGTGGACTATTGTTATGAACAATCATTGCAATGTTTAGATTACTGTTTATTTTCCACACCAAATTCCATCCTGATAGAGTTACTAAATGTTTCAGTCACTTTCAGTAACTCCATCAGTTGCAACTTGGTGCGAGAAAATAATTTTAAGTCATCCATGTAAAGCAAGTGGGAAATAATCTGACCGTCTCTCCGCAATCGATAGCCTAGCCCTGACCCCTCTAGTAGATTACTAAGAGGGTTCAAAGCTAAACAAAACCACAATGGACTGAGGCTGTCACCCTGAAATATACCACGCTTGATAAAAATTGCCTCACCATCTCCCAGAATCTGGCGACATCCCGGATAGCGAAGAACTGTCTTCCATTGCCCCATACATGACATCAAGAAGGTGCACAGGGTTGTATTTATTTTGTACAACTTCAGCACCCTCATGAGCCATGTATGTGGCACGGAGTCGTAGGCCTTCTTATAATCTATCCAACATGTCGACAGATTCTTTCGGTTACGGCGGACTTGTTGACAGATAGTCATATCAATGAGGAGTAGCTCCTTAGTACCGCGGGACCCATTCCTACATCCATTTTGAGAAGTAGACATGATAGCGTTATTATCAATGTGTTGACTAATTTTTATTCTCAAAATGGATGTAAGAAGTTTATAGACTGTCTGTAGACAGGTGATAGGCCTATAATTCTTAGGTTCCGCGGTGCTACCTGATTTATGGAGCAGGTGGGTAATACCAGTCGTTAGGAACTGTGGTAGCGACCCACGTTCTACGGACTGTTGGAATTGAGACGCCAAGCAAGCGTGCGAGCTTCGGAGCCATTTTAACTAGAAATTGTGCAGTCCGTCCGGCCCCGGAGATTTCCAGTTTGGCATTGGACGGACTGCACTGGCCACATCTTGAGCGTCTATAGTTATGGCCCCCATGTCCTGTATTGGCTCGCACACTCGCTCAACCTCCCGCATCCAATCGCCCTCAGTGTGATTGACGGGCACCGACCAAATGTTGCGCCAGAATTTAATCGTGGCGTCATCATCTGGTGGTGGCCCGTCATTCACACTTTGAACGGGTCGCTCCCAGGCTCTAAATACCCACCTTTGGTCACTTTGGAACATGCGATTCTGGGTATATCGCTCCACGCGTTTCTTATACCGTCGGATACGGTTTGCCCATGCATAAACTTTCTGCTTCAGGAAAACAATGCGCTCTGTGACTCGTGATGCATATTCTTGAGGACTTATACCCGTCCCCAAGAATGCCCGCTTCACAAAGCGCATTACCCTTGGGCGTTTATTGCCCCCCCCTGAAGCAGATGAGCTTGCCAATGAGGGCCCTGGCCTCGTCAATACGACGTTCGATTCTGCATTGCCATGCCGGTACAGATAATTTAGGTCGTGCAGCTCCGTCAGGTATATCAAATTTAACATGAGCTACACGACATGCCGCTACGGCAGCGCAATACAAAATCGAATGTGTATCGCACAAGTCTTCGCTGTTATCTAAATACCTAGGTAACAGCGTATCCAGGGCATACACTAGCGCTCTATTTCGTTTGTGCATAGGCAAACGCGGTAAACGCGGTCTTTGCTCTGGCGTCATGGATCGATACTTCCTAATCGCATCTTCCAACGCGTTCCTCAATTGTTCATTGCACTGGGTACTTACATTTGTAGCCCTATCGTCATCTTCCTCATCGGTCCTATTGTGTTGCAGTGGGTTCACTATAAGGACTTCCGAATGAACTGCAGTCTCCGACGAGGCTGGGATAATACGGCTACATTGTATTTCTGAACGAAGCCTGTCAAGCACGATGTCATCCAACCTATTGTTTCGTTGAATGACTCGTACTTGATCCGACAGTCGTTGGGCCGAAATGTTGATTGCTGGCTCAAGCACCTGAAACAGAGAGAGCATCCTATCTCAGTACGCTGTGAGGTTAGTTCCCCCCTCTGTTGCCCCATAGTACGCGCGCATCACATTTTCGTTAATGGACTGTGTCCATCTCATGCGCGGCACATTTCCATCGGCAGCGGGGACCCTATTCGGGGCCGGTTGGCCTCGAGGTCCTAAGCTTGTCGGTGGTCGGCCTCTTCCTCGCCGACGCGTAGGTGTTGGTGACGTCGGCGGCGAAAAGTACTCGTCGCTCGAGCTCGACGCAACTGCAGCGGCCGATACCACAACATTCGTGGTTGAAGCGGGTTCCGGTGGCTGCGAGGCGGAGCTGAGCGACGAGGCCAAGGGTGGTGGGCGTGCATTTTGTAATTCTCTGGCTTTTTTGCGAGTCAGCATTTCCAATCCAATTCCGTTATTATCATTTTTATAAAATTTTCATCTTCAATATGTCTTCTGTCATTATGTATTTAGCTGTCATTTCTAATTAATTTATTTTGTTCCAGTTTTCGGTTACCTTATTTCTTTTATATCGTTCATATCGGTTTTTATTTCATTTATCTATTGTTATAATGTATATGTAAGTAGTTTTTATAAATTTTGTAAATAAAATATATATTGATAGGAAAAAATTTGACTGCTCGATAAGTGTGTTGCCAGTTTATTATTAGTACTGCTGGCAGAGACACAATAATCGTGCCCGGTGAACAACTGCGTCAGACGGTAGGTGACGCGCTCGCTCTGTCTAAGGCAGGCTCCAAAGAGCGGCAGGATGGCCTCGACGACGCACTTGGTCGCAGACTGCATCCGCAGCCGGTGACGCCACTTTCCAAGTGTGCGCCGTCAGAATGTAGAAATGCCTAGGCGGTGCTTAACAGGCACCTCCACCGAGACATGCTATAGACGTGGCACCAATGGGTGGTTCTAGTGTGATCAAACGAGGACCTGGAGCCCCCCTTCGGTGCTGAAGATGACCGCTCCAGTGGCATACCCCTTCTCCGTTCCCCGGGGCGGAGGAAGTACATGATGAATCTCCACTGGGAGATTAATAAAAATAACAAAGGTATTTCTCTAATAAGTAAATTAAGTTACATTAATACGCACTAGATACTTGAACAAGCCGTGTGGTGCTGGCTACGAAAAGCATCAGCCCATCTCATTCCATGGGTGTCGTTAGAGGCGACTATAGGATTAACCGGAGGATAGTTAGCCGCATCCTTCGAGTACAAGAACAACTCAACTGCTATCGCCAACCCGCCTGCCAAGCGTGGCGATTATGGCAAAGACTGGGGGTCAATATCAGTAAGCTTTAGGGGAGGCTTGTGTCCAGCTATGAGCTTAATTCAGCTTAAATAATGAACAATGATGATGAGATCATGAACTGAGGTTCCTTGTGGTTCCCGGCAAAGAATAGACCACCTTTCCCCCCCATGGGGTTGTTTAAGGCGACTAAGTGTTGATATTAAGAGTATGGGCAGTAGCATCCTCACGTGTGCTATCCTTTATATTTAAATACATTCTAGATTTTCTAGATTTGGTTCAATCGCCAGTAAAAATATTGCGCGGTTCTTGAAACGCACCAGCAAAGAGACTCATAGTAAAATATGCATATTGAATAAAGCACGCGTTCCTGAGGTAAAACAACTTGAAAGCCTTGATAGTGAGATATTATAATGACAATAGCGGTGTGTGCGCTTGCACAGATAAAGGCATGCTACACGCCCGGCTTATCTTGGAATGGAATGTGCATTTGCGCTGTTTATATTTAGTAATATAAATTGTTAGGAGAGGTTTTAACTGAAAAAAACCTTTTCTAGTTTTATATAAGCCTTTACTCTTCGCCCGCTAATTTCCCTGAGTCCATTGAATAGGTTTTTATTTCAACGTCAATTCATCATAAATTAATTGGCATCAGAAATAGTATAAATAATATAATATAAATATAGCTATAACAGGTGTAAATACAGAGTATAATTTAGATAATAAAAGTCAATGAATCGTTATAAAGAAATTTGAATTAGCATAGTCCAAAAATAGCTCACAAACCAGTTAGCACTGAATTAAAATTAGATCTACAGGCAACCCATACTGCATTAATTTAAGGTTTGGCTCCTTGGCGATGAATCTAAAAATTACGCCATTATTTATGAAAATAAAATTGCGTATTAAGTAATAATTAAAACTTTTTTTTTCGCGTTGCATGTTAAATCAAATTTATCAAAGCTATAAAAACACAAGTAATTGAATTTGAATAGGAATGTCATTTTTATTAATTATATTTAAGATTAACTTACCAACATAAAAAATATGGAATGGAAAATAATAAAAACATTTATTATTAATTTCTATAATGTGTCTCTAAATACACTCTCTTATAATCTCGCTCACTCACACGTACAACAAAACGAGCAAACGCGACTGAAATATTCATGAATCTCTCTCCGTCCCAAAAGTGCGTAAAGAAGCTTCTCTTCGAAAAACATTATATTCAGCTATCTCTGCAGAGGACTGAATTCATTACACCTCTTAATTTTGTAAACATTTTGATTTCAATATCAGAAATCCGAGTGAGATTTATTCACCTATGTGCTAATATCGTAATGTCACCGGAGTATGATTATTGACCTTTTTTAGAGATACCCTCCAGGACTTCCTCTGCCCCGGGGAGGGCGGAGGAACATTCCGGATTTTTACCCAAACTGAACAGATGTGTAAGTAATTTAGCAGAATAGGCCACTGCAGAATAGATCTTGGTTGAATAGGCCACCTCTTTTCTACCTGTTGGAGCTGTGAAAGACGAAATATGATCTATCTAGCTGATAGACAATAGTGTTGTTCTGTGTGCTTGAATGCGATCACCAATCCGTCTGCCAAGCGCGATAATTAAGGTAATAAATATCCTTTATGTCCGGTCATTGTGGTTGTCTTTGGAAGAACATGTTCAGAAGTGCATGATAACGGGTAGATGTGATGTACTGAATAGGATAAATTTTAATACTGTGAATGAACATAAAATCCCCTACTCTTACTCTGGAGTAGTTATGGTATGAGATAGTAATTAAAAGAGAAAAATAATATACACAATTTCATCTTAAGCGAACTGCACGCCCAGCGGAACTCTACCTTAACTCGAGGCGTGAGTGTCTACCGCGTAGTCTCGGATGTCAAGTGCTAGTGACTCATCTATCCGAGATCATTAACCTCACCGCGGCTATCTCAAGCCTCTTTGAGTAAGGCCCGGTTTTATACCAAATGCGCTACAATTTGAGTAAGGTGTTGCAAGTTGAGTGGGTTTTTACTCATTTGCATACTTGATGAAGATTTAGACTTGTGAAATGTTTTGCATACTTCCGCGCACATGATATAATGCCGAATAGATATAACGTGGAGAAAATGTGCATATAATGCCGATTAGATACAATGTGGACAACATGTGTCATGACTTTGCATTTCTACCGGCTAAAACCACTGGAGTGGTTATGTTTGGCACTGACGAAGGGGGAACTCCAAGTCCTCATATCGTACTTGAGCCACCAATCGGTGCTACGCCTTAAGGCACATCATGGAGGGGATGGATGTGTCACCCCTCAAGTGGAGGAAAGGCGACTGTAAAAGGGCCACCTCCCAGGCTCATCTCGGTCGGATTATAAAGAATCCTCCACAAAGCTTCGCTTTGCGCTATACTGCACACACAGCTGCATATCCACGTGCGCGCCATTGTCTTCCAGGCGCCATTACAACTAATCAATCTGTCTTTATAAATATAATTTATTATTAAACTTTGGACTTACAAAATCGACATAATAAATAACAAATTTAACAACACTACGTACAATAGCGAACATTGGTGGTTGACCACCTATAAAGCTAAAATGGTTTGCACCAAACGTCTTATCGTAGCTATTAGCCACGCCTCTAAAAATTAGTTTTCAAGAGCAACATAACTACGCATCTTGCATTGGAAATCGTAATTCTTACGAGCCGTACGTAAATATTTTATTTCGTGGTTATTTGTGGTTGCGAATGAAACAGATGTGCGAGTGAGAGTGTTGGTGTGCGAGAGAGAAAGTATTCGCAGCCACGCGTATTGTGTTCAAACCAAATCACCATCACCCAGACCGGTCGTTGTGGCGATCCTTGCGGAAAGCCCGTGTTCAACAAGCCAAATGTTTTCATGACTAGTTGTTGTATAAACTGGATGAGAAAAGCCAAGGATCGTGCGTGGCGTCAGTGGCGTGACATTGCAGAGGCCTATGTTCAGCAGTGGATCGCTATAGTCTGTTGATGATGATGATGAATCCTTTGATGAATGAATTTTAATTATTTTTATCGATATTAATAGTACTGTATTATCTACAAAAATACATATTAAATGCGTGGCTGCTATTTATGATGATTATTTTGAAAATTACCGTTTATATCGTACGTTATTACGTGTTCCATACTCCACAACTTATTCTAATTATCGTATCTTTACCAAATAGTAAAATCGAAGTGTGCGTGTGGTGTCCGGCTTAAGAATATAGCACCATTCCATCTCCTCCCGTGGATGTCATAAACGGCGACTAAGGGAATCTAAACCAGAGTTGTGTGTGAAACGGTAGCCGTACTGCGCTCGCCAACCCGCCTGCCAAGCGTGGTGAGTATTGGCAAATACCTCCTAAAATGAAGACATAGTCGTGTAAATCTTTGGGGAGACCTTTGTTCAGCAATGGACGTATAAATGGCCAATATGATGATAAAAATCGAAGTGTTCCAATTTTTTTGTGAAGTCTGCTATTTATACGATCCATCTTATCACTAATTTTGTCTATCTGTCGCCTATTTAAAAGTTTGTCTCGAATAGGCTCTAAAGACCCCATCGTGGATATCCGATGGCTGATATGATGGTGACACAATTAGTGAACGTCTTCCTGCCATAGGTGACGGGCAACATGTTCAAATTTGTTGCATTATTGCAGTCAATAAATCATTTATTTTCGATATAATATATACGTGTTCTTTAGAGATTTATTACCGTATGGAGCTTTGCTCAATGTATCATAGTGATTGAGCAATTCGTCTCACATAACGCGAAACTATTACAGGTAGCATACGAAACGTGGCGCCAAGAATTGTGGCATATGGATAACATTAATTTGTTTTAATGGCTTATTAATACTCATTTAAGTGATGTATTAAATAACTTGTCCGTGCAGTTCCCTGCAAAATATAGCGCCTCTGTACATATGGGTGTCATAAATGGTGGTAAAGGTAAAAGTATAGGCAGCATCCTCCCGTATGCTAATAACAACATACTGAAGTCAACATTGTACTGAGCGTTGGAAGGTGGTTCGCTGATGTGAGTGTGTTAAATATCTATTACATTTTTTTTTAACTATAAACAGATCATTTTTAGCTAGTCTATTTGTCTACCATTTGGATAAATGAAATACTTTTAAATTGTTGTACGTATAAATTTTTAACTCTAAATAGATGATGGGGTTGACGTATCAACGTGGATAAACTCCGAAACTAAATGAAGATATAAAAATTATCATTATCAGGTAGTCAGTTTGTCTACTTTTTAATTTTGCAAAATGCTTTTAAATTGCTGCACGTGTCAGTTTTGAACTATAAATAGATCATTTGCAGGTACCTAGTCAGTTTGTCTATTATTTCATTTGAATAAATGGAACCTTTTAAATTGGTGTCCGTGTAAATTTTGAACTTCAAATACCTATACAATTTTGTCTACTTTTTCATTTGGATAAATGGAAAAATTGCTGTATGTGTACCTAATACTGAACTATGAAATGATCATTTTCGGGTAGTCAGTTTGTCTACTTTTTCATTTCGATAAATAGAACACTTTTAAATTTCTGTACATGTTAAAAACATGTAACACTAGGCGTGAGGAAACATTGTTCCAGCTAATCATCTGGGTGAAGGATGGCATCTGTTGTAATCGATAAGCGCGTAAATGCGCAAGCATTTTGGGCAGACTAGAAGACATATTTGCTGAAAATTATAATCTAGTGTTTCAGTAACTCTAATTATTATTTATACTATCGGAGGGCAAACGAGCATGCGGGTTGCCTAAGCGATCACCACAGCTCATAAATTGCATCTGCATGTATTGCCAACATCTTGGTTAAACATACACTTTTTTACATACGCCGTGTGGTGCCGGCTCAGAATGCCACCACCCCATTTCATCCCGTGAGTGTTGTAAAAGTCGACTAAGGGATTAACTGGAGGATGGGCAACAGCGTCCTTCGAGTACATTAACAACTCAACTGCGATCGCCAACCCGTCTACCATAATCTGCGTGGCGATTATGGCAAGACCCCTCAATGAGCACACAACACCCATATCGGTCGTTGTGGTGATCTTTGGAGAAGGCCTGTGTCCAGCAGTGAACTTCATTCGGCCGCAATGATGATGGTGATCATACACTTTTTCCCTGAAGGCCCTCATGTGGTATGTCTGCCGTAGTTTTAATAACAAATCATAATCGTCACTCGACGTACGAGACGCAGCAACACTGTTGCTACCAACAATATTGCTACTTCAGGCCGGTATTTTATGACGACGTGGTACTCTCCCTGTCAGGTCAGCCTATTTACAACCAAGTCAAGTAACGACTACAACTGGACCCTTCCATGCAAAACAAATATGTTCTTTTTTATCGGCCAGCCGTTTGAATTTCCTAGACAGCTTTCTCACTATTATTTTTTCATATATCGTGGTTTTGAAGACTTTATGGCCAATTTACAAGGAAGATATCAACTCGTCTCGCCATCTTATTCGTGGTCAGCCACGACCCGTTTCACGGTCACCTTGCATTTGCTACAAGGGGTCTCCGCTCATTAGCTGACACTATTTTTGTCACTTTCTTTCTACGTGCACAGTCAAATCAGCATCTTAATTTGCAGCGCAGCCAAAACTTCCTTTTTGCACCTAATTTGCAGATATTACCGTTAAATTAAGTTCTTAACTACAACATCCAACTTGGTGTTAAGTTGTGTAAGCCATTCATCTTATATGGGCGCATTCACGCCCACGTTCATATGTAACTAGATGCCAATGCTCTCATTGAGTATATTATTATATTGAATTACCTGCAAATATTCCTTAATCAATAGCCGCATATCTTTGACGAAACCCTATAAGGTCTTGAGAAATCGACTATTGTTGTATAGGAATTTATGTATTCGCTTTCAGTTATTCAATTTGTGTACGCCAAATAGGCAATTACTGTTCAGATGCTAAAATAATACCTACTAAACCTTGTTAAGGTTTGTGATTTACGAAAACTGTAATGCAGTGGTGCCCCCTTCTGTGAGAGCGTCATGCTCCAGAAGGAAACCGCAGAGCCGGATTGGGAGAGGATGAATGTCCATAAGGAATTCCCCATAGTGAATAGTGAAGCACCTAAATTTTGTATAGCACTTCTTCATATGAAAACTACTCACCTATACGCACGACCCCGGTGTAATTTTTATTTTTAAACATTGTCACACTAGGATTTCACTCGGAACAACTGCGTGCAGATCATACAAATATTTATTCCGTGCGGGAATCGAACCCACGACCCGGAGCGCAGCAGCCGACTACAACCACTGCACCGCATCAACCGTACCGTCTTTTAGATTTAGATATGGTTGCCATCGTATACCGTGGGTCGAGAGATTTCATAATAAAATAGTGGTCCATTAAATTCGTTTTGTGGCCGTCGTATCGGCGCATATGCAGAAGGTCTTAGTAGAATTAAAACATATTTAAGTGTATCAACAAGGCCTCGTAACATGTCCTTAACACGTATGCATTAATATATTTTAATTAAATGCCTCCATCACGTATGAATATATCACAATTTACATTAGTACCAACCTAAGTGATTAATAGTCATAGCAATTATGTCTTACAGGTGTTTTACATTTGAAATATGAAGTTCTAATATGCAAGTACTTAATAAAGTAGTAGTAGTAAGCGTAAATTCAAATGCGTCCTAATTTTGTGGTAAAGGCTGTATTTTAGAGCGTTCAGCGTATACCCTACAAATCAGAATGGTACAGTTTATGGTATATATATAATTAAAACTTAATAATAACATTTATATTTTACAGTTTAAAACAAAATTACTTAAACTCAGCTTGGATATCACGAACAGCCTTAATTTAATTTGTCATTTGGTGCACAACACAGACAATATAAAAAAAAATTGCATGTCAATCATTACTTGAAGCCTGTAATGAATAATGGAGACAACGCCTCGACGACGCGCTCCCTGGTGGACACACCTTTGTCAGAGATTTTCAGGCAAAAAGCTTTTCAAGTGGAGAACGCGCCGGTAAACGCAGTGTGGGACGACCTCAACCGAGGTGGATAAATGACCTAGTGAAGGTCGCTAGGAGTCGTTGGATGCGGGCGGCATGTAGGTAAGGTAAGGTAGGGCGCTGTGGAAATCTATGGGGGAGGCCTTTGTTTTCATCAGAGGACGTTCTTTGGCTGATATGATGACGATGTTAGAGATTTTCGTTTACGCATAAAAAAACGAAGCGTTCAGTATTTTGCTCACTCTTGAACTTGAAAATATATTATTCAGATAACATTTTGGAGCACAGTGCACTGGCGTGCATTCAAATCTAGTATTGTCTCTGTGTTTGAATGTGTTTACACGGTTCCATGACGCAAAAACGGCTAAACGGATTCTAATGAAATTCGGCACAGAGATATTTCAATGAAATAAAAAAGTGTGTGCTTAGATACGCGAGTTAGAAGATATACTTTTTTGGGGTAACTGAAATAATAATAATATTCAGCATTCATCATCCGCCTATATCGGTCTATTGCTAGACGCAGGCTTCTTCCAGCGTGTTAAAATTAGTCAAAATGTTGATCATTTTGTAAATATATTGTAAAAAAGATATCCGTGTGGTTCCCGGTGCCTAAGGGACTGTCCATAAGGATGGCAGCAACGTCCCTTTTGTAGAAATTTTCCCCAATGCGCGGCATGAAACTGGTCGTATAGAGGTGGTTTTTGTTCAGCAGTGGACGTCTTTTGGCTGATATGATGATAATAAAATAGAAAGTAGCGTGTATGTGTGTGTGTGTATGTGTACATAGTGGCTCGTAGGACTCGCATCTCAAGCACTGAGTTGGGGATGTAAAACCTGGTATGTACAAATGTGACCTTTTCAATGTCATATATCGACAATATAGTTCAAAAGCGCGTAAGTAGCGTTAGTAAATACCGCGTAAGTGTCAAACACATGCGTTTTTACACTAGAAAAACCCCGAATATTTTAGTGTTAGCAGTGCATCACGAAATATCAATTTGACTGAGGTATCGTACTGTCCCCGGCGATTTATACTTTTTTCGTTTATCTAAAATACCTGTACTGATTTGAACTGTGAAGGAAACATCGCGAGGAAACATCGATCGAATGGTCTGAAACCACGAACACGCAGTGAACAAACAACATGGTGACTAATGCTCGTTCCGTCTTGGTATGAGAAGAGGGTTCTGCTTGGTAGTGAGAGAGTTATAGGTTGATATTACTATTGTAAATTATGTCCGAGTGGTGTCCAGACCACGAATATAGCACCACTCCATCTCTTCCCGTGGAGGTCGTAAAAGTCAACTAAAGGACTCTCGGAGGAGGTATGGGCAGCAGCGGCCCTTTTGTTGAAGAGTAGCAATTCTGCGCTCACTAACACGCCTGCCAAGCGTGGTGAGTATCGGTAACTTCCCCCCAAAATTACGACACACCCAATGCACCGGCCCCCAGTTCCCGGCAGTCATTCCTGGTCATGATAGCAGCCGGTAACGGTAGGGCAGGAGATACTAAGAATCTCCGGAATCCTGTTACCACCCCAAACGAAAACTGACCTTGGTAACATATAGCGCATGTACCCCGAGGGCAGATGAAAAGATCGTTGAGATGAATGAAGAAATAGATAAGTTGCACTGTGATGTCATGGGTTTATCAGAAGTTCAAAGAGAGGACGAGGACACGATAACCCAGAAATCCGGCAACCTATTCTATTACTGAGAAGATGAACATTTGTCTCAAGGTTCTCAAGATCCTTGTCCGCAGGTCATTAACAACGTACAACCAACCAATGTATGAGGGCATAAGTAGGGCCATACATACCTCCAAGACACTGTTGTAATGGGGGACTTCAACGCAAAGCTGGGCACATGATGCGATGGTGCCTAGCTTTGCCACACATGGTACTAGATCGCTTGTGAGCTTAGGATCGTCGACAATCCAAACTGCGCATTTCTGTACCGAGTGAAGAGGTAAGATTATCCAGGTGCTCTCGCCCGTAAATTGTATCAGCATTAATCGCATATTTCGATTAACATTCCGATTTCACTGTAGATGACTTATTTGATTTTGATTGAATCTTTCTGACATGTTTATGAAGCTATACAACATTTTTTTTCCAACACTTATTCTGAGGAATTCTTTAAAAATATCTTGTCTTAGGTTAGGAGAGATAAATTCTAGGAAATTTCTAGGAAAAAATGAACATTGGTTTGAAAGACACATGAAGTAAAGCTTTTTCGATTTGAATCGAAATATCTTCTCATCTGGCTGATTTAACTAATATATTTTTGGGGAGTATGATTTTTGTTTTAGAAAATGATTTCTTTCTTTTGCTCTCCAACATTTTATCTGATTTGCATCGAAAATAAACCAAAGTGCTGTTTCCTACACACATTTTTGCATTAGATATAGCATCATCATCATTTCAGCTGAATAATGTCCACTGCTGGACACAGGCATCCCCCAAATATCTCCAAAGAACGACACGGGGTTTGGGCCATAATTGCCACGCTTAGCAAGCGGGTTGGCAATCGCTGTTGAGTTGTTAATGTACTAGAAAGACGCGGCTGTGTACTTATTTGACCTATAAAGTCAAATAAGTACACATTATATTCCTTTGCCTATATTAGTAAAAGTCTTTCTTACTTTGCACACTTACAATATTTACACGTCACACGTATACATAAAAAACTACACGATATAACAAATACAAATCAAAGAAGTAACTTGTTTGGTGTATTCGAGCGTAGGCTCTCGTGGGTTGCAGCTGAAAACCAGCGTTAGGTGGCCAGTGCTCTGTACTGACACCTAACATAATGCTGAGCTGTTCGCCCCTTTGGCACTGAGGTATAAAATGTAAGACATCAAAGTTTTTCTATTTTTTTTTTTACTATCTTTAATATGTTTTTAACCACTTGTTTGAAATGTTTTGTATGTGCCAATAAACGATTTTTCTTTCTTTCTTTCTTTCTTTCTAATCCCATAGTCGCCTTTTACGACACCCAATGGATTAATTGGTGCTATTCATAGCCGGCAACACGCGGCTCATAGACATAGCATGCAAACATTTGATAACCTTGGTGTAAATGTAGTTTATATCTTAATATCGTTTTTTTTAATTAGTTGAATTAAGTTACACGAGACTAGTAGCGCAATCTATCGGCGCTGTAGGCAGTATAACTATGTTGTTTAAGATTACTACACTTTACCAGCTTTCACACACATATCAATACTACGATGAGCGGACATACATAATGCCATAATCACCACGCTTGGCAGGCAGATTGGTTATCACAGTATGATATTATTAGCACTAGCTAGCTTATAATATACAATTGTGTAGCCTGTACATTTTGTCATACTAATAATGCATCTCGATGGAAGGTGTAATACTTAGCAATATAATAAATGCGGGAAAAGGCGATGATGATAATGATAATGCTTCGGCCGAGTTTAAATTTTAAAGTCAGAAAATTTCTGTGGTCTGACATGCAACTTCACTTTAAAATTTGTCGTTTGATCGGGTTTCCGCAAGAACATGATAATTTCTTGCATGCAACATCATTATCATTACATCAGCCAAAACACATCCACTGCTGAACAATGACCTCCGTCATATATTTCCACAAATGTGTCGTCATTTTTGGAACTTATGCCAGTACAGACTACGTTTGGCAGACGGGTTCGTGAGCGCAGTATAGCTGCTCTTCTACAGACGGGACGCTGCTGCCCATTGAGAGATAGAGAACAGCATCTCTGTTTTAATTTCTGTAGTTTAGAGTCTCTTAGTCGCCTTTAACGACATGCATGAGATGAGATGGGGTGGTAAATTACTGTCGGAAGATTTATCTAATTATTGAAATATGAGTACCTACCTACTTATTAATAAATAAAGAAAATATTAAAGCTTTTGATGAAAAATATTGTTAATTTGTGTTTCATTGGCAAAAATAGCAAGATAATTATATAAAATTAATCCCCCCGGTGACTGAAACAATGGCCCCAAATTAGCTGGAGGGAGTACTTTCTACGCTCTTTCGGCACTCCGGGATCCCTTATTGTCTCGGATTGGGGCGAGGAGGGAGGGACTTGGGAGATTTGGAAGGGGAGTTGGGCCGAACTGTTGACCACCTAAAGGCTCGCAACACCGCACTGGCATTCCGACCCACGTGTGGGTGTATGCACTGATGTCTCTTGGAGACCGCTTGAGACGACTGTTTACCGGCTACCACTGCATATACACTGATAAATATATTAGAAAATATGGCAGAAAGTTTGTTAACGCAAATCTTAGCACCGTAGAGTATTTATATCTAAGCGGTGTAATTTATTTAAGTGTACATGATCAGGTGACATTCATTAACATTCCTGTGATATTTCAAATGCTCTGTCCATATCTATTGATCTAAACTTCGAGCAAAAAGCTGTAATTTTATAGTATTTAATTACTACTTAATTAATTTCTGATTATTAGATACTCATTCTAGCCGAGATTCGATAATTGATCACAAGTGGATATTGAGGTCTTATGGAACGTTGAATGGCGTATGACTGCTAAAAAAGGAAATTAGTAATCATAGAACATATCAATGTTAGACATTGCCCATGCGTTTGTCGGTTGAAACAGAAGGCAGAAAAAAATGCTTACATAATACAACAAATTAGAAAGTTAATTAGTTATTAGTGCATGTTGTAATAGTGATCTTAACTATGTAGTAACTGACTCAGAAAATACCACCGAGTCTCTGAGAGTAATTGTAGGCACTAAGAGCCTCCTGGAATATTCTGTCGGGATGCTGTTCTTCTACAATAAGTATGTCCGACGTACATCATGGTGGTTTTAGGCGATAAGAGTCCAGAATCCGCCTTCACCTTTCCCAAGGTCAAATAAGAAGGAAAAAGAAGATCAGCATGGTTTACCTAACGGCTGTAATCCCTATGCATTTGCAAACAAGCACACAACTAACAATGTTGAATCGTCATCTTTTTCAACTTTCATCATCATCATCGTCATATCAGCCAAATGACATCCACTGCTAAACGAAAGCCTCATAAATGACCGATTACATTGTGGTCATTTTGCAGGGAATTTGCCAGGACTCACCACGCCTGGCAGGCGGGGTTGATGGCCGCAGAATTTATGCTGTGCCACAGAAAGGATGCCGCTGCTATTCCTCTGGTTTAGTCCCTTAGTCGGCTTTTAAGACATCCATGGATGAAGATGGGCTTTCACTTTTTTTTATTCGGATACCATACGCAAGTAACCCATTGGTAATTTAGTTTTCTTGGTTGTTTAGGTAAGTACAATCAATTTATAATGGTGCAACAGAATTTTTGATCTTTTCATTCTGCTTATACCTAATAACATCATCGTGATAATCTGTTCAATCATAATCTTATGTCCGTTGATTTATAAATAGACAATAACTTTTTATATATAACGGAAACGGCAAATGGTCTACGGCTTGCCTGAAAAATCAACAATATACAAATGACTGATACGTTGCCGGTACTGTTTGGTGCCGACTAAGAATAGCACCACCCGATCTTTATCCCGTGGTGTCGGAAAAGGTGACTATGGGATTAGCCAGAGGATGAGAGTATTTTGAGTATATTTAGAACTAGCTGCGCCCTGCGGTGTCACTCACCGTATATTTTAAAAGAAATTGGGATATATATATTTTAGTTTTTTAATTTTTAAATTTTGAGTTCTTCGGCATAGACACTTGACATAGAGTATATATTGGATTACATGGGTTTAAATATTTTTATGTGCTCCCCTAATTATTTTTCTGAAATAAAAGAAGCCTAAATTATATAAGTTTATATAATTTTAAAAGTAGCCTATATAACATCAGCTATCTGCCAGTGAAAGTCCCGTAGAAATCCAGCCTTTTCGGAGATTAGCGGGACTAAACAGACAAACAGACCGACAGACTGACAAAAATAAAGTTTTTTGCTGTAGGTACAGTATATACTTTCATATGCATTTAGTAAAAAGCTGTTATTTTGACATTACAAACAGACACTTCAATTTTATTTATTTGTAAAGATGTCTGTGGAACAACAGACATTCTGCGCTCACCAACTGGCCTATCATGCGTATGATTATGATATGACCATGAGTACTGACATATTTCCCCCAAATTGACGACATATGGCATGTAGCTAGTCGGGGCGCCTTTATTCAGGAGTGAATGTCTCTTAGCTGATATGCCGATGAAGCTAATTAAACTCAAAAGTAAAAAAAAACGTTCCGCCTTTACTTAAAATGACCATCAAAATTAAAAAGCCAAGTAACTTACTACGAGGCGGGCGATCAAGCGATTGATTTTGTGATAATATTTCAACTCATATCGGTTTGCTCTAGTTTGTATATTGCAATTAGCGTTCACAATTCACATTCCTCCATAAATTGTATTAGATATGGTCTGAAATAATCAAACATTGTTTATGTATTTAGTTTAAACCACATATGAATGTTATCTATCGGAATTCAACAAACAGGATATCTGTTCTATTCATGTACCATATCATGTAATAAACCACTATAGAAAATTGATTTCTTATGTGATAACTAACTTCATGTGAGAGTAGCAGTGGTTTTTTAAACGACATTAGGATTTCTCCTGTGTCATGGGTACAGTTTACAGAAATCAATCTCACACGCACATACGCCCAAACCGTAAAACAACTGACTGTTGACCATGCAAATAGTTGTTTCGTGTGGGATCAAACCGACTTACGTAGAGCAGAAAGCCAGTTGTTTTGTCATTACGCCACTAGTGCCCTCAATATATAATATACAAATGTAGATAATTAGTATTAAATCAACGAGTTTTTGTCCAAAACGTTTATGATACCGTATTCGTGTATCATGTACGACACACATGTAGAGTCCAGATTAAGTATATAGCACCACTTTATCTCCTCCCATTGATGTCGTAACAGATTTAGGGATTCATTACCAGAGGGTTAGGCAGCAGCGTCCCTTCTGTGGAATAATAGCCATACTGTACTCACCAACCTGTCTGCTAAGTGCAGTGAGTACTGGCGAATACCCCCTAAAATGAGGACACTATTATGAAAATCTATGGGGGGGGGGGGCATTTTTCAGTAGTGGAGGTCTTTTGGCTGATATGAAGAACGTATTCATAATGACGTCTTGACGTCTAAAAACATAGGATTTTGGCTCGAAAGTTTAAAAATATATAAACATATTTTGAACAAAGCCTTCATGAAATAAAAAGCACACAGGCCCCAACATTATTATTTTAAAGTTTGGGTCATTGATAAAAGTAGTTCTAAGTTAGTTTTAAGTTATGTTTACCTTGTCATATTTTAACTAAGAAATTAATAAACAATCTTATCCAAAATACTCAGATTTAAGATGTTGTAACTCACCCGCTGGCCGTGTTGTGCCGGCTCAGAATACCACCACCCCATCTCCTCCCGTGGGTGTCGTAAAAGTCGACTAAGGGATTAGCCGGAGAATGGGCAGCAGCGTCCTTCGAGTACATTAACAACTCAACTGCGATCGCCAACCTGTCTGCCAAGCGTGGCGATTATAGCAAAACCCCCCAATGAGCCCACAACATGCCCATATCGGTCGTTGTGGTGTACTTTGGGGGAGGCCTGTGTCCAGCAGTGGACTTCATTCAGCCGAAATGATGAACTCACCCGTAGTTGTGTTACGATTACAATTAACACAAAAAACAGACATATCCGTAATCCCAAATTCAAAGATTTTGAATTAGATTGATTATAAATTTCGGCCGCATATCTACAACGCGATTGTAAGATCAGCAGATTAAGGCACGAAACCTATTTTCCCACGATATATATTCAATTTTAAAATAAGTGGACTAGATATGTACATTTTTTCAATATTTGGTCAAGCGTTTAGGTATAATAAGCATTTTATAGATCCGTCATTAACTACGATTGCCCATAATTTAACTTAATATTCTTAAAGTTCTATACGGATTTTTTATTGCACCTTTATTAGGTAACTGGGCACCGCTTTTATTGCTTGAAGTTCATAATATTAACTGAAAGCTTATTTAAATGATATTCTTTTAGGCTTCTAGTTTTTGAGCGTTTACTGACTTTATGAATTATTTTTGTTATGTGTTGTAAAAGTGACCATTCCCATTATTCTATGAGTTCCTGACGAAATTACTTCACACACGTCTTTTATTACTGAAACCAATTGGTTTAGTAGTAAATCAATATATCTCAAATTCACTTCATTTTTAATCATATTATCAACTAAGATCACGACATATAAAATATTTTTAAGCTCTTAAAATATTCGTTCTATATGACGATAGTTCTATGTTACATTTCAATCCGATATGTTGTTCCATATAGATATCGAGATCATAAATGCCATTAGAATTACCATAGCAGAAACCTTTCTCTGGGCCCTGATTAGGTACGGGGATTGCGCGTGCGTGTGGCACTAGTGACGCGTGGCACGGCGCGGGCGCATTGCGACAATGGCGACGGTGTCACGGCCGCGCCCACCGGTGAATGTAGGTACGGCATGTGCAACTAAAGTAAAACATAACAGTACGCGTAAATCGTGGGACATTAATGTCACAGTTGGATCATATTCGGAGCACCTTGGTCTCGTATAAGGGACTGGAAAATTCGACGGTTGACAGATAGTTGATAACTGAGTTAATTAATTGGTGCCGAAAATTTTTTTCTATATTAATCTTTGTTTTTCAAGAATTGTAGGTGTGTCCGATATTATCAATATGTTTTCTTACGGATTCATTTTATATGGCTTATTCTCTGTTCATTTTAATCTTATGCTGCAACCCAGCATGTAAGTCAGTGGCAAAGCTAAAAGAAACATAGTTAGGATGGGAATGGGATGTCTCCAAGTTTTGCCATATGCCTGATAAGCTGTGGGCCAGAATTACCCCTATGTGGGGCCCAGACGCAATGAGATGGCGTTGCGGCAGACGACGAATGAGATAGACATACTAGCGGTGGGATAATACAAGCTGATAGTAACAGTACATCAATTGACCTCTTAAAGTCTGGTTCGTTTCACGGTATAATGATTACGTGGCCGGTCCCAGAAATCCAGAGCATAAAATGAACCGTAAACATTTACCTTATATTTTATATCTTAAATTTTTTTTTATTTATTGTTTCATAATTTCATCTGCCAATTAAATTAATAGACACATATTTGTACTTACCTATGTCTAATTTACGATGCCTTTTTGGTATTTTAGTTTGGTCTATCCGACATCAATACTCAAAGCTTTTCGTGTGGTGTCCAGATTTGAAATAAGTGGTGCTAATTTCTGCGTCTCCTCCCGTGGATGTCGTAAAAGGGTAAAGGATTTTTAACCAGAGCAGCAGCGCCTTTTTGTGGAACAGCAGGCATACCGCGCTCACCAACTTGTTTGCCTAGCCTAGTGTGCATTAGCAAATTCCCTTCAAGGAAGACACAAACAAACAACGGGCCCCATTGTTAGTCCTTGTGGAAAACTATGGGGCAGGCCCTTTTTTTAACACGCTTTTATTAGCTTGGTATATATCTATGTATCTGTGAATCTATGTATATAGATACATCTCGATTGTCATCCCCTTCAAAACATCGGATTGATTTGAAACTTCGCACACTTATCAAAAACCGATGACAATGCAATAATTTAAATAGTTTGTCCCATTATCCTTGCCAGGTTCCTCAGGATTAGCGATTTATTCATCTCTGTTACCCGGAAGCAATTATAAATTCATCGATTGATCGAACTTGAACAAAAAATAAATAATACCTCTATAAGATGTCGATTCAATTTTCCACGGCAAGGGTGCGATGAGACTTGAATAGTGTCTTATTATTCAGATAATTTTATCCGTAATGGACGGAGAATTTGTTTACTTAAAAGCCACAAGGAAGATGCTTGGGTAAATAATTACCACCCGGAGTAATTGAGACTATGGACAGGCAACATGGGCGAATTCAGCCATACGGAAAAGAATATAAACTTTGTTTTTGTAGTTAGCCACATTAAAAAATAGGAAATAAATAACAGATTAAAAAAAAAATCAGATATATCTTCATGATGACGCTACTTTTACAAATACAACAACAACAACTGACAACGATTGACATCAAGCACCCCACGGTTCTTTACAATAAAATTTTTTTTTTGTTAATCACCCTATTGTTATTTTAAACTTGTTGAAAATTATTTCTACTTTTTAGTTCGGTTATCTACAAAAGCGTGTTTTTATAGTTTTTTAAACTTTTACTTTTCAGTAGTAGACATCCTTCGGCTAATATATCATAGTTTCTACGAGTAAATGAAAATCAAGATTTGGTTTAGGGACTGACTGGCTTTCCAGTTAATTAGCATTTACGTGTCTTTCTAATCACATTAGTATTTCACATCTATCTGCCTTCATTATTATTATTAACACAATACACACAAGGGAACTAGTAGTTAGCAATATTATTTAGATTTCGTGTGAGAACCTCTGCGATCATCTGTCTTTCCCTTTCCAATATAATCAAAGAATTACATTTATATTATACTTGTTTACTTTGTTACTCGCATTGTATAAATGGTGGTAGGTCTCTTATTGGAGCTCTAGTCCTAGTTCTAGCTAGCTCTAGTACTCTGATCATACGAGGATCTAGAGCCCCCCTTAGGTGCCGAAGATGATCCCTCCAGTGGTTTTAGCCGGTAGTAGTCCAGCATACACCTTCGTAATTCCCCGCGGCGGGACAAAGGTCATATAGAATTCCCACTAGGCCCATTAAAAAATAAAAAATGTCTCTTAACTGAAGAGCCCGGCTAGATAGGTACCACCACAGAGCTAGATATTCTGCTGTCAAGCTATAGTATTTAAACTTTAGACATAAAAGTACTCCAGTTTGAAGGGCACTGTAGCTAGTGAAATTTGTTTGATACGAGATAATAAGATAATATGAGACCGAATAACTAATATCTCGAGGTGGTGAACGCAGTTCTGTGCCACGCAGAACTTGTCCTAAGTAACATTATAATTGTAAAGGCAGGCATGACGCTTATCACCAGGCGAATGAAATACTCGTCTCATCGCCTTATTGTTCTAAAAAAAGTTAAAACTGAGGAGTGTATTATAAATGAAAGTATGTCTTCCAGATTGTGACAAAAGCCAATGCCGTTTCGTTTGATATACTAACCAACCTAATTCATTATAGTTAGTATAGGAATATCATGTATTGCAACTTATAAAAATAACTGTGAACGTCCTTGTGAGGTAATACGACATCGACACTCCCACTCGCTCCAGTTTCCGAGGCTTTAGACTTTCACTATCATTGTGAGACTGTTTTGCGCAATATGTACATGTACATGCGTGAGGTACCTATGCTATTATATTATAAACGACAATTTTAAACCGATATTTTCTATTATTTTTATCCAGAAATCTATCAATTGTAATTAAGAGCAGCTTCAAATGGTTTTAGGTTTTTGGTCAATTCAACTAGGAGAACCAATAGACACTTAAGATAGTAATTAAATAGTTTCTCATTGTTATGTTTCTCTTGTTATATTCCTTCTTCTAAAAATAGTTGAAATAAATCAAATAGTGATAATCAAAATGCCCTTTATTTTAAAGAAATATTCTATGAATCAGCTGAACAATTTTCTGTTTCGGATTTCGTCATCTTACAAAAATTACCAAAAGTGAAAAAAAAAAACACTAAACAATTACAAAATAACAATAAATAATTTGTTTAATTCATTTCAGTAATTTTTTTTATTTATACTATCAATACTAAATCAAGTCTTACTATCTATCACGGCTTTGGCCTCAATAGTAATAGCAGTATAAATATATTTAATTCTTTCTTTCTTCTTTATTTCTTTCTAATTTGTATTTTAAACAAATAACTTAAAAATCAAATATATCTAACAGGTTTATGACAGGTTTTCGCTTCTTTATAATTTTTCGTACAACCTCCTTTGGTGCTGTTCCTCGAGTAGCACTAGGATACCTGTCATCCTGCAACGTGTCGTCGTAATTACCTAAAAATTCGGGTCGTTCATAATCGTCCTCGGTTAGTCTATAATCGTGAGTTTCATCACGTGTAAGTGTAGGATTCTTTAGTTTCTTTTTAGGGACTAAAACATATTCACTAAGATCATCACTAGGGAAGTGATGCTCTGGTTCTCTGGTTTTATAAGGTCTCTTCTTTTTAGTTCTAAAAGGAACATCGTCTGGGTAGTACTTTTCAGGCGGTGATACGTCAGGTATTATTGGATAAGTATATTTTACTGATGTAGAAGGTTTGACGCCAATATCTTCGTGTTTATGCCCTTTAAAGTTCCCGTTACCAAAATATTTAGTTACGTAACTGTCAAAGTCTAAGCTTGGCTCAGCATATTTATCGTAACTATCTCTATAAGGATCAGTGGAATATGTTGGGTACTTTTTATTCATTTCTAGATCAACGATGTTTGTATAAAAATTGTCTCTATTATCATGACTTTCTTTTCTAGTTTTGGTTTTGCATTTCGGATCGAAACTGTACCCAACGTGACTCTGTGGTTCAAGTTCTGTAGTTTCATCTCGTGGATGCTTAATTGTAATACTGTGAGTGTATTCGCTTGGTTCCGAGTCCAACGGCTGTTCTGAATATAACGAATATTGTGTTCTTTTCTTATTTGAATGTTCTTTTTTCCCTTGTTGGTATGGCATTTTCAGTCTTTTCCTTTCATTAAAATCCTCATCATCATCTTCAGGTAAGTCATAATATCTTTCATAGTCTCGCATTGCTTTTTCTTCAATTATACTCCGTCCTATTTCTTCAGGCTCAAAACCTTGGTTTTCCGTATTGACAACAGCTTGAAACCCTGTATTGGGACCTGCAGAATATTCTACAGTTCTTGTAGAGCCATCTGGTTCAACTACGCTGTAGTGACCTGTAAAATAAAGAAAATATGACAATGACATGTGCTTTAAAAGGTATATTGTGGTTACACAAAATGTTTATTTATTTATTTATACTTTTATGCACAATGTTGGTACACAAGGCGGACTTAATGCCATATGGCATTCTCTACCAGTCAACCTTTGGGTTAAAAAAAGAAATGCATTGAAAAATGGTACAAAATGTTCATAATAAGATACACATACATAAAAATCTACATACTATAGATATGGTAAAAAATATAGGTTTAAAATATACTACATACAATACGTACTATTTATCATTTTAACCATGTCCACAATTGCCGGTTAGGATTCCAGCGAATTCAAACAGTATTGCCGAACTTTGCGCTTAAAAGAAAATTTACTCGGTGCTTTCTTTATGGGGGATGCGCGTTCTAGATTTTAGTTATTGAGACGGCATAAGATTTAGAAATAAAAATGGAGAATCAAATTCTCGGCAGCACACAGGTTACGGCTATGAGAGCTGCCCAACACAGGAAAAAATCTTTTGAGATACTCAGGAGCACAAGGATCGTATAATGGAAAAGAGGAGACAAAGAGATCTCAATGATCTTCTCTGACGGATAGGTAGCCATTTAAGCTAGGAACGGTATAAAGAGATGTGGTCATACTTCCGAAGTCCAAAAATGAAGCGAATGCAGCTATTGAGAAGTCGATCCAATTTGTTGAGAAGGTCTTCGGTTAATCAATTACAGGAAGCACAAGGGACTGGACCAGAAGGGTTTTAGTGTTAGATGGTAGAGAATGCTTAAATCTATAGAGCGATCGCAGTATGGCGGTGACATTACGGGTAACCTGACAGACTTGCTTATTCCAACTATCATCAATGTATAAACCCAAATCCTTTAAGTCATGTGATAACGCAATAACTGTACCATCAAATATAATCGGCGTGATCAGTGTTTAAGTTTTTTAGGTAAAATGAGCTGCCCGTAAGGATGGCTTGACATTTACTAACGTTCACGGCAACTCCAAAATTATGTGACCAGTCTGCGATCGTATTCAGTTCAGCATTAAGCCTAGAAATACAATTTTTTAAATCGCCGATGTCAGCTTGAGCCTATAATTGTAAGTCATCAGTGTACAGATGATAAGAGCATTTGAGGATGTTAGTTATGGAATTGATAAATAATGAAAACCAAAGTGGAGAGAGTATACCGCCTTGTTGTACACCAGTAGCCAGATTGCACCAGTCAGATAATTTCTGATCAGTACGTACTGCTTGCTGGTGACCACGAAGATATGATGAGAACCAACCCTGAGATGACGACGAGAATCCGATTTGTGATAAAATGGCGAGGAGAATATCGTGGTGAACGGCATTGTTTGCATTGGAAAAGTCTATTAAAATTAAGAATGTACGTTTCGAATTCTCCATACCACTCCTCACGTCTTCTGTGACTTTAAGAAGAGCAGTAGATATGCTGTGACCAGGCCGGAATCCGGATTGGTACTGGGATAGCAAGTTATTCTTGAAAATGTAGGAGGAGATTTGTTTATGAACAACAGCTTCTAGTACCTTGGATAGAAATGGAAGTGTTGATATCGGCCTGAAATAATGAGCTAAACTGGGGTTAGAATTTTTTGGAAGAGGAATAATATAAGCTTTACGCCAGATAGAAGGATGCACCCCAGTCTGCAGAGAAAAAATGATTTTTGATTGAACTAGAATTTGTGTCGTTGTCTCAAAAATGCTTATTGTTTTCATGTTTCAGTGATTAGTTTCGTATTGACGGGTCCGATTGAATGGTATTTATTTATAAAAAGGAACAGCAAACAGTTACATTATAAGAATTTGCAACTACTGAAACAAAATTTATGGTTATAACAATGCAACCCACAACGCTGTCTACACGTTAACATAAAAGTTTAAAAAAAAGTATTTGTAAAACGAGTCGCTAAGGGTTTTAGTAGCATTACTCAATTGTGTAGTTAGTAATAGTAATTATATGAGAGCTATAAAAATATAAAAAAGAAACAGCGAGTCATGGTATAAGATTAGTAAAAATAAAAATGACATTGTTTATAACCTTAAACAAAGGGAACAGTAAACACAAGAGAAATTTAAATACACGAAAAGCACACACACCCGTAGATAAGTCTTTGAATCTGCTTACAGAACAACTGAGGATGTCAATATTTTCAAAGGTTGTATTATATGAGTCAACCATACGGCGGATAGGTAAGAGCAGGCCAGAATTATTTCGGCAAGCATTGCAAAAAGCAAGCCTGCGCGCACTAGTCACCTGTAATAAGTACTGGATACTGCGTAACAAATCATGTTATTCATGTTTATACAGTTGAGTTGGTTTCTGACTATTTTGTATAAAGTAATAGCTTCGAGGTATTTTCTTGGAGTGCTTAGGGAAAGAAGCTTGTACTTGCTCAGTAACCAGGCATAAGGTAGGTAACTGCGTAGTCTAATTGAGAACGGACCAGGGATTAATATGACGAGGGTTTTTTGAAGTCACATAATAAATCCATACAATTCGTAGGTTTTATTTACAATTGTGTTACAACGTGTGGTGCCGGCTACGAATAGCACTAACCCATCTCATTCCATGGTGTCATGGGTGTCGTAAAAGGCGACTAAGAGATTAGCCAGAGGATGGGCAGCAGCGTCCTTCGAATACAAACTGCGATCGCCAACCCGCCTGCCAAGCGTGGCGATTATGGCAAATCCCCCCAATGAGCACACAACACACCAATATTGGTGGTTGTGGTGATCTTTGGGGGAGGCCTGTGTTCAGCAGTGGACTTCATTCGGCCGGAATGAATGAATGAATGTGTCCAGCAGTGGAGTTTATTCACCGAAATGATGATGATTTACAGTTTTGTCGATGTGAAGGTCTAGGCAGAATTTGGAGTCGTGTATAACACCGAAGTCGCGTATTGAGTTCAACTTAGTGAGATGCACGTGACATGGGGCGTACAAAGTTAATAGCGTTATTGGTTTTGGTGAAAGTGAGGTAATTTCATTTAGGTAGGCGTAGCTTTAGCTTATTACTGTGGCCATAAATGTGTATAGAAAGTTATTTGTCCAAAAATCTATCGAATTTTCTTTTTTATGTTATCGGAGAGCAAACGAGCATGCGGGTTGCCTAAGCAATGACCAGAAACATCCGTGATAACTTAGGAGTCACTGATATGTTGCCGACGTTTAGGGCAGTCATACACATTTTCCGTAAAGGTCCCGTGTCGTACGTCTATCACATTTGTAGGATCAGGCTTCCGGTAATCATATATGAAACGCAGCTACACAGTTATTACCAACAATGTTACTAATTCTCACCGTGGCATTTTGTGACAGCGTAAGGATCAAGCTAGGTCGAGCCAGCCCATTTATAAGCTCTAGTAAACTACAGTGACTATGGCCATATAGGGTCTCCCAAGCAATTTTTTAAATTAGATAGTTCTATAACCCATTATGTTCACTCAATTTTTTTTTAGGATTACCTTTAACAGTGTCACCTTCTCTTGACTCCCACACGGACTTCACATCACCAGTTTTGCCATCAGATACTCCATAGCTGAAGGAGTAGGTCGATTTTTCCTGACAACAATAAAACAATTCAGTCGCAACTACTCGTGATGTTTCTATAGATAAAAAACTCGAGGGAATGTGTGAAGAAATAGCTTGCGTGTAATAATACGGTATTTTACTCATTATGACAATTGATTGCATGTTCAGCGATTTTAGTTTAATATTCTGAATAACTAATGAGAGCTTTAATCGTTTCCATAACGAAAGTATGCAGGTAATTGCTATTAGGTAGAATGAGTGAGTGTATTAATGTCAGGCTGTCCGTCAAATCGTTAGCCGTAACGTGGGCTGCATTTATCACTCGATCACGACTTGCCCAATACCGAAAGCTATATTGTTCTATATTATTTAAGATAAATTATTGGTTATTACAACAGCCATAATCACATTGATTTCGGTTATCTATTATTCAAAATGTTAATGCCAACGCTCGAGTATAAGATAACTATATCTTGTTTAATTACCCTTTAACAAGTTCTATTTTTTTATACAATATTGTATAATACTCGTTAAAGTTACGATAGAAACGACTTATAGCTTCAATTAATCGATTCTGTTATTCAGGTATATACAATTGAGTTGGTTTCTGACTATTTTGTATAAAGTACTAGCTTCGAGATATTTTCTTAGAAAGCTTAGGGAAAGAAGATTGTACTTGCTCAGTAACTGGGCATAAGGTAGGTAAGATCTGTCGCATCGTCGGTATTTGTATACAAATATCGATGATGTTGATACTGAACCTTTGCTTAATAAACATAAATAAATTATGTTACATATTATAATTATTTCTCATATACAAATATGAATTATACTTTTAAATATACACAACAAATAAATACATTGTAAAATAATATAAAATGAGACCAACTGGCATCGGGCACAAGGTACCAACACAAGATACCAGTAGTTAGGTTTCGAGCGAGAGGGACCTCTTCATAATAACGTGCAGGAGACCTGCTTTCTGTAGATGGCTCTTGACCCAACCGTCTAACAAGAGCCTCTTTATATGTTGGCTGAGGCTCTTGGCTATAAGGCCATTGTCCGTCACAATTATCCACACGTTTTAATTCAATTAGTCCATGTCCCACATATCGACCGTCTCATGTGTTAAATCGAGATACGTTATTAAGCAGTTTTTAATTTTTAATAGTGTAGCCACTATTAAAAATGCTGTCTCAGATTGTCCCCGATGGTGTAAGACTGTTGTATGCAATGGAAACTACCGAAAGGGGCTATTGCAATGACTGTTATATAGAATGAAAACTTAAAGTATTAACGGGAAAACGGCGTTTGCCTTTCAACCTTTAACTTAAGTTCTATAGTAGACGGTAACTCGTTACTCAGGTACTCAGATGGGCCCCTGAGAAGCCTTAATAAGACAAGCCAGAGTTTGAGAGTCTTGCGAGCACTCATGGATCTCCACCCCAGCCTCCCAGGAAAGCCAAGGCAGACACGAGTCCATGACCGACTCTCTGGGGCATTTGGGTACGCAGTGTCTCCAGTCACTGACAGCTCGCCACAAGCTACCCTACGGTCTGTATGTTTCTTAATAAATCTCTTGATACACTTTATTTTGTGTTAAAAGGTTGTGGAAGATGGTTTAATCTACCCTCCAGGATTGCGTTTGTCTGATAGATAGATAACAACTACCCCAAAGGGATTTAATTAAAATCTTATAGAATACCACTGCAGGGCAAAGTCCTTTCTGCCCTCCGCCCATTTTTCCCGCGGCTAATGTGGGGCCAATACCGTAAATAAGAATTCAGCTCATCGTGCCATCTTCTTCGAAGCCTGCCACGTAGTCGTTTCCTAATATGCTATGTTAAATAATATCCATGAATTACAAGAATACAAAAGTACACTCCGTCCTAAAACTACGAGGATATTATTATGATTATGTATTAATCCAACATACTGAATAAAACTTGCACTGAATCAAAAGATCAATACCCCTAGATAAGTTCTGTGCTGTTTGTAAACAGTGGTGGCATAAATGTCACTTGTTGGCGGCCATCATCTCGTCAAGTTCAAGATGAGCAAGACGAGAGTGCGTGTGCACATCGCGTGCCGTTACTCAATGTCAATGACGGATCGTTCACTTTCGTTTATTTCCGCTTCGTATCGCTCAACAAGATTCTCTTTTTATGTTATTTCAGTGAATTATATATTCTTATTGATTTCTAGGTATATTTGGATATTATTCAAGTTCCTGGAGCCTCCCTTCGGTGCCGAAGATAACCACTCTGGTGGTTTTAGCTGATAGGAATCCGGGTTACCCCTCCACCCTTTCACCTTTTCCGGGGCGCAAGAAGTACATGATGTATATCCAGACAATAAAAAGGATATTTTATTTTAAAAGGTTTTGTCAATTTTAGTAATGAAATATTGAACTGTCGTATATGGAAACTGACATAAATATAAGCTTTAACAGATCTAATTGAGCTGTCTCATTTTATCAGCCATCCATATGACATCCACTGCTGAACAAAAGCCTCACCCATGATTTCCACAATTGTGTCAACATTGTGAGGGGAATTTGCCAGTACTCACCACGCTTAGCAGGCAGGTTGGTGAGTGCAGTATGGCTACTGTTCCATTGAAGGAACGCCGCCACCCATCCCTTTGATTTAAAATCCCTTAGTCTTTTACGACATCCATGGGAGGAGATAGAGTAGTGCTATATTCTTACACCAGAAACCACACGAACGTTGAGTTGTATAATGACATTAAAATCGAAAGTAACAATATTGTACTACCTCAAGAATCCGGTGACATTGTCACCTTGTACTGATTACCTGGCATTCTTCGTGTTCCTAACTTCCTGCAATAATGATTTGCATAACATAAAAAAAATTAAACCGATTATGTGGAGCAGTGTTACATTTAAACTGGTCGCGTTGCTTTGTGAAAAGTGGGTGAACGAGACAACTGTTGGCCGCATTCATTTCGACATTCAGCGATCACTTTCGATAAGTACAAGTAACTATGTATATGTATTGACATGTTGCAAGCCACGTCAGTGATAAGCGCACGTTGGCTAGCCGAGTCAATTTCTAGTGCAAAAAGGTGCCTCTAAAGATCTGATACTAGAATTTACTTAATACGGCTGGAGTCTAATTAGTGCAGGTGGAAGATCGAAAATGAATGAAAGGCTGCTCATCGAAATTAATGATGCACATGTATTTATAAATGGCAATTCTTAATAATTGCAGGAAAGTTGTCAATTGTTACGTAGGTCTGCTAAGCTCGAGGCGTGCACCGTGTGGGCCGCCGAGCGGCGGATCCTGGTCAATCGGATCGGGCAAGATCTCTCTCTGCTAGCAGTAGTGTCGGCTATGTTGGCAGAGCACGAAAACTGGAATGCAGTGGTCTCCTTCTGTGAGAGAGTCATGCTCCAGAAGGAGACCGCAGAGCGGGATCGGGAGAGGGCCGATCCCGCTCGAAGAAGGAGGAGACGGCGCTGGGGTAACAAACGCCCTGGCGCCTAATTCCCACACGCCTGAAACCCCCTGCCGTTGCTGTGAGGCAGGGGACCTCTGAGTTCGTGGGTGCGTAGATTGGGGAATCTGCGTGCCCACACCATGCGACCCAAGAGAAGACGGTAGCACGCATGTGGTCACGCACGGCCGTGGGACGCTTTGGGGGATCCTTTACAATCCCCCCGGGAGGGTGACCACTTTACAGTCACCCTCTCCGAGATGTGCCTATAGGCGTGGTACCAGTGGGCGGCTCTAGTGTGATCATACGAGGACCTGGAGCCTCCCTTAGGTGCCGAAGATGACCGCACCGGTGGTTTTAGCCGGTAGAAGTATACCCCTTCGCCCTTCCCCGGGGCGAAGGAAGTTCATGAAGTATTTCCACTGGGCACCAATAAAAAAAAAAGGTCTGCTAAGCTAATTTAACATTAAAGAGTATACAATATCTTCTACAGGTATGGTATCGTTTAAAGCACCACTCCATCTCCTTCCGTGGAGGTCGTAAAAGTGATTAAGGGACTTTTAACCAGAGGGATGGGCAGCAGCATCCCCTCTGTGGAACAGCAGAAATTCTGCGTTCACCAACCCGCCTGCCACGCATGAGGAGTACTGGCAAATTCCCCCCAAAATGACGACACACGGCATGGAACCGGTCGTCTATGATATAATGATATGTCTAGGAGGCTATTGTACAGCAATGCACTTATTATGGCTGATATGACGATGAATATCTTCTATGCTGAAAAATTTACCAATTGTATTCACTAGAGTATTTGTGTCCTTTACGGGAGTTTTAAGTTCAACGCCTGTTTTTAATAAAGTATGATTATTTTCCCTCCATAATTATTCATTTGATTACATACCCTAATCAATACAAGAAAGTCAATGCAACGTAGATGATAAATAAGAGATATAAATTGTAATAATTGAATAATATCAGAATTTAATAGAAAGCCAGTATTTTTTAATAATAGCATAGTGATACTCAATTTAGTTATACAAAAAAATCTATTCGAAAGAGTTGTTAAGTTTAAGTAAAAGTAATAATACATATCTTTGGCACTGATGATCACAGATTCCTCAAAAATACACGTAGATTATATTTCAAATCGTTTTCCATGTGGTATCTTGATTAAGAATATAGGACCACTCCATCTCTTCCCGTGGATGTCGTAAAAAGGTACTAAGGGACTCTAAACCAGAAAGATGGACAGCAGCGTCCGTTCTGTGGCACAGTAGCCATAATGCGCTCACTAACCCGCCTGCGTGGTGAGTCCGTAGTGAGGCCTTTGTTCAGCATTGGACGTCCTTTGGCTGATATAATGATGATGATGAAATTAAAAATTATTATTAGCTATTGATATCATCATATCAAATACAAACAGAACCTTGTAAAATACAGTTGCGTCAATTTTCTGACGTTTTCCAAGGAACTAAATATGTTTCATGCTTTTTTACGCTGTCAATAAGTGCAAATTTCACATTATTATAAGTGCTAACTATCCTTTTATTATCTCAAAAAATTACTTACGATTATTGGCAAAGAAAACTGGTTGTTAATTTTAGTAATTATACGCATGATTACATTTTCAACGCCTACTATATACATAAGCGAGCGTGCGCATGCGACGGTCTCGCATAAGTATCTGTACAGTGAAATCGCGTGATATATCTATGATTGAAATATATATTTGTTTTTTTTTTCACCTGATGTATCAATATCGGGTTACTGTTGATTGTTTAATGAATACAAATTATCGGTTTCTTTTATTCTTTGAAAGTAAAACTAATACCTATGTAAAGTATTAGTAATTTGCCAAGACTATTAAATTACCAATTTCCTAAAAATACATTTATTGATAAAATAAATTTAATGAAATATTTAAAATGTTGCCTGAAAGAGTTCGCGGATATCGATAAGGCCGCTTAATTGTCTTGTGCATTTTATTAAAGCTACGGTGTATAAAATATATTTTGGTATACAATAAAGAGTATATAAATATTATATATTTATTTTATGATTACTTGGAATAGGTAATAAGTTTGAATAAAGTCTGTTTCGGTTGTCATACATAAATATAAGTGAAGTAGGTACATAATCTTTTATATAGCGGTATATGAAATTAATGCTATGCTCATTTGTTTATTAAATGTTGAAATTATTTATTATTTATACTTAACTAACAATAATTATCCCTTTTTAATTCTTCACTGAAGTAATTATTTAGGTTTTCGCCAGTGAAATGTGTATAGATTTATTGAATTTTCATGTATTAAGTATATAATAACATTTATTTATATTAGTGTATATAGTTACACCTCTGACTGCCTTATAATTACTCCTATCTACCATTTTCCATCCTAAGGCTGCCTAAAAGAGATCGCGGCTTGTGATAAGACCAGACCGATTATTATAATTTTACTTAGTTCAAAACTTCTGTGACTATTTGTTGTGTTTTTGTTGTTGTAAATAAATAAATAAATAGATTCTATGAAAATAAAATCTTAAATTACTCACTTTATCCAACGACTCTTCTATTTTATCTTCTATAAATTCCCCTTCTTGACAATTGGTTGCTAACAAATGTGCCAAGAGGATCTAAAATGACGAAATTTCATTTATGTAGAAACCATTGTTATAATTTAATTTTAAACATTTATTTGTCTTAGCAGTCAAAATTAATGAAACAGAAATAATAGCTACTGTTTTCAAAGGTTAAGTGAATGTGTTTATTACAGAATTACTAATTCATCAATAGCCATATTTAAAATAAACCAATCATTAAAACAACTCTATTTTTGATAAAACATAAATTAAATACCAATATCACAAGCGCTTTATCCATGATTACTATCTACCACCACATAAAGACACGTCACAATATTATTAAACACGAAAAAAATTAAGTACAAACTGTAAACTTGTCCATTTCAAGGTTGAGGCTATATGAAGACGAGCCGAGTCGATCGACACTCACCTATTTATAAACGCACACAGGAAAACCCCCGGGCGTGCATATATTAACACACACCAACACGTGAGTACATAGCAATTACTAAACTAGGATGCGATCCATATAATTGTAGATTAACTACCGGTAACGATCTGATAATTGTGATTACACTCATTATGATTATCTAGTTGAAGACGAATAATTTCAAATATAGTGACCGCCAAAATAATCTCCGCAGACCAAATTTTGTACCAAATTCAGCCAATAATAATGCCACAAACATGAATCCTAGGTTCTAATCTAATTCTTGTTTACGTTTATTGAGATATTATTTTGGTAGTCATTTACTATTTTTGGCAATAAAAAGTATTTTTTTGATAGTTATGTTTTACTAATTTCGGTGATCAGTTAATAAACAAAAGCCTCAATAAAATCGTCGTGATATGTCCACTGTCCAAGGTTAAATTATCATCATTTCGGCCGAATCAAGTCCACTGCTGGACACAGGCCTCCCCCAAAGATCACCACGACGATCGATATGGGTGTGCTGTGGGCTCATTGCGGGGTTTTGCCATAATCACCACGCTTGGCAGACGGGTTGGCGATCGCGGTTGAGTTGTTGTTGCTCGACGGACGCTGCTGCCCATCCTCCGGCTAATCCCTTACCCACTTTTACGACACCCACGGCAGGAAACGGGTGGTGGTATTCTGAGCCGGCACCACACGGCAAATTATGACGTGTATTAATTAGCATATTTATCTCTTCTGTGAGTAGCTCCTGAAATGTAAGAAGGAGAAACCTGGTCTTTGGAAAAGCTCACATGGGTCCAACATGCGGCGGCTTAGAGAATAGCCTTACTATTGTCTAATTAACTGAAGTGGCAATAGGTAGGGCATATTGCTCGTAGAACTGATGGCCGTTGAGTCACAAAGGTTCTCGAATGGAGACCACGCACCGGAAAACGCAGCGTGGGACGATCTCCGACGAGGTGGACAGACGATCTAATGAAGTGAGTGCTGGGTGCTGGAGTAGTTGGATGAGAGTGACCGCTTATTGTTAAAATCTAAGGGGGAGGACTTTGTTCAGCAGTGGACATCCTGTCGCTGATATGATGAATGTCTTAGGTTTCCACGATTATTACACATTATAATAAAACAATTTTAAATTTATTTCGTGACCTTTTGAATACTTTTCAGCATTTCTGATCGCAGGATGACTAAGGTGACAGGAGTAGTTACAGATTTAAAAAAGTTATTTTATATCATCTACCGTACAATTTTAATAAAAAAAACTAGTTTCGAATCGTCATTCTTTAGAGAATTTTAAACTAAAATGTAATGGACATTAACTGAAACTCTCTATAGATGCACTATAGAACTATTGTATAGGATGGACGCTACAACTGATAGATGTATCACAATAGAATTTATATGTACCGAAACAGAAATCAATAAACGGAAACAACAACGTCTGCCTTCCAATCTTTAGTCGAAAATGTTGACTTACCACTCACGAGATGGACCTCGTAAAACATCAACACTAGCTTGAGCGGCCTGGGGTATCGAGCGGTTTGTCACCGGTATCACCATCAGGCGTCCCGAAGCTGCGGAGCATTATTACGGATTTGCATATTTATTCAATTAATCAAATAATGTCTTTATTTACTAGAATATGTTTATTTTATAATTTTAAAAGACGTAGGCGTACAACGTATTCTCAGAATTATGACATAAAAGTACATTGTATGGGACTTTGTCATTAATAAGTTAATTACATTTTGTTTAGTCAACAAACGCGTCCAACTTTTTATTTATTTATTTTTAAGTTAGTATTTTTAAGGTAGTTAGTTGTTCTGGGTCTGGGTGTATTATCTGTGGAATTCATGTCTGTAAACGCATCCACGACACAGGAGAAATCCTAGTGTGGGGCAACGTTTTTTTAAAATGAAATAATGAAACAAATGAAACAACGTTGCCCCACACTAGGATTTCTCCTGTGTTGTGGGTGCGTTTACAGACATGAATTCCACATACAATACACCCAGACCCGTAACAACTACCTGCAGATCATACAAATATTTGTTCCGTGCGGGAATCGAACCCACGACCCGGAGCGCAGCAGCCGACTGTATCAGCTACTGCACCAACCGTGCCGTCAAAACTTTACATGACACTTTCAATAATTATGCTGAATAACTGTCCGTGGTGTCCAGATCTCCTCCCGTGGATGTCGTAAAAGGCGAATAAGGAAATTTAAACCAGAGGGATGAGCAGCAGCGTCTCTTCTGTGGAACACCAAATAGCCTGCCAAGCGTGGTGATTATTGGTAAACACACCCCCCAAAATTACGACACATTTGTAGAAATTAATGTGGGAGGCCTTTGCTCAACATTGGACGTATAAATGGCTGATATGATGATGATGATGATGACTGAATAATCAGCTTAATTTGACTTCTGATAGTATGCTTGCAATAGAGAAATTCTGATCACCCTTATTCAATCCTTGTTAAATCTGGAATATTATCACATAACAGTAAGCAAGTTAATGTACCCTTCTAGATCACCTGCATCGAAAGGTTTATGGGCTTAATGGAACTGTCATTAACTAATACCTAAAATCTTTTTGTGTATTCTAAATACACACACATCAGCCCGTTAACGTCCACCGCTGAACATGGGGCTTCCAATGATCACTACAATGGACGATTATAGGGGGATATTGTCATAATCACTACGCTTGGCAGGGGGATTGGTCTCACAGTTTATTGTTATTAGTATACGGGAGGATTCTGCCCATTCTCTTGATATCAACCCTTAGTCGCATTTTGCAATACCCATGGGCGGTGAGGCGTGGTCTATTCTTTGCCGAGAACCATACCGTATTGAGAAGAAACATTTTAAAATGCAATAGAAACAGTTGATGAGCCGGTTTCATAACGACTTGATCATGCAAATCAAGGAAAGCGAACACTTTCAGATATGACAACACGACAGTCAGTGGCGCTATGCATAACGCATTTATAGGAATTTGCAGTGATAACGGTCGTATTATTTTGTAACAATAATATAATATTCAGAGCCAGTTTTCTCACCTTGAATATTATCGGTTAGTGAAAGTAAATATCGCATATGTTTACAACACGGCATTTGTACTCAAAGTACATGACATTTGATAGCAAGCATTCATGGGCAATGGGCATTTTCGTGTGGTGTCCAGATTAAGAATAAAGCACCACTCCATCTCCTTCCATGGATTTCGTAAAAGGTGACTATGGGACTTTAAAACAGAGAAATGGACAGCAGCGTCCTTTCTGTGCAGCAGCAACCATACTGCGCTTACCAACCCCCCTGCCAAGCATGCTGAATACTGGCAAAGTCCCCAAAAAAGACGACATAGTTCTGGAAATCTATAGCGAGGCCTTTGTTTAACATCGGGCGTTTTTTTGGTTTCGGCCAAGTTGCATTGACCGTGGTCACGAAAATACTCTTCAATTGTTTTGATTATTCTGTGCACGAGAAGTTCCGAAATCATAGTCTAATTTTGACATAAGTGAAAGTCTATGTCTAGGTTGGTAATATAGATACGGTTTTTTGTTTATATGAATGTTAACTACCATCTACACTGACCGTGATCTCCACCCCCAGCTATGAAATAGATCATTCCATCTTACCACATAGATATTGTAAGACGAGTGAATTATTATGGTAGAAAACCTTAGTCACGTCATAATAAGAGCGGCAGTGAGCGTGATTACAAAGTGAACCCGAAGTGTATGCTTTTTACGATTCAATGTCGATCGTTCCTGTAAAACATAAACTATCATCATTATCATGTCCGCAAAAGTACACACGGCTACACATCAAGCTATATAAATCCAGTTTATGCTCGTCTCTCATCATACCGAAAGTCTAGACAATTCGAGATCTGCTCATACTGGTTTTGTATAGCTTCATATGTGTACGTCCACTTATTAACAAAGGCCTCCCCCATATATTTCCATAATTGTGCCGTCTGGTGAGCGCAGTATGACTACTGTTCCACAGAATGGACGCTCTGTGTGGTGTTGGGATTAAAAATATTGCACCACTCTATCTCCCTCTGTGGATGTAGTAAAATACGACCAAGGTACTCTAAACTAAAGGGATATGCAGCAGCGTCTCTTCTTTGGAACAGCAGCTTTTTTGCGTTCTCCAACCCACCTGCCACGCGTGGTGAGTACTGGCAAATTACCCCAAAAATAACAACACAGTATGTGACCGCTTGACTATAGGCAAGGCTTTTGTTCAGCAGTGGACGCCTTTTGGCTTATATAATAATGATGATACTTAATGTAAAAATAATTTTCAATTTTATGCATTTCAAAATTGCGCCATTGATTGGTAATAGAAGAAATTGCTTTAATCAACATGCCACCAACTATATATATATAATTTTAAAAGACGTAGGCGTACAACGTATTCTCAGAATTATGACATAAAAGTACATTGTATGGGACTTTGTCATTAATAAGTTAATTACATTTTGTTTAGTCAACAAACGCGTCCAACTTTTTATTTATTTATTTTTAAGTTAGTATTTTTAAGGTAGTTAGTTGTTCTGGGTCTGGGTGTATTATCTGTGGAATTCATGTCTGTAAACGCATCCACGACACAGGAGAAATCCTAGTGTGGGGCAACGTTTTTTTAAAATGAAATAATGAAACAAATGAAACAACGTTGCCCCACACTAGGATTTCTCCTGTGTTGTGGGTGCGTTTACAGACATGAATTCCACATACAATACACCCAGACCCGTAACAACTACCTGCAGATCATACAAATATTTGTTCCGTGCGGGAATCGAACCCACGACCCGGAGCGCAGCAGCCGACTGTATCAGCTACTGCACCAACCGTGCCGTCAAAACTTTACATGACACTTTCAATAATTATGCTGAATAACTGTCCGTGGTGTCCAGATCTCCTCCCGTGGATGTCGTAAAAGGCGAATAAGGAAATTTAAACCAGAGGGATGAGCAGCAGCGTCTCTTCTGTGGAACACCAAATAGCCTGCCAAGCGTGGTGATTATTGGTAAACACACCCCCCAAAATTACGACACATTTGTAGAAATTAATGTGGGAGGCCTTTGCTCAACATTGGACGTATAAATGGCTGATATGATGATGATGATGATGACTGAATAATCAGCTTAATTTGACTTCTGATAGTATGCTTGCAATAGAGAAATTCTGATCACCCTTATTCAATCCTTGTTAAATCTGGAATATTATCACATAACAGTAAGCAAGTTAATGTACCCTTCTAGATCACCTGCATCGAAAGGTTTATGGGCTTAATGGAACTGTCATTAACTAATACCTAAAATCTTTTTGTGTATTCTAAATACACACACATCAGCCCGTTAACGTCCACCGCTGAACATGGGGCTTCCAATGATCACTACAATGGACGATTATAGGGGGATATTGTCATAATCACTACGCTTGGCAGGGGGATTGGTCTCACAGTTTATTGTTATTGTGTTATTGTTAATGTTAACTACCATCTACACTGACCGTGATCTCCACCCCCAGCTATGAAATAGATCATTCCATCTTACCACATAGATATTGTAAGACGAGTGAATTATTATGGTAGAAAACCTTAGTCACGTCATAATAAGAGCGGCAGTGAGCGTGATTACAAAGTGAACCCGAAGTGTATGCTTTTTACGATTCAATGTCGATCGTTCCTGTAAAACATAAACTATCATCATTATCATGTCCGCAAAAGTACACACGGCTACACATCAAGCTATATAAATCCAGTTTATGCTCGTCTCTCATCATACCGAAAGTCTAGACAATTCGAGATCTGCTCATACTGGTTTTGTATAGCTTCATATGTGTACGTCCACTTATTAACAAAGGCCTCCCCCATATATTTCCATAATTGTGCCGTCTGGTGAGCGCAGTATGACTACTGTTCCACAGAATGGACGCTCTGTGTGGTGTTGGGATTAAAAATATTGCACCACTCTATCTCCCTCTGTGGATGTAGTAAAATACGACCAAGGTACTCTAAACTAAAGGGATATGCAGCAGCGTCTCTTCTTTGGAACAGCAGCTTTTTTGCGTTCTCCAACCCACCTGCCACGCGTGGTGAGTACTGGCAAATTACCCCAAAAATAACAACACAGTATGTGACCGCTTGACTATAGGCAAGGCTTTTGTTCAGCAGTGGACGCCTTTTGGCTTATATAATAATGATGATACTTAATGTAAAAATAATTTTCAATTTTTTGCATTTCAAAATTGCGCCATTGATTGGTAATAGAAGAAATTGCTTTAATCAACATGCCACCAACATTCGAAGTTTTATTATTCTTTTTTTTATGATCGCAGTAGAGATTCATCATAAACTTCCTCGGCCTCGGGGAAGGACGTAGGGGCACGGTGGCCTCCTACCGACTAAAACCACATGGGCGGTTATCTTCGGCTCCTATCGAGGACACCTCGTATGATCACACTAGAGCCGCCCACTGGCCACTGGCCTGCTATAGGCACCTACCCCCGGGCGGGGATCGTAAAGGATCCCCCGAAGCGTCCCTGTACGCTGTGCTATGCTCCGTACACGGCGGCGCGTGATCGCATTTGCACCACGGTCTTCTCGTGGGTCGCTCGGTGTGAGTCCGCAGGTTCCCCCAACTACGCACCCGTTAACGTTATAGCGACGGCAGGAGGTTTCAGGCGTATATGAATTAGCTGCCAGGGTGGTTGTTATCTCGGCGCGGTCACCTCCTTCTTCAAGCAGGATCAGCCCTTTTACGACATCTATCGGTCGAAAAGGGTAGGCCTTATATTTGTTGAGAAACTCAAGGCTAGAATAAGTAGCTATAAATGTGTGTATAATCTAGACAATTCTAAAGATCGGCATTGAAAATCCATACCCAGCAAAGGTCATATTTGCGGTGTGTACCCCGGAATTACTGAAAAGATGAACAGCCTCGATAATATTATACAATGAAACAAGTGATGCTACAACAAGATTAATAACATTGTACACTTGCAATAACAGCAAACTGTATATTAAAAAAGTTGCGTTTATCGTGTACATCTATCATTGTAGTCCAAACAATGGTCAAAAGAAAGTAATTAATCGGCAGCGGGTACTGACGTATAGATGTTTCTTTAAAAAAAGGCTAATATCCTCATTTAAAGTGTTCAACCTGTTGAAGCGAAACCACGACGCGGCAATACTGACTGGCATCATCCGCCAATAATTTGAAACCTTCACATTGAACACCTAGAAATCATGCTGCAGTAAATTCAATTTCATTGTACGTTCTTTCACAATGTCATTTTGTCAACTGTTTGTTCTGTCATAATTTTTAATCAAAGTCACGTTAATTCATTAGTCGTCAGAAATAAGTGATCACCATGACACCGAACGTATTAAGTGCTGAGGTTTAGGATTTAATCATATCGTCACGTATAACGAGTTTTACGTGCGAACGTTCCTGTTATATTTATTAATGACCGCTCAACAATGTTTCATGCATGGACTCCTTCTTTAACGATGATGAATTTGAGCAGGAAAAGCGGCTTAATTCATAACTTTCCTTTACGGTTTAATAAATAAAAGCAAACCTAGATAAACATATATATTTATTTCACATTTCACAGTGTCAAAACAATCAACGGTTCTTCGTTACGTTACAAATCTTACAAACTATTACAATAATTATCTGCGTAATAACTATTTCAAGAAATATAGTTATATAAATTAAACAATAGATCAAAGTTAATATCACAGTCTGATACTGGTTTCAATATTTTCAGAGTTATGATCATATTTAAAACAGTGCCATCTATTGGGCAATGTTGTAACTACTTAGTAAGTTTATTTTAACCAGCGCCATCTAGTAGTAACTACCAACACTGTGTGTATTATAGTTCGGTTGCGGGTGCCGCGCGTGGCCAATGCGCTTGACCACGGCGTTGAAGCCGTTGTGTTTATCTGCTGTGTACTCTACAATGCGTGTGGTGCCATCGGGCTCGGCCAGGGAGTATGCACCTTGGGAATCAAATTGTATCAGTATCACTTGTTATATAGTTACTTATGATGGGATATTACTTATCAGTTAATTTATTGTAGGTATCCAGCCACACATCCCTGAGGGGGTGACCGCTTTACAGTCACCCTCTCAGGGATGAATAAATAAATAAATAAAGATATTAAAAAAGGTATCCAACCAAAATACAATTCTAACCCTTTCTACTGATGTCAAGTAGGTAGAGTAAGTGACTATGGGATTATATCAATACAACCACTAAGGTCCGTATTACAGAACGATCCTCAAGTCCAGTTTGATCTTTAATCACCTGATCACTGTTTATGTATAGAATCTGTACTTGAGTATCGGTCATTTTCCAGAACGATAATCAATCTAAACTCAGTTGAGACGAGATTCAAATCACGCCTCAAGCACATATTACTCATTGTCTATGCATCAGCCTGTTTTCGATTACGATTTATTTCCATTACCAACTTTGTTCCGATCTGCGCAGAATTAGAAGTAATTAAATCTACCTCAATAACCCTATTATTTAATAAATATAGATATTCACAAAGTAGTTACTCTTTACATACATTTTAAAAGAGTTATTTTACATACTAGTTACCTACGTAAAATATTTTTATATACTTTAACGAGTTGAATGTTGTTGAAGTATAAACTAAAAGGAACGTGTATTGGTGTTGATGCCTATTGTCATTGAACACTTGAACAGATGTTGTGTTGATAAATAAATATAATTAATTTGATGTACATATTAACATAATAACATGTAGCGAAATCGTGTTGGCGCCTCCAGAAAGTTAAAGAAAAGAAAGTATGACGTTTTTCACCACATATTGGGGCAACATGAAACTACCTCATTTAAAAAGAATACAATTATATAAGTCCTGTACATCTCATATACATCTGAGAGGAACACTAAAGACCAAACTTCTTTTCGAATGATTGTTAAATAAATCATTGTAATAGTCAACTTCTCCAAAAATATCCATTTTGTGATAAATATATACTTCCATTCAATGACATTTTACAGATACATTAATATATAATATCATTGCAGAGGCACTTATAAAAACATATTGTATTTAAAAACTGTGCTCAAGCGCTATCCGGACCACACTCACGTGATCACAGTTCAAATCTCTGCTCAAGTACAGACCTACGAGTCACGACTCAGTTGAACTACGTTCAATAAACCTATGCTTGAGGGACGTTTTAAAATTACTGCTCAACTCAAAACTAGTTTTAAACTGAGATCAATGCTTGAGTTTCGTTCTGTAATACGGACCTAAGAAGAGTACTAAAAATTTGATCCCTAAAAATCTGATTGCAGTAATTTTGGGGTAAACCGCAAAAATAGTGGGAGCAATAGAAGTTCTGGAGCTCTCACTTTTTATTTAATCTCAACGAATGGCAATAAGCTACAAAAGGTTTCACTACAGTAAATGTGACTTCAATGGAATTTTAATTTGTGATTTTAAAATTAATCTATTACACATACGATGGATTATTTTACTGAACACTTATTCAAATAAATAAATAGCCTTGTGGATACCATTATTCATAGTTAACTACAATAAAAAATACCTTTGACGACATCACCATCTCGACTCTCCCACTGTGTCTTGTGGTCACCGGTGTGAGGGTCCGCTACTGAGTAGTCAAATGAGTACTTTGGGTATGACTGAAAAGATTTCAATGAAATATTATGAATTACTTGTGTATATTTTAGTAATTTTAGTAAATATCTTTACTATGTTGAGATAAAAAGTGACAAGATTAATAAGGAAAAAGCGTATTATTAAAGCTAAAACTTCTTTGGGACGGCATGAATTGGATTTTGTGAAAGCAAAATATGTAACAAACGAGAGACAACTATAAATGTATTTATAGGATATTTTTTATGAATTAAGTAATGGTTAACAAATTATTGGGGAATTTATATTTAAGATGTAGCATTACAATTGTTATGGGCAGGCGCTAACCACCAGGCGAATGACATGTCTCTTCACCAATTAAAAACATAAAACTTTTGGTTTTCCAAGTATATTTATGTAATTAATCACACTAACATAGCCTACTCTGCCTGATATAAAATTATATATTTTATTCAAAAGCCAATAATTTACAAGACAATCAACCTACATTCGCTGAACAGTAAAATGGCAATAACCATCTAAACGAATTCCATAATAATTTTAAAATATAACTATCATAACAACGATATATAATTTGAAACATATTATCATGATACTGTAACATCAAGTAAATGAGAACTGATTTATAAGTAGACGAAATCAACGACTCTCGCTTGTTAAGCGTTGTTGACTTCATAACTCGAGTAAAAGACATCAACGCGCGTAATATATTGATAACCTAGGCAGAATCAGACATTTTATTGATTGGTATCACTGTTTCAACTGTTATTTTAATAAGAACATTATTAAAAGCAGAAGTAGTTAAAACTAAATAGCCTAGAATAAAATTATTATTATTTTATATTATATTATGTTTTTGTGCTTAAGGTCAAAAAACAAACTATGATTTGATTCTCTGATTTAAATCACTGCAGATGAAACTCTTGTGTTTAAAATCGTTGATAATCAGTAAGAAAAATCCGTTTTAGTAACTAATCCTATTGATAAGCTTACTTAGTTATTTTTGCGTGTATCGCAGGTACTTTTATGAGCTTTATAGCATGATAGCGAAAATATATTACCTTAAAAGCAGTTTTAAATACGGCGCTGTACATATAAAACAATATAATGAGGAAGCCTCTTAATCGAATTAGTCCTGGAAATAGTAATTTAATATTTCGTAAGTAAACATTTTTGATATCCGGCATCAACTTGTGTAATGAGGCAACTCATCCCAATTTCCTCCGACTTTTGTATTCACAATACAAATGACAAGTGTGACGCAACTCATAACGTAAGTATGGGACGTCATGGTGTCTAAGCATCATAATAGTTACGGTGTATTCTTCTGACAGTTCAATACATTTTCAGTCTTAGCAAGCTTGAAATAAGGAAGAGGTAATAATTGAGTAATATGAGGTTAAAAGGTTTGAATGGTGTCACGTTTTTGTATGCATTAAAGTAAATGAGAGTTTATCGCTATGTTTATTAGAGCAAGCATTTATTATAGGAAAACATATTATTAGTATTTATATAATTATAATAATACATTGAATGTTTCATAAACATTCAAAGAGTAGTGAAAAGTTAGACATAAAAACTGATTGTATTGGTTATATCTAAGCAATTTAATCAAGATTCGTTTATAATTTTTAGGTCAATTCAAAACTGCGTATTGATTTATAGTATTGTATTTTTGCTGGTGACTGGTTTACATTTTTATTTTTTTATTAATAACTATACTGGTAGTTAGTCTTTTATTGCTAGAGGCCGGCAAGGTAGGTTACCACTGGGTTCCGGTTAGAAAGAAGGGCACTGTAAATTGTGAATTTTCTGAGCACAATGGTAAATGGACCATCTTTTGTTTAACTATGCTATTAGACATTATTTTTAGTAGGGCTTCGCACATTCAATTACCTGAACAGCTGTTTCTGCTTATTCAGAAAATCTGATAAAGCCAGAAGGGCCTCCAGCCAGGTGATAGCTTAAATACCAAGCAACACAGCCATACCCTTTTTATATTTGGTATTTATTAACATCTAGTAGAAATTCATCATGGACTTCCTCCGCCCCTGGAAAGGGCTTAGGGGCACCATGCTAAGGGCACCTCAAGTAGGACTCTGGCTTCAGCTTAGGGCGTCGCTGATTATTTAGATATAGGGGCATCTTTCAAGCTACAGACTCAAGAAAAGGACCAGATGGAAATAAAATAGGTCGTCGAGAGGGCCCCACCAGCAAGGATGGTATGGCAGTCTACCTAAATAAGACTCTGTCTGTCTCTTTTTGAATGTATCGTGGAGGAGGAGTGTGATCACATCATCTCAATCAATGAGAATGTGCCTCGAAAGGCGACGGTCGTTGATGAGGGTAGGTTTGTGTGGAGTGGCATTTGGATTTAGCGCTAAAGCTAGTTTTATACCGACATGTGTGATTACCGTTGAGAATAGTGCTGGCTTATATAGTTAAAATAGAATATGGTTGCCACGAAAATATGCTTCTGAAAGGCTAGGACCAGGTTGACCCATAGGCCCCATTCCTTAGACACAAGATCTCTACAATTTAACTATATAATGGATACTCACATAATAGTCCTGGCTATAGCCGTAATCTGCTTGTGCAGGATAGTAGCCACTGTACCCAGATAGGCCACTACCATACGCAGCACCAATGTATCCAGCATTAGCAGCTACACACGCTGCGACAAACACAAACACCTGTAATAGGAGAATAAGATAGTTACTTTATTGTTTACGACACAAATATTTGTTTGGTACGGAAATCGATTCCACGACACGTAGTGCGGAAAGCTAATCGACTAGCAAATGCACTAAATGTACCACCATATATTTATGTTCTAAGATTATTTGGGTATGAAAGATACGATAAAAGGTTTGTGTGCAAGCAAAAGTTGCTTATATTAGTAACCAAATAAAAGAGTCGAATAATAAGATAAAAACCACATGGAAAATAATAAATGCTGAAACTAGTGATAGTAGGTTTAGTGACAGTGGAATAAATTTAAATATAGATGACAAACTAGTTTCAGATAAGAGTGTAGTCTCATATTTCCTAGAAAACTTTTTCACGAATATTCCAATTGAGACTACTAAGCATCTTATATCGTCTCCGGTAGCAGCTGAAGCATTTTTAAAGAAAAATGTCGATTTACGCGTACCTTTTTTTGAATTCAGTTTTGTTACACATACTGATATAATAAAAACTTTTAAAACTATAGCAGTTAAAAAAACAGAGGACTTATGGGGATTGTCGACGAAAGCCGTCGAATCTATAATAACTAACATCGCGCCAATTTTGGCTGTAATATTTAACGCTTGCATCGCGGACGGTATATTTCCCGATTTGATGAAATCTAGTAAAATTGTACCCATGTTTAAAGCCGGATGCCTAAATAATGCATCAAACTATAGGCCAATATCCGTGCTACCAGCCCTAAGCAAAATCTTCGAGAAAATTATATTAAATCAATTGTTGGAACATTTTAACAAGAATAAAATATTACATGACAAGCAGTTCGGATTCACAAGGGGGAGATCTACAGAGGATGCTGGATCTACTCTCATAAAAACAGTATTAGGGGCCTGGGAGGATGCGCATGATGCTTTGGGCGTATTTTGCGATTTGTCCAAAGCATTCGACTGCGTGGACCACCGCACACTCATTCTGAAACTTAAATACTATGGAATCCAAGGTAGGTCTATAGATCTTGTAACCTCCTATTTGATAAATCGGGATCAAAGAGTGGTGATTGATAACGTCACATCCACGGGCTCACTAGTTAAAATGGGAGTACCTCAAGGCTCCATTTTGGGGCCATTCCTGTTTCTGGTCTATATTAATGACCTGCCATATATGATAAACGATACAATGTCAAACATAGTCTTGTTTGCTGATGACACGTCACTTATATTTAAAGTAAATAGGAATGATAGGTATCTTATAGAACCCAATGATATACTTCATAAGGTATCTGATTGGTTTTCAGCCAATAATCTTCTCCTAAACGCAGAAAAAACCAAATGTATAAAGTTCTCAACGACAAATGTGGCCTATATAGGAACACAAGTAAAACTTGACGGTAGAGCATTAGATCTGGTCCCATCAACCGTATTTTTGGGCGTTACAGTAGACTCCAAATTGCAATGGGGCCCCATATAAAAGCACTGTCTGGAAAACTTAGCTCTGCTGCATATGCTGTTAGGAAAATTAGACAGGTGACAGATGTGGCTACAGCTAGAATGGTATATTTTGCTTACTTCCACAGTATTATGTCCTACGGTATTTTATTGTGGGGATCGGCTGCTGATGTTGAATCAATTTTTATATTACAGAAAAGAGCAGTCCGATCTATTTATAATCTGGGTTCTCGTGAGTCACTTCGGGATCTATTTAAGGAGATAAACATACTTACTTTACCATCATTATATATATACCAAAATATCATGTATATACGCAAGAACATTATTAGTTTCAATAAAAAAAGTGACGTGCACAATTTAAATACTCGCAATAAGAACAAGCTTGTCTTGCCTGGCTTTAGACTTAGTAAAACCAGCAAGTCGTTTATCGGAAACAGTGTTAGGTTCTTCAACAAAATTCCTTCTAGGATTACCGATTTGCCAGAACTACAGTTCAAATCTTTGATTAAACGTGTTTTAATGTCGAAGGCCTACTATAGCATAAATCATTACATCGATGATAAAGATGTCTGGCATACGATTCCCTTCTGCACACTGCGACCCTCTGGCGCTGTATAATTTATTGTAACATATCTTATATTGGATATGATTGCAACTGTTTTAACTTGCAATCAAGGGTTTAATATTTAAACATTGGAATTGATTATATTATTAATGTAAAATAAATTGACATGACCCATTTAAAATTGTATTTTTTAAGTTATTTACTTAAATATTTACACCTTGACATTATATACCTTGACATTTGACTTGACTCAGTTGAAATTACATATTTTTTTATGTTATTTACTTATATTCAATAAGTTGACATTATCTTGAACAAATTCATTTAAAATTTCATTTCTATTAATGTTAGTTAATATTATGACATTGACTATTAGTTATTGTTAATATTGTTCTTGTAACATTATATTATAATATTCATACAAAACTGTAAATGTGTGAGAATCATGTAGCCATTGATGTTATTTTTAGTACTTATATTGATTGTCTTTTGCCTGGCTGTATTGGTCTGTCATACTCACTAAAATGTCTTGCTGGCGGTTGTGTTGTGGTTGGCTCTTCTCCATGAGATCAACTATTTGGAACCGTGCAACTTAGATTCTGACGTTTCATAAGTGCCAATATTTGGTTTATTTGAAATAAAAATTTTGACTTTGACTTTGACTTTGACGGAATACCTAGAACCGTTGTTGTAAAATAGTTTACTGTATATCTCGTGTGATGATTTTAATTGTTTGGTAACTATATACGAATGGTGTTTATTACGATCAGCTATTTGCCGTATAGTTCTAACAAAAAAAAAACTCTCTCTTCCTGTAGGTTCCATTTGAAGTGACAGGTTACCGTTACGGTGCGATTACGTGAGGATTCGCTGCGGGAAAGGTAAGGTTACGTCAAGGAGATTACTGCGACAACAGCGCTGTCCTGTGTAATAATAACAATATCACGTTTACCTAAATCTAGATCATCTTTAGACTCCGTCATCAGGCTCATTGTACTAGTCTGTTAGGAAGAGCATTTTCAGCACATGATGATGATTAATGTTACTTCAAAGTATATGAAATATGGATCTTTTTTATTGGTCTCCAGTATAAATTCTACATGAACTTCCTTCGCCCCGGGAAAGGGGTATACCAGATTCCTACCGGCTAATTCCACTGGAGTGGTTATCTTCAGCAACGAAAAGGGGCTTCCAGGTCCTCGTAAGATCAAACTAGAGCATGAAATATGGCCCTATCGACAAATGCATCAACGCTTTTACAACAACAATGGGAGTCTACCGAGAATATGAAGATGAACTGCAAAAGGTGGTATAAAAGCTGTATTGTTTTTTTATCCTGTGTCACAAGTACAGTTTACACTCATACATTTCACATGCAGAAATATCCAGACCCGAAACAACTATCTCTAAATGATACAAATATTTGTGCCGCATGACGGATCGAACCCGCGACACGTTGTGTATAAATCGCTGCCTTATTTATTTAACGCCTGATAATTTTCTTTGACTTATAGCACTAAATGTATAATTGCTTCATAAATAACTGGCAACGATAATATAATTCATGCCGCATATATACAAGCGTTTGAGTGTCAAGGACTAAAACACATGTTTAAACAAAATTGTTCCAAATAACAATAGAACTTATATAACAAGAAATTTCGCACGAATTAGGATAGTGACACATAAGGTCAGTGTTTCACAGGTCATGTTTGATTGATTTCATTCATAACAGGAGGAAACAATGCGGTTAAGATATACACGATCATGTACTGATACGGGTACCGTATTATATAGAACAATAGGTAGTCCTACTCAAAAACAAACGCAGGAAGTGTGGAGTTCGTACAGGTATTATGTTAAACATGTATCGATTCCGGAGAATTGTGATAAACAATTAACGATAAAGTAAACACAAAAAAGTATAGTACTTCCTCGTCAGTAACGAGTTCAAATCCTCTACAGTGAAGTACCTGGGTGTTTGATGGACTTGCGTAAAGAGCCGGTGTTACACACAGGAGCCACTTGGAGCTGATAATTCAAAATGGGAGGACACACTAAGCCGACTCTATGACTGTTCTTTAGATATCAAGGATTATTTTCGGTAGTCAGTGCGTATATGAATATCGAATGCAATGTAAGCTAAGTAGCTCTATTGTAATGCTTGCCCTTTCTCATTTTCATTCTTACTTTTCTTTTTGAGTTTAATTAGTGCCCCTCCTGGTGCGAAAGTTGTTCAAGCCGTCTAAATAACTGCCGTCTAATGACAACAACTGAGACCACTGTTTTTACGTGTTGTTTGAAACACGAAGATTCTCAATTAAATATGACTATGCGTTGCTTAGCTTCACCGATAAGTACCTAAGTGTTACTAGCTACGAGTGCCTTATTACCTTTGATTATTAGGGGTTTACAAGTTAAAATTTTAACAGGGTCATGCCAGCACTCAATATACAATATAAAAGATACATAAAATCTTTGGAAACAAAATAAAATTGAGCAAAACCTCTTTGATGGCTTCCTCTTCGAGGGAATATAATTTAAACAAAAAAGTTATGATTTTGATAGGTATATGTAAGCTTATGCAAGCTCTTCAATACAATAATAGTTTTCCAGTTCCAGCTGAACGATTGTTGACAATAGGCAAGGACTGCATCGACGCCGTTTTTGTATTATAACGCACAGCTTGCGCCTACTGGTTACGAAAATGCAATTATATCGTGTACGTAACATTAGGTATGACCAACTTGACAAGAGTTTGCATACAAACTGCGGTAAGATCAGTTGAAACGGACTTAATTTAAAAAATGGGACGACTCTTAATATTAAATGTTTTTGGTACATAATATAGGACCGTCATAGACGAAAAACGAAACTGCTGATTCATTGAGGACTCAGAGTGCACACGGCATACACATATGTTCAGTTGAGTTTTTATTCAAAATACGTTGAATATAGCACCACTCCATCTCCTCCCGCGGATAATGTAAAAGCGACTAAGGGACTCCAAACCAGAGGGACAGGCAGCAGCGTCTCTTCTGTGGAAAAGGTATAGGTACTACGCTCACCAAATCGCCTGCCAAGCATGGTGAGGACTCGTTCATTCCCCCCAAAATGACGACTCTGTTGTGGAAATCTATGGTGCTTTGGCTGATATGATGATGATAACGATGAAAGCAAACCAAACAAATTAAAGATATACGATAGATTCTCGCCGCGCTATAGTGGAGCAAGGATTCAGAAAGCTACACAAGACCGGCGATGGAGCCATCACCATTGAGGATATACGAGGAGTCTATTCCCTCACTGCACAACCGAGGTATTGACGGTATTTGAGGCGTGCATAGCCAATTGCGCTTATTGATTGGTAAAATATTAGTAAGGTTAAGCAACGGTCTGCGCAGGCAGTCTATGGATGGGTGACTGCTAAGTGGTATATGAACAAAACGCCTCCGTGGTTCGGAGTGCACGTAAAGTTGTCGGCCCCAGTTGTCGTTAAGCCAAGTCACAGGCCTTTGGGCGCCTTAAACAACTCGGACACAAGGTTGGACACTAACCAAATGAAAACACAGATCAAAATGCGTCGGTACTTTTTGTCTGTAAGATAACATTATATCAGCGAATAATATTAATTAATTAATTAATTAATTCATCCTTTGGCTCATAGTGGTTCCCACAATTGTATCATCATTTTGTAGAGAATTCGCCTTTACTCAGAACCTTGGCTGGCGAGTTGGTGAGCGCAGTATGGCTGGTGTTCTACAGAAGGGACGCTGCTGCCCATCCTTCTGGTTTAGAGACCCTTAGTCACACTTTAAGACATCAATGGGAGGAGATGGAGTGGTGCTATATTCTTAATATGGACACCACACGGAATAACGGAAACAAGACGGAAAAAAATACTAAATTTGTTAAATAATTCATATTAAATTAAATAACACCTATTTGAAAGAAATGGTTAATTAACCAAGCAACGAACAAACGTAAAATAATTATACGTTGTGTGCTACTTACAATGCTACAAGTTACGTATTAAACGAGAGAAAAACCTCAATAGAAAAGTAAATTTTCCAATATTTCCGCTACGTAAGTTGTTACGTATTTGTCACATTGTAACATCGATATTTCCCATAACTTTACGTGTTACGTTTATATGGCTTTAACGACGTTTGTTAACTCTACCGTATCGACGAAGAATACGTGCTTTTTGTAATGTGTCGTAAGTTGTGAGGTTGTCTCACAAATAAAGGTTTACTTAAACGTTTGGTAACTAAATAAATGTAACGAAACGTGAAATTTTTCAATTTGGTTTACAGTTACTGAAAAGCTTATGTAACTTCAATTTAGGAGGACAGTCGACGTTATTTTATATAATATATTCATTACAAGAACTAGGCAGTATTCAAAGTTAAAATCTGCTGCTGCATCAGCTGTGACCGTTATAAATTATCTTCTTATTACATTCATAATAAAACACTTTTAAACGGATTATATCGCGTATATTATAGATTTTTGTTTTTCCTAACGTTTCGAATGCTTTGCAGCATTCGTGGTCACAGGATGACTAAGGTGACAGGCGTCGTTACAGATTTTAAAAAGTTATTTTATCTACCGTACAATTTTAATCAAAAAGTTTAGTTTCGATGCACGCAGTAATCACTCACAGTGTCTTGATGTTTTTTAGTGCGGTATGTTGTTTGGGACTTTATTATTTTAATAACTGAATTCCAAACAGGTGGTAGCGGCCGGCAACGGATTATCAGTTTAAAAGTGTTTTATTATGAGTAATAATCGCGAAAACCTAAGACATTCTTAATACATTGTTTTTTTTATACCTTATCTGTGATTAGAACAGATAGTTGTCATATGAATAGCAATGCTTAATAATCAAATTTTTATTTTTAACTGGTGATAGGTTTCGTATATCAAGAGTCTGGACAGGTTGGAATCACAGCAATGCTAGATATTCGCTGCCAAGCAATGGTGTTTAAACTTTAAACATTACTGTGTTTGAGTTTGAAGGGCACTAGCTAGTGAAAATTACTGGGGTTAAGAGACTAAATAAATGTCTCGAGGTGATAAGCGCAGTGTGGTGCAACACAGATCTAGTCCTGGGTAGTATTATAATTGATATGGTCAAGCGTGACACTTACCACAGGACAAATGCCAGGCTCGTCTCGTTAGCCGATTGTAAAAACATATAAAATTACTGGCACTTATGAAACGTCAGAATTAAAGCTGCGTGGTTCCAATTGGTTCATCATATTGAAAAGAGTGCACTAAAAAAATAGGTTATGGGCAGTCAAAAACTAGAAAGTCTGACAACCGTTCTAACCTAAGAACATCCCTATACCGTAAATGTGGGTCAAATGGCAGTCGTTCCATGTAAAAACTGATATTCAGTTGCATCTAGCCGACTACAATTATAAGGCTACGCAGATGTTGACTTAAGAGAAACAGAAATAACTATAAAGTTAGTCTTTTAATCCCTACTAACATTATAAATGTAAAAAGTGTATTTGTTGGAGCCTGTTGTTCGGTAGTTTATGGACCGAAGAATGACATAGCCTACTTTTTAATCCGATTTCTTTTAAATTCTTGTAGTATAGCGGGTGAAACTCGGAGTGCAGCTAGTATTGCAATTAAACAACGTGCAATTATGAGTGAACAATTAATACTATCTATATATTAATACGTGAAGAGAAAACTTTGTACCCTTTTAAAGCACGTTGCGTGTACGGTGGAGTGTGAGATTTGGCATGTTTCAAGTTCATATGTAGGAGGAGTGCAGGAAGTTAAAAAATATGTGTAAAAAATTTTGAACATCGGGCGACCACTACTCCATCACCTCCCATGGATGTCGTAAAAGGCGACTAAGGGATTCTAAGCCAGAAGGATTGGCAGCAACGTCCCTCCTGAGGAACAGTCATACTGCGCTAACCAACCCGGCTTCTAAACGTGGTGAGCAAATTCCCCTAAATGATGACAAAATAGTGGAAATCTATAGGGGAGGCCTTTTTAACAGGTACATCTCGTTAGTTGTATATTTATTACTTTTCACTGATGAGTTGGCTAGTATATTTACAATTAACTATATATATATAAAAATATAATATATATACATATAGGTGTACTTTTGGCACCGACATTTCAACAATATCGATATTACGTCACCTGTCAGGGAGCAGGGAGCAAGGTTAATACCGCAACCACAAGACCGGTGTCTTTTTTGAAAGACATTAAACCCCTGAGAAAATCCTATATTCTTTTGTAACTGTCATACCATTAGAAAATTTTACTGTAAAATACCCATCATTTAAACAAACGTACGCAAAAAAACACAGTACTTACTTGGAAAGCACGCATTTTCACTTTTAGGTCACTTTCGTCCTCTTCAGCGGAGCCGACAGGAGCTGAACTGACACTGGTGCAGGTCTCACCAGACCACTGTATTTATAACAAGCACCTCTGTTTCACCATCGCGGTACGTGTATCTGCTATAGCGTCGTATAGCGTCGATCTTTTCGACTGACGTATGGAGTTATTAACTAGATCTTTATTTACAACGCTAAACATCCACGTTTCTGTAGACATAAATTTTAGAGTGCATTTCACAGGTGTGTTTGCAATAAATACTCGGATATCAATAACATTTATAGGTACTTCGAGTACCTATAAATAAATAATACGGGATACAAATATACAAAAAATCATCCAATTAAATTAATAAAATATTAGTAATTGTGCTCAGTTTGGGAGACACTTCTTCAGCAGTGGTACTGCCATCATCGATATATCGGTTGATTTGATTCGATTTGCTATAAAAGGAGTCCAATGATAGCTTCATCGTATACCATTTAAATATATATATAGGAACCCATTTTATATCTAGCATATCAAGCGAGTTCTGAATGTTATAAATTAGATTGTCAATAAAATGTTATGTTTTGAGCTAGATATTTCTGATTGAAAGTGTTATGTAATTGATATTAAATTGAAATTATTTGCAAAAGTATAATAAATAACATTGGAGGAAATTAAAGATGCCTTGACTTCAACAATTTTGATTAAGTAAATCGTGTATGCAGAAGGTAAAACAAAGTGACGTAAATTGTTATATATTGATGCAATTTGTTTGAGGGAGAATGTTAAAGATTGTTTGCCTTCAATCTAAAATCGACCGAATAGGTATATTTTACAGTGGGACTAAAAATAATGCTTGTGTTTACAATAACATATCCTCGTAATTATTGTTTGTTGCAAGTTTAATGAAGGCAAAGGCTGAACAGTATCAAAACATACATATTTCCAACCATAAAAAAAACTGGCTATTACTTATAATTCATCATATCAGCGAATCATGTGGTGCCGGCTAAATATATAAATAGCATCAACCCATCTTATCCCGTGAGTGTCGTAGTAGGGTCGAATATGGTATTAGCCGATGATTGGGCAGAAGTGTCCTTCGAGTTCATTTACAACTCAACTGCGATTGACAACCCACCTGCCAAGCGTCACGATTATGGCAAAACCCACCAATGCGCATACAATATACCCAGATCGGTCATTGTGGCGAGCTTTGAAGAAGGCCTATGTCCAGCAGTGGACTTTATTCGGCCGAAATGATGATGACCATATCAGCCAAAGAACTGCTGAACAAAAGCTACACCTATAGTTTTCCACAACAACCAGTTACATGTTGTGTGTCGTCGTTTTAAGAGGAATTTGCTAGTACTCACCATGCTTGGCAGGTGGCTCAGTGAGCGTAGAAAGGCTGCTGTTCCACAGAGCTGGTCAACGCTACTGCCCATTCCATGGTTTAGAGTCCCATAATCACCGTTTACTACATCCACGGAAAGAAATAGAGTAGTGCTACATTCTTAATCTCGGCACTGTGGTGGAATAATAAATTAATGAGAACAATAACTGAACCAACCGTTTTGACCAAGCGTTTTTTCTTTCAAAAAGTAACACTTTGTATTGCGCAAAGAATCGACATGAAAATTAGTGAGAACGCGTCATTTTGACTTTCCTAAAATCTCGCACGCCACTACAGAAAATCTTCTCAAGAATGACCCAAAACACGGTCAGTCAGCTCATTTTATAAGAATACATTTAATTAATCATTATTTCAGCGCTTTACGGCATATTAAAATTTTATTTTACCAGTAAATGAACAGGAGGGCGGTTAGTTAAATCTATATCCGGAACATATTTGATTATTATAGCAACGATTGAACTGTGCTGTTGTTTATAAATCTCTTTAGTATAAAAGTAATAAATATATCTACAAAAGTATATAACCATTGTTATTTCATCATATTGAGCATCCCGCTCATCTCTTGCTTTTGTAATAGATACTATACGTTACTAGGTCCTAAAGTGGCAACGAAAAGTAATGTAATATAGAAACTAGCTACTAGACTTCATCCGCGAGGGAACTATTTTAAACTCGAACTTGATGAAACATACTAGATATGTCTTATTGTATTTTAGTTTTATTTATTTACTAGCTTTTGCCCGCAACTTCGCACGCGTGGATTTTAAAAATGTTTATCATGCTATTGAAAACATGCAATAATGATGAATTAGGAACTTGTAATAGGTGTAGAGGGATCATGATATATTTCCGAATGACACGACCCATAGGCCTGTCGCATATTGCATCCAGCCCAGCCAGCCGAGTTCCAAACCATGCGCTTTTGTCTTTTGTCTGGAAACGCTTCCCACTTGGCACTGGTTGTAGTCATCAATAACTTTAATAAAATGTAGCTTGCCCTTTTCCGCCCAGTATTAACAGTCCAATCACTCATTGTAGCCACACATTTTGTCATAAAAATAAGGGCTTTAAGTCGTGTGTTGTACAATACTTTTATAATATCAAGATACCTTTCGCGAGTGCGCTCGCAACTGCCATGCTCCCATCCCACATACAGCGTATAGACCGAGTGAGCAGATCGCGCGCTTCAAGCGACACCACCACTGCCGCCCATTAAACGGACACGCGTTTGATATCACTCACTATAATATGAGTGAACAGCAATAAGTCGAGCCCTGACTGTCGGTGCTTAGAAGACCAACATGATGGCGCATAAATGTCGTAGACGACTGGGACTGTCGCTGTCCTCCTCGAGAGTATCGTCCCAGTGTTTATCACCGTCAAGTAGATGGAGCGCTCTATAGTCTGGGTGATATTTGGGAAATTTAACGGCATCAAAAGCACCATGTGTAGTAAAATACGCAAAAAATTGCACTTGCCATTATTTGGATGCACAGTGTAGACCTTACCCAATGCAGCGTCTTTAATAACTCCCGAAAAACCATATTCTGTACGCCCTGTACGTTGACGTCGATCAGACACACCTCTTTACTTCTCGTACGTATAATATGACGGCATCTTGCCATTCGTTCGCGATTTGGCGAACGAAGAGAATCCTCTTCGCACAGTTGAAAAAATACGAAAACCATAGTTTGACGCGGATTTTCCAAGCGCTCTATGACATTTTCAGAATTGAAATAAACCGGCTAGCTATTTTCTAAATGGATGGTCACATGCATGACCGTTGGATGTCGATCATGTATAGAGACGTCACAGTGTAGATACTCTGCGAGCTCGATTGCGATTCACACTGGGTGTAAGACTGACGCTCGTGATGCAGCATGGCGCTTCCGATCACTTGCGAGACGTGCTTCATGTCTTTCATTACTATTTTGTGATCGAGAGGCACCAATGACAACTCATTAGGTACCAAACCGCGGCTGGCGCTGCGTGCTGCTTTCTGCAGTTAAAAAGGAATATCGTTCAAAGCTCATGGGCTTTTAAGATGCAAAGGATGCAAACTGCCGTTGATCATGAGGCTCAGTTAGCTACTAAACGTGCACAGAGCACTGCACTGGAGCTTCGAAAGATATTCGTCTTCTTTTTAGGAGGCATGTAAAATTCCCTTTTGAATCCGATATCATTAACAACCAAATCAAACAAAATTCTAATCGGCAGTTGTTCAAATATTTCAGATATAAATAAAATATCGTAGGTAAGGTTAGAAATAAAAAAGGTTGTTTATTAAAGTTTAATTACAACAAAGTCACGGATGGAAGTCACGGACACTGATGGCACTGTTGGTGCAGTGGCTGATACAGTCGGCTGCTGCGCTTCGGGTTGCGGGTTCGATTCCCGCACGGAACAAATATTTGTATGATCAGGTAGCAGGTAGTTGTTCCGGGTCTGGATGTATTGTGTGTGAATTTGTGTATGTAAACGCATCCACGACAAGAAACCCTACTGTGCGGCATCGATTTTAAAAAGAATATAAGAATACATATAAGTCAACTATGTAGGTAACGCTTTGCGTGGATATCGCGACAATCGACATCGGTAGCGGTACCCTTTGGCGCAGATTAGGAAACATACTACGTTTAATCTGAGCTGATCCTTAACTTCACGTTTTGCCAACGAACCGTATACCGTGGTGTAATTCGACAGTAACGACATCTAATTGGAAGAAAAAATCAAATATTTCAACTTTATAAATTTAATAATTATAAAACGATGTAACCCAGAAACGTCGCAATAAATAGAAAATATAAACCTTTATTTAAGGATACCAACACAAATATTTAATCACGCTTTTTGGCTTAGGGGACACAGCAGTTACGAAAATGAAATGATTCGTTCAAAAGAACTTTTGGCACCAAAGTCAATAGTTTTTCTCTAATAAATATACAAATAAATACTTTATTAAACTAAGTCCATTTCACAACATTTTTGCCAAATTTCAACGAATTCTATAGTGTGGTTTTAGCGGTAACATCCAACATAGAAACAGACAAACAGACAAACATATAAACAGACAAACAGACAGAAATTCTAAAAATTGCAGTTTTGGCATCAGTCTCGTTCCTGGAGCACCAGGCAGTGTTTTTTTTTCCAAAAATATTCATTGTGCAGTTTCTGTCTCTACGATTTTATTTTAGTACAGATTTTATTTTAGCATAGATTTTATTTTAGTCAACAAAACTGCAATACCTCAAGACGAAAGTGTGGTGGACTGGTGTATGTTACCAGTGATGACATATGGAACAGAGACGTGGTCACTCACAATGGGCCTCATAAGAAAGCTAAAGGTCACTCAGGTATAGAGAAAGCTATGCTTGGTATTTCTCTACGAGATCGCACCTGCATGCAGCAAATGAGAAAATCCGTAGAAGAACTAAAGTTTCAAGTTGCAATTGGGGGCACATTGCTCGTAGAACTATTGGCCGTTAGGGAAAAACGGTTCTCGAATAGAGACTGCACACCGGAAAATGGTGCGTTGGATGACCTCCAACGAGGTGGACAGAGAACCTAATGAAAGGTCGCTGGGAGTAGTTGAACGAGAGCGACATATAACCGCTCGTTGTGAAAATCTAAGGGCGAGGCCTTTGTTCAGCAGTGGACGTCCTTTAGTTGATATTATGATGTCTTATTTTAATTACCTATGCTAAATTACACAAGATTCCATTTAGCGATTGAGAGACAACCATCTAAATATAAAATCTTTCGCATTTATATTAAAGATAAAGATAAAATATTTTTATTCACGTCACACCATTCACAGGCATTTTTGAATAGTCTTTAGTCGCCTTGTTAGTGTGTGATGAGATATAGATTTCTTATAGAGAAGATAGGGCAGGAAACTCCATATGCTGTAGAAGTATATGCAGTCAGTTAATGCAATCGCCACCAGCTTATTACAATCAATATTTTCCATTATAATTTTTCAAAATCCCGGAGCCGTAAGCGCTGATCACAACATTGTTACGTGCCATGACTATCGAACAATTTGATCTACATACATCGTTTATTTGGTGCGCCATTGATTGCAGTAAATAATTATTAAGCTGCGTTGCGTATGCTCATTATATCGGGATAGAATTGTTCGTTCAATTGATATTCAATGAGGTTACGAGTGTACGTCAACAAAGTACCTTAGATAATAATTAAAATTCTTACATACAACTTGTTTGTTACAAAAATACTTGTACTGTCACATATTTTTTTGTGCGGGAATAAGAATATAGCACCACTCTATAATCTCCCGTGGATCTAGTGAAAGGCAATTAGGGAGTCTAAACCAGTGGGATGGGCAGCAGCACAGTGTTCTTTTTGTGCAACAACTGCGCTCACCATCCCGCCAGCCAAGTGCGGTAAGTATTGGCAAATTCGTCAAAAATGACCAGAATTATTACGGAAATATCTAGGGGAAGCCGTTGTTGAGCGGTGGATGTCCTTTGGCTGAAGATTATAATGGTGAGGGCATATGCGTAGCGGGAAGGGAGGGGGCCAATGGGCTCAGCACAAACCAGAACTATAATGAATCACTTTAAAAAAATTACCTAATGTCGATCTGCAGCGTGGGTCTTAACCTGGCCTCTCCTAGAAAAAAAAGTATTGCTACGCCCTTGCCTAAGGGGTAGTAATAAATACAAGAATATAGCATCATACTTCTTCTTTACACACATTACTAAGAAGTAATTTTAACTACGAATTGGCAAAAATATATGTCTAAAAGGCGGGAGAAATTATAGGCGATTCAGCAGTGTCATCATCTTTAAAATCATCACTTTATTTTTCCTGAACCTAGTAGAGAGTAGGCCACCCATATAATAATCTCTACGGAGCTATATCGGTTTATTCTGAGGGTGAGTCAATCTAGTTTAGCACTGAATATTTACGAACTAATATGATGATGTAATACTATATATGAATTGACAGTAAGTTAACATATTACGTCTCGAATAAGAGGATATTTAAATCATTTAGTGGCGGTAAGTAATATCCCGTACCTCTAGTCATTTCCTCAATAAATAGTACTGGTCTTGATTCGTAAAATGTCATAAAAGTAAAAATATACCTATACCGAATTGTTCTAGAACACCGACGTGATGCTTGCATCACATTTGTGTGTGCTAAATTGCTATGATAATTATTTAAAGATACCGATGGAGGAGACCTAATGAAGAAGCACTTAACCGTTTTTCTAATGACGTCATATTTCAATAACATGATTGGGTTGAATGCTATAAGAACGAAAATGCCGATGAGGCAGTCCTGTAACAACTTATAAGAATAGTACGTTAAATAACCATAACCAAAAAATAAAATTAATATTTTCCTAAGTTTACGCGAATGGCATCCATTGAATCGCAATATAATTACGGCAATACATGTATACCGCGCCTGTGGATGATTCGTGTAGGTACCTATATACCTATGAAGTAATATCGTACTGAAAACTGATATCACGGATTCAGTACATGATTCTGGAACTCTCAGCGTTAGAACTTTGCGTTGGTATTTTCATGAAATGTCAGATTTCAATTTCAGTTTATTTTACTGATTTCAGTATAAAATAATTGTTTCACCTATCATAATAAATTAAACGGCTGTTGTTTCGCTACAGTTCACGGATGAGATCTTGCATAGCGGTAGCATAATAATGTCATATCATGGTACAATAATCACGTAGCGTTTCGATCGCGTTATTTAAGATACATTGCGTGTTTAGAAATGACAAAAACTGTAACCTAGTTACAAGTCCTAGTGTTACATGTGTAAACTCTTCGTAAAGTTTTCACTGTAAGTGTATAGAATCAATTAAACAAAGGCGACTTATTTACGTAAGATTGTTTCGAAAAATTATTAATTCAACCAGACCAGCAAATAATTTTTGATTGATATCACATTGTTCATCATTTTATTATTTCTAGTAGTAAGAAGCTATGTATTTTATTACTGCGGTACTATTATATTTTATACAAATGTGCACGTCTAATGTGTCCGTTCACGATTTTCTTGCCCTTACAAACTCAGTATGGTGCTTAACCCATAAAGCCTACTTTTGCTTTACGTTCTGTGCTCACAGCTACATATCGAATGCAAAGACTTCGGTTGAAAAAAAAGGAACGGCTACTAACAGTCGATTGGTTACGAACACCAAGATGACCTTTTTGACCTCATGAAGTACCAACATATTATTATCATATCATACCGTAAATGTCTACAACCAGCAAGGGCTACCTCATAGGTCACTCAGTCGGATGAACGGAAATAATGAAATACCAACGAAACACATATTGCATAACCCTACAAAAAAACGTTGTAAGATAAGGGGTGTGCGATCATTTTTACACATACACACACATGTATATGTATTTTTGCCGGCTACGAATAGTAGCAAACCATCTCATCCTGTGGGTGTCGTAAAAGGCGAATATAGAATTAAATGGATGATGGGCAGCAGCGTCCTTCGAGTGCATAGACAAATCAACTGCGATCGTCAACCCGCCTGCCAAGCGTGAAGATTATGGCAAAACCTACCGATTAGCACAAAAGACACCCAGACAGGTTGTTGTGGTGGTCTTTGGGGGAAGCAGTGGACTTTATTCGGCTGAAACGATGACGACGATATACACACATATACACATCAGGCCATAAGTAATTCATAATAACCACGGGCCTCCCAATGATTACTACAATGGGGGGTCATGTTGCCATAATCACCATACATGCAGGCGGTGATTGCAGTATTTTGTTATAAGCACAGGCGAGGATTCTGCTACCCATCCTCTTGATATCAACCAGTAGTCGCCTTTTACGACATCCATGGGACGAGATGAAGTGGTGCAATATTCCTAATCTGGACACCACACTCATTACTTTTCCCAAAAAGTTTTTTTAATAATGTTTTATTAATACATACTTTCGGTTTATTGATGCAAAAATTCGAACTTAATAGATAAATTAAACTTTGTTATCTATCGCAACTTCCAGAAAATATTTTTATACACAGTATACTCACCAACAAACTTAATTTTACTGCCAATCGAAACTCAAGCTCGAACAATGAAACAAACTTTGTCCGAGTTCTATATTTTGGCAGTCGCAATACGCAGTTGGTAAAGTGAAGATAATTAATGGAATAGTATGCCGTTGTGTGCATTGTGTGATTTCGTGTTATTATGTGCACAATTGGCGATAGCGACATGTTATTAGGCAGTTATGTAACAATCCACAGACCTTGAAAACAGGTCTACTTAAGCTCAGAGCATGAAAACTGGAATGCAGTGGTCTCCTTCTGCGAGAGCGTCATTTCCAATGGGCCAAATAAAAAACAAATAAGAAAATGGTCTACTTAAGCTGAAAAAAGATATTTAACACTATTTTTATTATAATTATGTTCAATTTAATTCAATCACTTATTCAGTAATTAGGTACTAACAAACATTTTTACACGTCATATTGAAGTAACGGAGGGCATAAAAAAGCGCAAAAAGATTTTCATTAAAAGAGTCTGCGAAAGAAATAAAATATAGGTACCCTATGATATAAAGTACATTTATAATATCGTTCAGCGTCATCGTCTCAGCCGAAAAAAGTCCATTGCTGGACACAAGCGTTCCCCAAAGATCGCCACCACTACCGGTCTGGATGTGTTGTGTGCTCATTGGGGGGATTTTGCCATGACGGCACGGTTGGCGCAGTGGCTGATACAGTCAGCTGCTGCGCTCCGGGTCGTGGGTTCGATTCCCACACGGAACAAATATTTGTATGATCTGCAGGTAGTTGTTCCGGGTCTGGGTGTATTGCATGTGGAATTCATGTCTGTAAACGCACCCACGACACAGGAGAAATCCTAGTGTGGGCCAACGTTTTTTTTAAAATAAAAAAAATATATAAAATAATTGCCACGCGGGTTTATCCAGTATAATATTGTAGTCTTTGGGCGAGTTGGTGATCGCAGTTGAGTTGTTAATATGCTTGAAGGACGCTGCTGCCCATCCTTCGATTAATCCCATAATTGCCTGTTACGACACCCAAGGGAAGAGTTGGGTTAGTGCTATTCATAGCCGGCACCACACAACACAAAGTTATAGGCTTGTTATGTTGTTGTTACATAATATTGTTTAGCTTCACTAATACTTACTACCTACCTAATCTATTGTGTCTCATGTTATGCAAAAATAAATGTTTCTTTCTTTATTTCTTTCTTATCCACACAATCATGCCACACGGGTGCGGATGCATGGAGGCTACCATGCCAAAGGAGAAGAGAGAACATATTCCGAAACTACCGATAGGATACCATCGACGCAACTGCTGCTTTGTATATTAACTTAAAATAATTGTAACTTATGTTCGGGATAAAATAAAAAAGTTGTTGAAAAACGATTGCAAATTATTTTCAGGTTGCATGCACTAAGAATAATGTTGTAAGGATATTATGGCGGTTTCAGAGACATGCGTATTTTGATTCACATGTGTTTGCTATAATTTACATACTGTTTACAATATAATGCCGTGATTACTTATTCTTTTCTGTGATAAAATATGCGTAATTCTGAAACTCTAGGTTACTAGACCACTAGTCAAGCAGTGTGATCAGAACACGTGCAAGTTACAAGAAATCTTTTATTAGGGTGTTGAACGCAATAATTATTTTTATTATCAACCGTACGTGGCCTGAAAATGATCAACAACCAGCTTCGTTTTAAGTTTATTTAGTTCTGTAACTGTTAGTTAATTTAGATTAGTAAATATAATAGCAAAATAACTTTCCGTGAAAGGGCGGAGGATGCCCCTCGGATTACTTTTTTTTCTTTCTTTTTTATTGGTGCCCAGTGGAAATTCTTCATGAACTTCCTTCGCCCCGGGGAAGGGCGAAGGGGTATGCCGGACTCCTACCGGCTAAAATCACTGGAGCGGTCATCTTCGGCACCTAAGGGAGGCTCCAGGTCCTCGTATGATCACACTAGAGCCGCCTACTGGTGCCTTGCCTATAGGCACATCCCTGAGAGGGTGACTGTAAAGCGGTCACCCCTTCGGGGGGATTGTAAAGGATCCCCCAAAGCGTCCCACGGCAGCACGGGACCATATGCGTGCTACCATCTTCTCTTGGGTCGCTCGGTGTGGGCACGCAGATTCCCCAATCTACGCACCCGCGAACCCAGAGATCCCCCGCATTATCGCTACGGCAGGGGGTTTTAGGCGTATGGGAATTAGGCGCCAGGGCGGTTGTTACCCCGGCGCCGTCTCCTCCGATTTCGAGCGGGATCGGCCCTCTCCCGGTCCCGCTCTGCAGTCTCCTTCTAGAGCATGACGCTCTCACAGAAGGAAACCACTGCATTCCAGTTTTCGTGCTCTGCCAACACAGCCGACACTGCTGCCGGCAGAGAGAGATCTTGCCCGATCCGATCGACCAGGATCTGCCGCTCGGTGGCCCACGCAGGGTACGCCTCGAGCGTGTGCTGTGCGGTGTCCTGGTCGCTATCACACTGGTGGCAGTACGCACCGAAACAACCGTGCCCGGTGAGCATCTGCGTCAGGCGGTAGATGACGCGCTCGCTCCTTCTGAGCCAGGCTCCAAAGAGTGGCAGGACGGCCTCCACGGCGCGCTTGGTCGCGAACTGCATCCGCAGGCGTCGACGCCATTTTCCAAGTGTGCGCCGCCGAGGCCCACTTGGACTCCTACCGACTAAAACCACCGGAGTGTTCAGCTTTGGCATCGAAGGGAGGCTCCAGGAAGTATCATTATCTCCATCTAGAACCAGCCATTGGTGCCACGCCTTTAGGCACACCTCGGAGGGGATGACTGTAAAGAGGCCACTCCCCCAGGAACCTCTCGGGGGGATTGTAAAAGATTCTCCTGAAGCCTCGCTATGCGCTGTGCTGCGGTCACGGTGGTACGTGACTACATGCACACCACCGTCTTCCCGGGAGTCGCTCGGTATGAGCAAGCAGATTCCCCAATAGGCACGCTCGCGACCCCTAAGTGCTAAAACCAGACCCACACCCAGTACCCAGACCTAGGGTAAATAAATTCTCGTGAATCAACGTTGACAATGAGTGGTCTTCAGTGTAAAAATTTATAGTCTATACAGGTTTAGGATCGAGAGGTTCATTATACTTTATAAATGCCCAAATATATTAATAGTACCAAAGAATGCTCGACTTATTTCCAATCACTCTTATTATTGCCGATATAATATTGTTGCTCGTAATTACATTAACGTTCTTTATTTAAAGTATCAAACTCTAAGCTCATCTTGTTCGGTTAACTCATCAGAGTTTCGAAACCTAACGATGCTTTTCTGAAACGGGGCTAATATCAACCACATAAAATAGCTGTTTATAAGCGTTCGTGCTCAAGCCATTCTTTTCATTCTATATGAGTTAATTGGTCTAATAGTTTAATTGTCTTTAACGATCACCTTCGACCAGAAAAAAAGGATTATTTTAAGAAAAATGCAGCATTTCTTCTTTGTTGCTTCTTGTTCTTATCATAAAAGTGTACCATTAAAACTATACCATATTCCATGTCAATATTATATATATTCAAACACTATATACAGATATAAGGGCAAAGGCAAGAATCAATATAAAGGAATTTATAGGTTTTATAGAAAAGGTGCGTATGATCAGCATAATAAATACAGACCATAAATGAAAACATTATGAGACTCTGACAAAGTTTATAAAAACTAATTGTTCACTTATAATATTGTTCGTTTTTCCTTTAGTGATCTACATATCTAGATCTGTAATCAATAGGGCTGAACAACATTAAACAACAAAAACCGATCCACCTACAGCTCATTAAGCACGGTACAATCGCAACAGAGATTGAGAAATTTAAGATTCTACTGAAAAAAATGTATCATTGGTACGTGCCAAGAAAAAACGGCGAAATAATTGACACACATAGTTTGCTGCCAAGGTTGGTCCGATAGGAATTGGCGTCACAATCTATGGTCTACGTGTTTACATCTAAATTATAGCAAAAAGTATTTCATTGATAGCTGATAGGCTAACATAACATTACCCAACAGGGTAAGATTTGATAGGCTTACGTGGCGAGCTAGGCTGTGACAAAATCCCTTTCAATTGTACAATTGCTGACTATTATGTGGGTGTTTCTTGCATGGGTACATACAATGTTATTGTGTTATTGGCAATGATTTTATACGAATTGATTGTATGTTATACCTATTCATCTGAATGCGTCGGTTTTTATAAAAGACGGTAAAATTTTAATCATTTGGTGTATTGTTTGATACAAAACATTGTGTGAAAAATTCACAAAACAGCCAGAAGAAACGAAGATAAACAAGGGAATACATTTTATATGTTTTCTTTAAGTTCACATGTTTAATGAGAAGTATTTAGTTGTGGTACCTATATTATATATTGTTCAAGTGTTTAGCACAACAGAAGTAATACTATACAAACATCCTTAATTTATAAAATTATTCACGTCTAATAAAATCATGGTTTAATTGGACAAACCCAATAGTAAGATCTGGAACTGTTACCTACAACTTCAAGAAAAACCTCACCGTGTTCGGTAGAACAATGAAGGTACATAAAATTATTCTGATAAAGGACCTACTTGAGTAGTTCTAATTTGTAGTTCAAATGGTCTACAAGTATTCTTGAGCAGTGTTACGCAGTATGTGTTATTAGCACTATGAAATTGAAAGTAGGGCGTGACGGGTGAGTAGTTAAGTTCTCACGTAGAGATCAAGAACAAACTTGTGTGAAGACATGACGGTGGTAAACTGATGCTGAGTCATATGCATCTTATATTGGTTTCTTTAAGAAACATAGTAGATATCTACATACCATATTTAGAAACTTCATGTCTGTGTGTTACCGCTATATTGAATATTAACAATGCTTACCTGAAAAACTATAAAACTTTTTAGCCTTTACGTAAACTTTTTAAAGATAAAGATAAAAAAGATTTGTATTCATTTAAACCATTAATAGCACTTATGAATCGTCAAGACTTTAGTTGCCACGTTCCAAGATGTAGATTTCCTATGGAGAAGAACGGGCAAGAAACTCCATGGTTACTCTTTTAAAATCATGTTACAATATTTATGTGTACAATGTTCTCGAAAATTCAGGTTATATAAAGACAATGTTCCTACATTAAACATAGTAAAGTCTAACCTCTTAAACCTCTTAAAAGTGTCAATATCAAATCATAAACCAGTTGAATATAAAAAAATTATACAATAATAAATTCAGGTGTAAATAATTAATAGTAATAATGTCATGTCAAAAAATAATAATTGAAATGTCAGAAAAGTAAATCTGAATAAATTGATGTCACAAAACATGCAACAACAAGATGGCATGTCAATAAGTCAAAAATAAAAAATTATGATTCAAATTTTTTCTTATAGTGGTCTTGCGGAGCTGGACAAGCACTCTGCCAAACATTTATATCTCTAAGCTAATCCTCTAACGTATAATATGCTTGTTTGCACAGAGTATTTTTTACAAATATTTTAAATTTATTTTGCGGTAATTGCAGCACGGTCTCCGGTATTTTATTACAAAATTTTATACTATAACCCATAAAAGAAGTATGGACTTTAGCTAAGCGAAATTTTGGCTGTACTAGTTTAGATTTATATCTTGTATTATAGTTATGCCGATCACATTTTTTTGTAAAAAGATGAATGTTCTTCCTAACGTACATGATATTTTCATAAATATACTGACAAGGCACTGTCATTATGTTAATGTTTTTAAACAGTTCTCTCAAGGAATCACGACTACCAAGGTTGTAAATAGCCTTGATAGCTCTCTTCTGCTATATAAAAATTGATTCTATATTGGCAGCCCGACCCCAAAGTAAAATACCATAGGACATTATGCTATGAAAGTAGCTAAAGTAAACCAGTCTTGCAGTAGCTACATCTGTAAGGTGTCTGATTTTTCTCACAGCATAAGCAGCCGAACTCAACCGTCCTGCTAGAGATGTAATATGGGGACCCCATTGAAGTTTTGAATCAAGCGTGATTCCTAAGAAAACTGTTTGATCAACAAATTCAAGTTTCTCGCTATCTATTATGATATCGCAATCCCTACTTACTACATTTGGCAAAGTAAACTTTATGCACTTTATTTTACATATTTATGTTTTTTCTTCTTATTTGCACTATTCTTCTACTCCACTGTCCTCATTTTGTTTCTGTATTCATGGGCTTTTATCCCCTGTAAGGGGGAACCAGGTGATTTGATAGGCTTACGTGGGGACATGGGCCCAACACGCAGAGGTCTTTTTGAGATTTTTTATCTAAAATGTAATGGGACACTAACCGGGGTTTCTCCATGGCTGCACTATAAAATGCGGTCTCCGATTGTCCCCAGAGGTGTAAAACTGTTGTATGAAATAGAAACTAGAATTATAAAGTCTATTGGCAATGGGTGCTTAATGATTTTAATACCATGAAAAACGGGAAATACGGCGTCTGCCTTTCAACCTTTATAGTGAAATTCTGTGGCAGATGGAGACTCGCCACTCAAAGGATGGGCCCTTAAATGGCCACCACTACAGATAACAAGGAGCAACACTGGTGTCAGCAGCTTGGGGTGTCGAGGGGTGAAGCACCGGTTTCACCATCGCGTGCCTCAAAGACTCGGTGCGGGTTGCCCCATTATTACGCTATTAGCCACTTCCACCCCGTGCATATATCTGATCGGCCAAGTAAGGCAAGCCAGAGTTGAAAATCCTGCGGGCTCTCATGGGGTTCTACTCCAACCGACCAATAAAGGTAAGCCGGAAACGAGGCCCTGACCGACTCTCTGAAGCATTGGGGTACGCAGTGTCGCCACTCATATTCAACTCGTCACAAGCTGCCCTGCGTTCTGTGAGCTTCTTAATAGATCTCCCTATTTTGTTTATTATTTGTTGAATTAACTTGTAAGGGTTGTTTATATCCCAGCTATGAAGAAGCAAACCTGTCTCAATATGTGCGTGCCATAAGCAGCGAAGGCAATATCACCAAACATAATGCAAACGCTTGTATGCATTTTGGGAGCTTAAACTGCATGATGGTAATCTCCATAATGATACCAGATAATACATGGAAAATATAATCCTATCTAGGCACTTCTAACAAATTCTTGGCTGGAAATCAAACGAAAATAATTAATTCCACACGGAGACCGATCGATATATTTACTAACTTTAGTGGGATAAACCTTTGTACCGGAGCGTAACGTGATAAACTCATCCGCCACAAGCAATCGTTGATTAAATTGGCGTTCCAGCGTTTCTTATAGGAACAATTTAGCATTTCCAAATACTAATATTGTTAACCAAGACAATTTGTTTTTAGTGAAATGCATGGCAATATTTAAACACACTAATAAAGATTGTCAGAGTAAAACAAATATTGTAAATAGCGTCATCTAGCGAAAATTTCATGAACTTACAATGCTATAGAAGGCCTAACTGCGCAAGCGCACAACTACAATCATATAAGGTTGCATAGAACTTTCTAAGTGGTACACTGGCAGTTAGCTTTGCGATAAAATGTCTTATGGTTTTTCAACAAGATGGCGGCAGCAAATTTCTTTATAAGTACCTTCAGATTACGCTATGATTAGATGCACAAATCTTATGTGATATTGCAAAAAATTTACAATTTACCACGTAAAGTCATGATATTTGTATGATCTGCAGATAGTTGTTCCGGGTCTGGGTGTATTGTGTGTGGAATATATGTTTATAAACGCACCCACAACACAGGAGAAATCTTAGAGTGGGGCAACATTTAAAAAAAAAGCACTTTGTCCTGAGAATTGAGTAAACACAGGTTAATAATACTGTTACTCACTCCTCTAGCCAGGCCAGCTATCACACCATAGAAAATCGTAATCCCGAAGGGAAGATTAAAGCAGTGTCATCATATCTTGTTCCCTATTGATAAAAAACCGGACAAGTGCGAGGTGAACTCACGTGGAGAGTGTTCCGTACGATGAATATGTTATCTTTAGGTACGAGAAGTGACAGATGCCTGGCCTAGTTAAGGCGAACGAGGTTTAGGTTTTGCTGTAATCTATAAGTAAAGAACTATGTTTTTTTTTTCAACAATCCCTTCTATTTAATTTATTACACGATAAAACTGTATCGTGTAATTTAATTATTGTATGAAAACTTTAAAAATTATTTTGCGATTTTCTTTTTACCCCCCAAAAGTGATCACCATATTCAAAATTCACTTAGTTACACTACATATCCCGGTTTTGGGCCGCAAAATTTCACATGTGTACTAAATTTCGACTTATTGGTCCAGTACATTCGAAGAAAATTGGCTGTGACAGACAGACAGACATACACACGAGTGATCCTATAAGGGCACCCCGTTTTTTTCTTCGGACGTTCGGAACCCTAAAAACGTATATGGTAAGAAGATTTATTAAGAAGTTTACTGAATGTAGGGCGGCTTGTGGTGAGCTGAATGTGAGTGGCAACACTGCGTACACGAATGCTCCAGAGAGTCGGTCAGGGCCTCGTCTCCGGCTTGCCTTCATTAGTCGGCTGGAATGTAACCCCATGATTGCCTACAGGATTTTCTACTATGGATTGCCTTAGTTGGCTGATCAGAAGAGGCTCGTCTGAACTATTTGCTCGGGAGTGGAAGTGTCTAATGACATAAAAACGGGGAAACCCGCTCTGAGTCTTCGAGAGGATGGTGAAACCGGTGCCGTGTCTCTCTACACCTCGAACCACCCACCCTCGCCAGTGCTTTGCTTCCTGTTGACTGTAGTGGTGGCCATTTAGGGGGCCCATCTTGTGAGTAGCGAGTCACCGTCTACCACAGAATTTCACATTAAAGGTTGAAAGGCGCCGTTGTTCCCGTCTTTCTTAATTATTCGTATTTCTTCTTTTCAGTCCATAATATGACACCCATTGTAATAAACCTTGTTTTAGTTTCCATCTCATATAATAACCTTACACCACCGCGGATAATCCGTAACTTCATTTTATAGTGCAGCCATGGTGATACCCCGATAGTCATTAGTCATTACGTTTTAGAATAAAATTCTCTAAAGGGCCTCTGCGTGTTGGACCTGCGTAAGCTTATCAAAAGACCGGGTTCCTCTTTGCAGAGGCAAATATCCCGTTAGTAGAGACATAAAACTATAAGCAATGAATCCCTCTATGTAGTAAGTTCAATAAGTACAAGTTCATTGTACATTTTAATTAAATAATACAAAACAGAACAACACTAATATGGAAGAAAACTATATACCTATTCATTTGGAACAGCCATTATGTCCATTTAAGTTAAATACTACGAACAAATAAAACTTTATAGCTCACGCACATACATTATCAGCGTTTTAATTTCGTTTTCGTTATGCTTGCGTTCTTCAGTAAACACCAAGCGGTTCCAGTTTTCCTATGTAAAAAGTGGAGATTAGGTTATCCCATCAAATGGTACAGCTGTTAATAATAGTTAATATGTGTCTGTTAAATTAATCAAATAAACAATTAAATAAATAACCTAGAAATTGACACAAACTAAAACATTTTGATAATATTAGTTCACTGTCCTTGTAAGTGTGTTATGGTGAGATTCAGAAACGAGTCTAAGCTAAGTTAACGCTTCCATCTGTCAAAATTAGGGGCGTAAGTAGTGCAATTTGACACATGGAAGCGTAAGTTCACGCTTAGACTCGTTTCTGAATCTCACCCTTAGTGTCGAGGTGAATCTGGTAATATCTCTATGTATTTACATGCTGAAAAAATATATCAAAACAAAATCGTGCTTCTAAATAATATAATAAATGCGTTAAAAGACTTCTTAAAAATTTAAATTGATTTGTACTCGATTCAATTCAATGATTTATACTAATTATTATTTCTCATTATTTGTTCCTTTTGTTTCTCATCTAATAATGGAAACGTTTTCAATATTTGCTAAAAATAAATAATTTACTGTAGTAACCTAATAACACCAATCATTATTATTATTAATTAGGCTACAATATAGACAGAGCTCTTTACCTTTAAATTACCGGAAAACCTATAAGAATTATATAGTCTTAAAAAAACATGGTAAATCTTTCATTAACGTGCGTACAATCTTACGTTTTCGGTTGGAATATATGTATGTAAATACGATTTTCAACTACGGTGTTAAGATTGCTTTTGGGGTTAGTTGTTACAAGTCAGACTTCAACAATAGACATTCTATTTCTGCAATTTCGGAACCCTCTCCACGCGAGTTCTCTCTCGAATCACTCTTGTCCGGTTTTTTTGTATATGGTCTAAGAATGTCATGTGCTATAAATATTTACACGGATTACACTAGGGCCTTAGAACGCAAGTAGAATCAGGGCGGAAAGCAGAGTGTGTGTACATGCTTTAATAAAATGGTAGGTACTTTAGACATAAGTCTTTGACCTGGGTCAAATAGCAGATGGCGACTGTGTGCGAAATAAGGACTTGTATATTACCGTATTTAATGTCAAGGATAATTATTATGATTTGCGATGGCAGATAGCCAAATAGGTACTTACGGAGTTCGATCAGGAAGGAAGTATATGTATTAATAAGCGACTTAAGCGATTATAAATGTCTTATGTGTGCCGTAGCGCATGAAGCCTAGCTCTTAGCCACTGCACTAGTTGGAAGTGTGAAAACATATTATATACTAGCTATACACCGCGGTTTCACCCACCGTTTAATTATTACACATTAACCGTCTTATTACAAAACATGGTTTATCGATAGTCTCGGACTAAAAGTGTGGTTTAATCAAACTTCTTATTACAAAAAGTGGTTTAACTCTTAGTCTTGGACTATCTATGGTACTAAAGATAAACCTGATGGGGACCTAGTTTAACTCTAAAACCTTTGGTCTAAGTCACAAATATACGTCAAATTCATTGTTATGAGGTTAGATTTGGTTTATTTTTGTATGTTGTATTGTAATATTTCCTGAAATAGTTTAAATTTGCGTCGTCCTAAAGATAGTAATGTGCCGTAATTACAATAATTGTAGGCAAGTACTAACTTTTTCTTCAGAATTCCAGTTTTCACTTCTTCGTTTTTTCTGTTGTTCTATTTTATTAATATTATTCCCTAACTTCTTATCAATAATAAGTACGAAGAAACGTCTAAATCTCAGAATAGTTTTACCTATGTTTAAAGATTTCCGCGCGATATAGACATTCCGTTACGCATTAGTGTTGTTTGAAAGTACATTTTTCGGACATGAAATAAATGTCATAAAAGTATTCCTCAGAAAGAAAATAAATGGCATTTATTGAAACAAGAACAACCATTCGTTTCTAATAGTTATCGTCATTAAATACCCTATTATATATGTTAAAATACAATACCATTAATATAAAAAAATTACAGTAATATTCAGCATTTGGGTAAACGGAACGTAATGTATCCGAATGCTATCTGATTGAATGAATGTTTCCAAGGAATTCCGTGTATAATCTGTGGAAATAATTGAAGCCAGAACTAAAGTCAGGTACTATCTAGTCCTGACTTATTTTGATATTTGTAATACGGACGGGTTTAAACCATGGTACTAACGTTAGTTCCGTACTAAGTCCAGACTTCATAGTTCTGGATTAAACCTGAGTCTAACAAGATTTTTGTAATAAGACTGATAGAGTTTATATATTGGATTTCATGGGTTTTAGTTTTATTACACGGAACCCTAATTCTTTATCTTTTTGGAATGAAAAGTTCTTTTAGCGCGGTACGCATATTTTTAGATGAGATAAAATCTCTGGACTCGCGCCACCGTTACGAGACGCAGCTATAGTGTGTGCATATATACATGTACATATAGAAGACCGCGAACGTGTCTAGATAAATAAAAAAAAAATAAGTTTTTACTTCTGTCGGCACTCCCGGAGTGCAACCCTAATTTGTTTTAAATTAAAAGTAGCCTTCATCATCATTTCGGCCGAATGAAGTCCATTGTTGGACACAGGCCTCCCCCAAAGATCTGTATGGGTGTGTTGTGGGCTCATTGGGGGGTTTTGCCATAATCGCCACGCTTGGCAAACGGGTGGGCGATCGCAGTTGAGTTGTTAATGTACTCGAAGGACGCTGCTGCCCATCCTCCGGCTAATCCCTTAGTCGACTTTTGCGACACCCACGGGAAGAAATGGGGTGGTGGTATTCTGAGCCGGCACCACACGGCACCCTTACCCTTAGTTACTCCTTATTAGCTTAGCTATTTGCCAGTGATATTCCTTTCAAAATCGGTCCAGCCGTTTCGGAGATTAGCTGGAACAAACAGACAGACAATCATTTTTAAAATTGTTTTTTGTTATAAGTAACGTATATACTTTCATATGTACATGTAGTAAAAAGCTGATATTTTGACATTGCATACAGACTCTTCAGTTTTATTCATTTGTATAGATCAGTATCGACAAAAGCAATACTTAGCATATCATGCTTATGGCCTTTTGCTATTGGGAAATTCTGTTGAATTTGATTAAGGGTTTCGCATTCAAAATAAATTGACGTTCATTCGGAGCTAGTAAAAATAAAGGTCATACCAAGAAACAAATATTTTAACAAATACATATTAAAGCTACACTGCCTCAGTGTAAGCTAGCAGCAACATTTGGAAGAATTTCACGTATAAATACTATCAAGGAATATAATAAAATACCGAATCGCTTTAAAGATTTACCTTTGATTTTATTCTAAAGGACACTAACTAAATGGCTTTTAGGTAATTTTTTTATGACCTTATTAATTATATGGTAATTAAATAAATTATAATTGATTAGGTCATGTTGAAATTATAATTCAATTCTAATCTTTTCTCCACATGATATAAATCATACAAATAATCAAAATAATTTAATTTGCTTGACAATCGTAACTACGCTTTTGACACTAATTAAACAGGCATTTTTTATTTATTTATTGTAATTTTTGCTGTTGTTGTTGCCATTATCATCATATCAACCATTTATAGGTCCGCTGCTAAACAAAGGTCTCTCCCATAGATTTCTACAAATGTGTCGTTTATCAGGCGGGTTGGTAAGCGCAGTATGGCTACCGTTCCACAGAAGAGACACTGCTGCCCATCCCCCTGACTTAGCGTCCCTTAGTCGCCTATTACAACATCCACGGGAGGAGATAGAGTAACGCTATAGTCTCAATCCGGACACCACACGGAAAGGATGTTACTGCTAATTTGTACAATATTGTATTTTATTAATATTTTTTTTATATTGTACACTTTTGTCATGGTAGAATGTACCGAATGAATGCTGAATTTAAACATCTATACAGTACTAATACATTCTTATAAAAAATATTCGATTTCATTTGACATGATTTTCTTTGATATGGTAGATCCAGTTCAGAAATTGAAATTAACTAATGGTATTGCCTGAAATAGTAATATCAGCCAATAAATAATAAATTTAACAATAATAGCAAATAAAGCAGCTCCACTGCCGAGCAAAAGCGTATCGTACAAAAAAAGAACAACACCGATTACCACGCTTGCTAACTACGTGTTGGCAATTTCACATACCCTAAGAGATGCAGGTTTTATATTATTACCCAATATTAGTACAGATGTTACAAATAGCTAGTATACGAGTTCCTAAAAGTAAAAAATAAACTCCCAAACTACTAAGTGAATCTGTGGTAATACCTAAAAAGAGGTAAACATTTATTTAAATTTTTACATATTCGACATATTGATTTTTGTCCGAGCACGACCAAATCCCACGCTAAACAAGCTTTCCCCATAATTTCTCGATGATTTTTGTTTAATCCTATCGATTGCCTTGCGGTCTGTCAAAAATGGTTGCAAAGTTTTTCGCAAACATTACGAGAAATCGTAAAGTTTTTGAGAAAGTTCAATAAGATACCGATAAGATCTATAGCTATGACAGTAGAAACTACCAATCACCGTTAAATTCGGATCGTTAGGACTTTGCAACCGATTTTCTTCGTAAAGCTATCGCCAAATAATAACGAACAAATTCGGTTGCCGTAACGATGTTTACGACAAATGCAAGTTTCAGAGCAAAATCGTTAATTATCTTGACATTCTGAGGGGCCCTCTCCTTTTCCGAATGCAATCGGCTCTCAACGTCAGGTTCAGTAAGCTAACGAGTCCATAACTCATGGAATCGAAAATATTTTTCGTTTTAATGCCCAATGTTAGTGCAGAGATACAGAAACCATCAAAATTTCTAAAATAAAAGTCGGCTTCTTTTTCAAGTCACACGTCAAGTCCAGTTATAAAAGTTTGCGAAAAAGTTCGTTAAGTTACCGATAACAATCGATAGCGTTAACCGTAGAGACTACCAATTATCATTATAACAAGATCATTAGGTCTTTGCGACCGATTTTCGTTGTAAAGCGATCGTTGTCTATGTCGATACTGCAGGCTCTGGTTAGCATTTTGGTCTTTTGTAAGAGCAAGATCAAAATTGAAATTACAATTAAATATCTTCTTCAGATCTAATTGCAATTATGCATGTAAATGTATGTATACTCACTATACAGCCACATTATTTAATAAATTCACGATTAGAATGTATTGCACTAAAAGTAGGTTAAATGTTGATGAGTGCGATTTCACACTTACCTTGGAATTGAAAAAACCTTCGTCGTTATAGCCATTAGCTATGTTAAACTGTTTATGTCGTCTTATGATTTATATGATGCTATTAAATTAGTTAAATATTCTTCGAAATAAAGTTGTAGCACAAAACAGATATCGCTCGTGCAGAAAATTTCTCGGGATTTCCATATGGATTTTAACGCTAAATTCACACGTAGTGCGGTTACCCGCTGCTTAGCATTCAGAATAAGGTGTAGGAATAAACCAAGGATTTCCCTAGATTTAAATAATGATGGTGCTTAAACCGCGGCCTAAGCACTTTTCACAGCTTTATGTGTAGTGTACCTATTCGTTGTACTGACTATATAGTCAGGTAACAATATCGTTTAAAGCATCTAATACATACATTTTAGCTATACTACTTTGGTAATTAATATTTTATAATATATATGGAAAGATTACCATGGTAGGGAGAATAATTGTTTTAAGTATGAATGTTGATGGTGGATATGTTTTTGACGGCTACAAAAGATGAAGTAGACCAAAGAAAAACGATAGATTGTTTTGAAAATTTAAGAATAGTCATGCAACAAATACTATTTTCATGAATACAAATACTACACGAACACAAAACAAATACTATTCTAATATTTGCTGAAAACGCTAAACGTAGTGGTCAAAGAGATTAAAACACTTATGTTTTCTTTTTTTTTTGTTGAGTTTCTCGCTTTCTGGGAAATGTGGATGCTTAACCGGTAATTTTTGGCGAAGCCAAAAGAGGCCTCCAGCCAGGCTTAAAATTAACATTAAAAACTAAGCAACTTGCACTAAGGGCGCCCTCTGCGGGACACGGACCTCGGCTTAGGATTAAAACACTGTCAATATAAATACTTTTAGACAACATTTGTATACCATTGCAATAATTTCGACGACAGACGATTTCTTTTTTCTAATTGTATATTACTAGCTGTTAAAAATAATCTTTCTGGTCTCAAGTTTGTAAATTTGTTTGACCCAATCTCATTCTCAAATAACCGAATAAACTAACGGCCGAAATTAATAATCGATCTAATCCAAAACTTTTGGATTTCGGATAACAGATATAATTATCTGTAATATCTGTTAAACGTAACGTGTCCTAAGACAACAACGTATGAATTTCAAAATCTTAATTTTGAAGATTTTGGATTAGATTGATTATTAATTTCAGCCGTAAAATGGCATCAAAATATGTTTGGAAACATGAACCGATGCTCAACTACTTGGTACGTTCAGTTTTACTTAAATATTTTTCGAGAACTTCATAATGATCAGCGAATACGAATATTCGATAACTGGCTGTTTGTTTTCGTATTAGTTACATCATTAAGAAGGAAATTATCAACATTAGGAAGAAAATTAGCCATGACATGCAAATTTTGACCGATCTAAGGCTAGCAGAGACGAACAGAAGAAAATGACGCCAACCCCATATTAAAAGGGATCAGAACACTCCTCCAGTGATGTATTTTTTTCTTCCGTAACTTAAAACTTGAATGAATAACTTTAATATGATTCTACTAACCCCAAATTATTATTGATTGCGTTAGAGCAAATTTATACATACAGATTTGCACAGATCACCTCTTAATATCATTAGCAAATAGTTTCAAGTGCCCTTTACATCGGTACCGGGCTTATGCATAAGTTATCAATCATGTGTAATATAAAACTGTCACTATTTTAATTATAGCAGGAGAAAACTTAGTCGTTCTAAGTACACCCACGACTATTCAATTAATGTATTTTGATTTTATTTACTTCTTAATGTGATAGTGTCTAAAGTCTATTATACCATAGCTAAGATTTTTGACTTAGCATTCACCCAACTTTGCAACCAAACGCATTCTCATGCTATGCACTAGTGATCCATTCCGGGTGCAAGCATTTTTTAGATTAATGTGCATGAGCAAATGAGGAACCCTATTGCTAATAAATAATCTTCAAAGAACAGTCTTCACGTTGTGCTTTCTAGATAAAGAAAAGAAAAATTGAGTATGATCATATCAACCAAAGGACGTCCACTGCTGAACAAAAACCTCCCACATAGATTTCCAAATGTGTGTCGTCATTTTGAGGGAATTTGCCATTAAGTGCTCAACACACGCTGGGCAGGTGGCTTGGTGAGCACAGCTTGGCTAGTGTTCTATAGAAGGAACGCTGCTGCTCATCCATATGGCTTAGAGTCCCTTACTTGCCCATAGTTGTCTGACCGTGTGGCGCCGACTAAGAATAGCACCAACCCATCTCATCCCGATGGATGCCGTAAAAGGATTATGGGAAATGCCAGAGGATGGGCAGCAGCGTCCTTCGAGTACATTAACAACTCAGCTGCAATAGTCAACTCGCCTGCCAAGCCTGGTGATTATGGCAAAACCCCCCTATGTGCACACAACTTACCCGAACCGGTCGTTGCGGCGATCTTTGGTGCAGGCCAGTGTCCAGTAGTGGACTTTAGTTTGCTGAAAAGATGATGAGTTGACTTTTACGACATCTAAGGGAGTGGTGCTACAGGTATACTTAATCTGGACACCACACGTATTTTGTACAGATACAATACTACAAAGTATACATACGAGTATGTATCTAATATCATATCAGCCAAAGGATGTTACTCCTGAATAAATGTCTCCCCTATAGATTGCTACAATTGTGTCGTAATTTTTGGGTTAATTCAACCAATACTCACCAGCTTGGCAGGTGGATTGGTGAGCGCAGAATGGCTGTTGGTACACAGAAGAGACGCTGCTGCCCATCCCTCTGGTATAGAATCCCTTAATCGCGTTTAACGACATCCACGGGAGGAGATGGAGTTGTGCTATATTCTGAATCTGGAGACCACACGGACAAAGGTAATGTAGCTTGATATAAAATTAAATTAATAATGTTAACCTTTCAAAGGTACGTTAAATGAATAATATTAAACTTTGGTGTGTGTTACGTTAAATTAAATACCTTTCGTATGTCGTATGGCCAAAGAATATATAATGTTTACCTATTTTAAATTAATATATTTTATTTTTTTATTTTAAAGCAGATAATAAATCTACTAACTTGAAATAGTTGCAATTAAAACTTAATTTATAATAGGCGGCCTATTACTATTAGGTTAGTCAATTGACACATCGATACATTTCATCTGGTTATATTTCTTACAAGATGAAACGGTTAGATGATGCAATCCTTGAAGTAAATTACTTCATTTTTTGTTGTGTACTTGTCCACTCAATGACACTACCATTAATATTTCCAGGAAAAAAATATGCTTAATGAAAAGGCAAGACGTGTTTAAATAAATTTTATCTTTTGCAAGTAGGCAAACTTGATAAACTTGAGCGACTCCAAAACTTCTCTGTTAATGATTATATTTGGTTTACGCAAATATGATCATGTCTCAGTGGCTCCCAATACGCCTTCGTTGGAATACTCATATTCTTCAGCTTCTGTACAGTATCCTATACAATTACACCCCCTGCTATCTAAAATAACGTTTCGGGTTCCTTCATGATACACATTCAAGATTCTTAAGGTCACCAGAGAATCTGTCATTGAAAATTCCAACACATTTCACTAACTTCGTTGGAAAATCGTTGTGAAAATCCTTCACAGTTCAAGTTGCTCGCTTATGGAATGTGTTGCCAATATCATTTAGACGTGCTAAGTCCCTGGCAACATTTAAGAAACTAGTAAAGGAACACTCTTTTACTATAAAGATAAGATAAGATAAGATAAAAATATTTTTATTCATGTAAAACCATTTATAGGCACTTATGAATAGTCAAGACTTTAGTTGCCTCGTTCCAAGGTGTAGATTTCCTATGGAGAAGAACGGGCAAGAAACTCCATGGTTACTCTTTTTAAATCATATTGGTACAATGTTCTCGAAATGATGGTAATGTGAGGACAATGCAGGAAGAAAGAGTCTATCTTAAAAAGTCTACACTATAATGTCTTACATCCGTTTCTATGTTTTTATTTTTATTTGATATGTATCTATTATATATATATTATGTTGGTAGTATATATCATAGTTAACTAGCAAATCTATTCATCCCAAGGTTATCTGGCAGAAATCACCGAGTGCGATAAGACCGCCCTTTGTACATGTCATTTTATGTATTTTATCTTCTTTTTTTGTTATGTATGGTGTACAATAAAGAGTATTGTATTATATTGTAGCTATGTTTTTATTTCAGATTACTAATGTTATAAAATTCTATTCTTAATTATATTATTATACTTATAATTTAATTTAAAGTTTGAATCTCCATTTGGAATAAACATTCTGCTGATTGATTTGCATAATTAGGTATCGTAAATAGAATATAAAAAAATCTTTATTCACGAATGAAAACTGGAAATGATAATATAAAATATGTGTACAATATTTTCAAGGCTTCTAGTTTTTATAAATTATTAATAATAAAAAATCTCGTATCCAATTTGACATAACACTGAACGTCTGAACTAATCCTAATGATTACAAATTATATCAATAAAGTCAACGAGAATGTATCTGAGAATGATGATATAGATCATTCTCAGATTCTACGCACGAGTCCTTAGGTGGCTCTATATCGGGATTATCCACCACACTGAGCATTGATTATATGTGATAAATATAATAATTTATGCAGTAGTGATAAATCCGGGTCACCAACGTAACAAACCTTAATATCTCGGAAACTAAGAATGTTACCTTATTCAAATGTAAAGTATTTTATAAACTATTTAATACTTCTAATTAAAAATAAGCCAAATCTATCGCAAAACAAGAATGAAATAACATTTTAGTATTTTGTATTTCCTTCGTGTGCAGTCAATAAAGATGTTACGCGATATATTCTCTCATTTCTCTATCAATGCAATTTTGAGCGCTCGAAGCGTAATTGGAGCTAGGTTTCGTCATCTCACACACCACCTGAGCTGATTCCAGGCATGCTAATAGGATATATATTATATATTCAACAATACCGCAATGCCTCAAGACGCAAGTCTTTAACCAGTGTGTGTTACCAGTGATGACATATGGAACAGAGACGTGGTCACTCACAATAGGCCTCATAAGAAAGCTCAAGGTCACTCAGCGAGCTATGGAGAGAGCTATGCTTGGTATTTCTCTACGAGATCGAATCAGAAATGAGGAGATCCGTAGAAGAACTAAAGTTTTCGACATAGCTGAAAGGATTAGTAAACTGAAGTGGCAATGGGCAGGGCACATTGCTCGTAGAACTGATGGCCGTTGGGGCACAAAGGTTCTCGAATGGAGACCGCGCACCGGAAAACGCAGCGTGGGACGACCTCCAACGAGGTGGACAGACGATCTGGTGAAGGTCGCTGGGAGTCGTTGGATGAGAGCGGCATGTGACCGCTCGTTGTGGAAATCTAAGGGGGAGGCCTTTGTTCAGCAGTGGACGTCCTGTGGCTGATATGATGATGATGATAATAGGATATAGGGCAGCGTGTTGACAACCCCATGCGACAAATACCCACCTCTTGAAGGTAGTCATTGATTATCCCAGCAGTATGGGGATGGGCATTGTCATGCATAAAAATAGCATTCTCACCCATGCTTACCATACATGGACTGACATGCTTATTTAAGATTTCCTCCACGTATTGTTCGCTATTCAAAGTGTCATTTTCGATTAGCACTAGATCTTGCGACTTTCCGAAGAAATTCCAGTCCACACGAGTACTAAGCCGGCACTGTATGCAATGTTTTTTTAAATACAGGCTTTCTTAAATCGTTTTCCTGGTCTTCTATATACTCTTAGCCTTTCTTCGTGATTATACATTATGAATAGTAATTCATTTAGAATGTGACCTTTAACCAATCCTCCTAAAGTTCAATCCAAACCATTTTCATCATCATATTAGTCAAAGGAACAGCTACTGCTGAACTAAGGCCACCTTCATAAGTTTCCATAATCACATCATTACTTTGAGGGGAATATGCCAATACTTCCCACGCTTGGTAGGCGGGTTGCTTAACGCGGTGTTGCTGCTATTCCACAGAAGGAAAGTCGCTACCCATTCCTTAGTCGCCTTTCAAGATATCCGTGGGATGAGATTGAGTGGTGCTACATTCGTAGCCAGTTAACCACACGGAAATTCAAGTGCTTGCGTGCATTTCTTAGTCTTACAATACAATGTCCATTCGCCAGTTTAGGACCATTGGTATCTAAATGGATTCAGATTAGTTTCAGCAAGCCGTCACCTTAGAGTCCATATATTTGGGTCGATCCAACGCGTAGAAATTGATAACTCAGTGCAGTTCTAGTAAAATACTGATTTCAGAGCATCATGTTGACCAAGAATCGATCTTTCAGTGCCATCATACACCTGGATTTGCCTGTTCCTAATCTATGTAGGTTAGAGCCGGTTTCCTGGAACCATTGAATAATCCGTTTACTCTTAACAATGAAACACTGACTTTCCTTGCATATCACGTATATATCCATATCACGCAGACTCCGCCGGTCTTTCAGCATTGTGAGAATTTTCATACACGAGTATTCTTGGGGTGGAAGTGACATAGTTATCACATTAATAATGAACACTGAATAAGCTTCTAAAAATATTTTTGTGACAGAACAGGAATAAAACAATAACAAACGCAGTAAATAAATAGTTCGATTAAAAATATGTTTATGTTTTTCAGTTTGTAGCAACTAAGAACTGTTTTAAACTTATTAAATAGGTTATAAATAGATATTTTTTTAACTCTGTGTTTGAATAAGCTATCATTCTTAGTTTCCGAGATATTATGGTTTATGTTGATGACCCAAATTCATTGCTCCTGAGTGTATGTTTCATATATATATATATATATACGTATACGTATATTCAAGAATTATAAGTAGTAGGTATGTGCTACATCTATATGGGGGAGTCGTGCGGTCCGTGGCCCCGGTTACGGGGCACCTGTATGGTCATCCCGGCTTTCAGGTGTCCAGCGCTGTAGAGCCAAACTTCACGGTCTGCAGCGCAGAGTGGCTATACGGATCGCATGGGGATACAGGACAGTGTCCTACGAGGCGGCAACTCTCCTGGCACGCTTTCCGCCTTTCGACATCTTGGCGGAGACGGATGCGTGGTTCTATGATCAGACACGCTCCCTCCGCCAGAGCGGCGAAAGCGTGCCGCCAGGGGCCTTCGACAGGTTAAGGCGGCTGGCTCAGCGGCGCACACTCGAGACGTGGCGAAATCGCCTTCAGTTGCAGTTCGCGACCAAACGCGTCGTTGAGGCCATCCTGCCGCTCTTCGGAGCCTGGCTCAGAAGGAGCGAGCGTGTCACCTACCGTCTGACGCAGGTATTCACCAGTCACGGTTGTTTCGGTGCGTACCTGCACAGAATAGGACGCGAGGTAACGGCACAGTGACCCACCATTGTGGAAGTGACCAGGATACCGCACAGCATACGCTCGAGGAGTGCCCTGCGTGGGCGGCCGAGCGGCGGGTCCTGGTCGATCGGATCGGGCAAGATCTCTCTCTGCCGGCAGTAATGTCGGCTATGTTGGCAGAGCATGAACATTGGAGTGCAGTGGTCTCCTTCTGCTAGAGCGTCATGCTCCAGAAGAAGACTGCAGAGCGGGATCAGGAGAGGGCTGATCCCGCACGGAGAAGGACGAGACGGTACCGAGGTAACAACCGCCCGGGTGCCCACGTCCAACACGCCTGAGCCCCCTGCCATCAACTCATAGTGGGGGGCCGTGGGGGTTACGGGCGTGCAGATTGGGGAGTCTGCGTGCTCATACTGAGTGACCCCCGGGAAGACGGTGGCGCGCACGTGGTCACGTGTCGCCATGTGCGCAGCACAGCGCACAGTGAGACATGGGGGAACCTTTACAATCCTCCCCGAAAAGTGCCTGGGCGGCCTTTTTACAGCCACTTGCCCTCCGCTAGAGGAGGTGACCGCCTTACAGTCATCCCCTCCGAGATGTGCATAAAGGCGTGGCACCAATGGGCGGCTCTGTGGTCTTAGGAGGACCTGGAGCCCCCCTTCGGTGCCGAAGATGACCGTTCCAGTGGTTTTAGCCGGTAGGAGTCCTGCATACCCCTTCGCCCTTCCCCGGGGTGGAGGAAATTCCATGTAGAATTTACACTGGACATCAATAAAAAAAAAATAAGGTATGTGCTACATACAGCCACACGCACGCACACGCATACTCACACGCGTATGCATATTCATACGCAGCCATGCACACGCTCAAGTGTAAGCACGAGCGCACGCACCTACACACCCAATACACACACACGCCCCCCAACCCCCCCATGGTTCTGCCAGTGATTATTACAATGAGCGGTCATAGGCGATATTGCCATATTCTCCACGCGTGGCAGGCTGATTGGTGACCTGAGAATGCTGTTATTATCACTCGGAAGAACAATGCTACCCATTTCCTTGATATCGACACGTACTCACCTTTTTTGGTTACTTTGTGTGGAGCGGTGTGGTCTATTCTCTGCCGGGAACCAAACAGAATGTGCAAATCTACTACGATATACCTTACAGTGCTACTGCGAACATTGCTTATGTTATATTCGAATCGTTAATATTACTCATGTTTCTCTATTACACGGATTTATGTCCCCTGTAAGGGGGAACCCGGTCTTTTGATAGGCCTACGCGTGACATGGGTCCAACACGCAGAGACCCTTTAGAGAATTATAAAAAATATAACTCATTATTATTATGATTTCAATAATTTATAATCTGTATATTATTAATGATTAGTGATCATTACTAGCTACAATCGATACAGTCTAAACAGGGTCACAATACCTAAAATTTTGTTATCCCCAAGAAAATATTGTGAAAAATGTGGCAAAAATACCGATGCCTAAAATTAGATTATTCAAAAAACCTACTACATGATGTATTCGTCTATTCTAGAAACAGCAACGGTCTACTAGTACTTTAAGTACTTAATAAAGCGGGAGTGGTTATCTTATCTTTCATGCAATAAAGAAAATTATTTGACTTAAAGCGAATAGCGTAGTAACCATAGGCCAACAAGTGTTTGCTTAACTCCACCAAAAACTATTTATTGAATTTCAAAACTAATCTCGTAAGGCGAGGCTCAAATGAAATTTTGCATTACTAGACAATAACTTATACTATTTATTGGAATATCACTGTGGAAACAAAATTACTTCTAAAGTGAAATAGATTATACTGGTATTTGTAATGTAATTGGATCTGGTCAGATAAAGCATCCACATACTTAGAATAAGTTACAATAATTAGTATATTTATAATTAAGGTTTTGCTGTAACGTAACTAGATGGCGTTGGGATCAAATTAGATCGCGCTATGGTTTCGTTACATGCAAAACCACTATGTTCGGAATATTATATTTTTTATGTGAGAACCAAACATTGTTGTGAACCGTAATATACACGTTTCAAGTCTCAAACTGTATTATTTACTCGCCCCCGGACCTCGAGTTTCGTTCATGGTCCTTCGAGCCGGATTGGCTAGAGTATCTTTGATAATCATCGGTGGTGATAGTGATTATCACCCGCTACGTCACTACTGGACAGCCGATTTGCTGTTCAGAACATCCTCACAGCAGGGCGCTTAAAGCGTCACGGCAGTGTTGGAACCGGGTAACAATCACCCGGAGGTGCGGCGTACGGGAGGAGGTGAGATTGGCAGAGGTTGCAGTCAGCGGAGCGCTAGAGGGCGCCACGAGTAGTAAGCAGGTGAATTATGACGTCGAAAAATAGTAACAGTGAGTGCAGTGATAAATAGTGAGTACATTTTCGACTTTATTTATTCCCCTGGAAGTTAACTGGAACTCTTCACATTCTGTGCATGCAAATTTGAACTTTAAATTGAATAGCTATTGAACTTAGAAAATTCTTGTGTATTAGTAGTTTAATTTGGACTTGTGTTATTTTAAGTTAAAAGTGGTTAATACGGGGAATCCATGCCCGATTTTAAATAGAAGAATAGATTGTTGAAAACACTTGTAAAATTTTACTGATTTGTTACATCGACTTATTAGTTAGAATCTGACAGTTAAATTGTGTTCATTAATTGTAAGTTTACCTTGTTGGTCACTGTTGCATGATTTACATTCTGTTTTATTTATTTGATTTGTAATCTGTGTTATCTAGGTAGTTTTCTGATATTTATATCAATTACTAAAAATGGAGGCGTTTAGCGACCTTCAGGATGACATTAAAGCTAAAATGCTTAAGGCTAAGTCTAATTTTAAAAAGTCTCCTAAAGACCGTTTGACTGTGTCGTACGTTGAAACTAGACTTGAGAATGTAGAACAACAGTGGTCGTTATTTACAAAGACTCATACCCAAATTGTAAGTCAAGTCAAAAGAAGCGAGTTATATAGTTCTGACTACCACAAAAACGGTGTGTATGATGACGTAGAAGAATTGTTTGTCGAGTATAAAACCGATTTAAAAGAAATGTTATCTAAACTAAAATCGGTTGATGCAGTTGTTGACTCAGGTTCTGATGGTCGGAGTAGTGGCTATCCTAGCCGGTTTAAATTGCCAGAAATTAAAATACCTATGTTTTCTGGTAAATATTCGGAATGGCAAACATTTAGAGATTTGTTTTTAGGGCTTGTGCATGAAAATAAGTCTCTGGATGATGCTCAAAGATTTTATTATCTTAGGGGACATTTGACCGGGGAAGCTGAACAGTTGTTACGCAATGTCAAACTTACATCTGATAGTTACCAAATTGCCTGGGAAAAGTTAGATAGCATGTACAACAATAAAAAGTTTCTAGCTAATGGTATTTTAAAACGTTTATTAAATCAAAAGGGATTAACGTCAGAGTCAGCAACTGAAATCAAGAGGCTAATTAGCACAACATCAGAATGTTTAGACTCTATAAAAAATCTAGGTGTGGATGTTTCATCATGGGACATTCTTATTATACATATAATAAGCGCCAAATTAGATAGGGATACTCGAAAAGCTTGGGAGTTAAAAGTTTCATCCGATCCGTCTGATAAACTGCCTACATATGGTCAATTCTCCGAATTCTTGATAGGTCGCTTCAGAGGTTTAGAAAATTTAGACAATCGACCTAATATTGATAAAAAAAGTACTCAATCTTTTCATATTCTTAAAGCAAAAAAGAATGTGTCCTGTGCTTATTGTAATGCAGATCATAAAATAACTGCGTGCAAAAAGTTTTGCAAAGAGTCAAACGAATCTCGACGTACTTTTGCTATGGACAATAATCTGTGTTTCATCTGTTTATATGGCAACCACTCAGCCAAATTCTGTAAAAATACTATCCGATGCCAGGTGTGCAAACGCCGTCATCATTCATTATTACACCCTAATGGTGTTTCTGGGTCTGATGGGGAAAACATTAATACGGTTCACGAAGAAGCCTTATCAGCTAGTAAAAGCTCGATGAAGGAGGATGCTGCGTCAGACAGCAAAAAGGATTCCACTCAAGTGGAGGGGTCTAATAAGCCACTTGTCTCTTGCCTTTCGACAGGAAACTGCCGTGAAACAGTTTTATTAACTACAGCTTTAGTTAAAGCTGAGTCGAAAGACGGGACTTATCGTGTGGTCAGGGCTTTGTTAGACCAAGGGTCGCAAGGATCTTTTATAACTGAAGCTATGGTTCAGTATTTAGGTTTAAAAAAGATTGCGGTTAAAAACACTGTAACAGGTGTAGGTGGTGACAAAAGTGTGACCTCAAAGTCAACAGTCACAGTAAATATACGGTCTAGAATAGATCCACGATTTCAAAAAAAAGTTAATGCCTATGTCTTGAAGTCGATCACGTCCATTCTCCCAGTTGCTAAAGTAACTAGGATAGAATGGGTAAACCTCACTGATGATGATTTAGCTGATCCAGATTATGACAGGCCTAATAAAATTGATATTTTATTAGGTGCTGAAGTATTCAGTAGAGTCATCCAAGAAGGTATTGCAAAGAATCCGAGCGGATCCCTCTTAGCACAGCAGACCACTTTCGGTTGGGTCTTATCTGGGGTCTTTGAGGTGGATAAATCAGTTAACGTTTACTCTCATATCACGGTGATGCATTGCAGTCTTGAGGCTGAAGATAATATGCTGAAAAAGTTCTGGGAACTGGAAGCGGAACCACCTGGAACTAAAAAAAGGCTCACGGAGGAGGAGATTAAATTTGAACAGTTGTTTACGACTACCACAAAACGTGACGACAATGGTCGTTATATAGTGAGACTACCGTTTCGTGATTCCGATCTGGACTGCAAGTATGGTGAATCAAAGATGATAGCTGAAAAGAGACTTAAAGGATTAGAATTCAAGTTAGGAAAAAATATTAAATTCAAAAATGAATATACGAATGTTATAAACGAATATTTAGAGCTAAAACACATGAATAAGTTGACAGATAAAGAAAAGAAAAATAAGGAAGCTGTTTACTTACCTCACCACGCAGTAGTCCGAGAGGATAAAGACACGACGAAGGTCCGAATTGTTTTTGATGCATCCTGTAAAGGAACGAATGGAAAGTCGTTGAATGACAACTTAATGGTCGGGCCAACTATACAGGCTGATCTTCGCCATACAATGATGCGCTGGAGGATGCATAAAGTATGTCTCATCGCCGATATCATTAAAATGTATCGGCAGGTAAGGGTTGATAAAAGGGATACTATATTTCAAAGAATACTTTGGAGAGATAGTCCTGAGAAAGAAATTGATGAATACGAACTCAACACTGTGACATTTGGTACTGCATCGGCACCCTATTTAGCGGTAAGGGCGTTACAACAGGTAGCGTACGACGAGTGCCAAGAAAGCCCAGAGATAGCGAAAATCATCCTAAATGATTATTACATGGATGATCTAATGACAGGAGCTGAAACTGTAAAAAAAGGGTTTGATATTTACACAAAAATAAATACAGTACTAGGTAAAAGTGGATTTGAATTACAGAAATGGCTTAGTAATAGTAAGGAGTTATTGAATATGATGAGGGATAAAAAAATGGGCAGTGATGAAAAATTAAGGATAAAGGTAGATGATATTACTAAAATCCTTGGCCTTACCTGGAATCCATGCGTAGACTGCTTCCAACACTCCGTTGAAATCGCGCCGCTAAGTGAACCTGCAATAAAAAGAAAGATCATTTCAGAAATATCTAGGTTATTTGACCCTCTTGGGTGGTTAGCCCCTAGTATTATTATAGCAAAAATATTGATCCAAAAGCTGTGGCTAGCAGGAATTGAGTGGGATCAAGAAGTTCCAAGCAATTTATTACAGGAATGGATTACTTACCGTAGAAATTTAGCTTCTTTAGTTGATGTTAAAATACCACGCTGGTTACACACTGAGTCTAGGAATGTAATAACAGAATTACACGGGTTTTCTGATGCCTCAAAATTGGCTTATGCTTCAGTAATTTACCTCAGAGTAGTGGATGAAATGGGAAATATTCACGTATCCTTAGTCACTTCAAAGACAAAGGTGGCTCCCATTAAACAAGTGTCCATCCCAAGGCTCGAACTCTGTGGGGCAGTGCTACTGGCTAAGCTGATTACAGAAGTAGCAGAAGTTATGAACATACAGAAGGCCGATTTGTATGCGTGGACAGATAGCGAGGTAGTTTTAGCTTGGCTTAATTGTCACCCGAGCCGCTGGAAAACCTTTGTGGCCAATCGTGTTTCGGAAATTTTGACTACTTTAGATACACAACATTGGTCCCATGTATCAATTAAGCATAATCCAGCAGATTGTGCGTCTCGAGGTATTTCGCCTGCCGAACTTTCGATTACTTCCATATGGTTTGATGGTCCCGATTTTCTCAGACAGAAGTTGATTGAAAGGAAAAAGCCAAAACATCTGGTGACTAAACTGGAAGAAGCCAAGGTCCACACGGTTGTTTTTGACACTGTCTTTTGGCATAAATTTTCTTCGTTGTCGAAGCTTGTAGGAGTCATAGCTTATTGCCGAAGATTTTTGAATCTATCTATATATCTTGACAAATCTATGATACTTAAAACCGGATGCCAATAGTAAAATTGTTGTATAAACTTAAACCAAATAATACCTTCCACTATAACAAGGTTTATTTTGATTATTTGACGTGACAATCGATTAGCACAATGCAGGATACGACGAATTTACTGCGTTGAATGTGACTGAATGGACCTAATAATAGGCTGCTAAATGTTGTTTGCTCTCTTATCAGCACTATACTTTCAAATAGCTTCCTCTCCTCCTTAAGTAGGTGTGTTATCTTTAGACCTATTTCTGTGCTACCAACCTTCAGTAAGATAATTTGCTTGGTAAATAGCAACAAGCTACTTTCATAAAAATTTACTGCTACATAGCAAATAATTCGGTTTCATAAGTGTTGATACCTGGGAGGATTTACATGATGCATTAGGCATTTTTGTGAGTTTTTAAAGCGTTGCAATCAGTTTTCACTAGTCAGGAAATTGCACCATTAGAAAGTTAGAAATACTTCTCTAGTACGTCACTTTTTAAATTTAGGTAATAGGGTCCAAAGACAGTACCTACATTAACGGAAATAACCGGATACTTATTTCCGTTTGTGTGGTTTGTGGTCATGAAGAATGGAAGTTCCGTAGGGCTTAGTTCTAAGCCCGTTCCTTTTTGTCATTATAATGAAAATCTTTCGAGATAGTGTTATTTGCAGTTGACACATCCCTTTTATTTAAGCTAAGTAGTATACTGGTTTAATGTAAAGATTTACTTTTGAACAAGAATAATAACACCAAATGTAATATATTCTTGACACCTAATATTAATACGTCCTTCTTCAATCATTTATACGTCCACTGCTGAACAAAGGCCTCCCCCATAGACTTCCACAATTGTATCATCATTTTGGGGGGAACTTGCCAATATTCACCACGCTTGGCAAGCGGGTTGGTGAAATCGAAGGTAAGTGATATACTCGCCATTGATATTAATGCCGAATCTTAACTTACTTACACTTATTTTTTGTGTTAAGATCACATTTAACACAAAAAAAAAACAGACAAATCCTCACTCCCAAATCCAAAGATTAGATTAACTGATTAGATTGATTTTTATTTTCGGCTGTTAATGGGCGATAAAAATGCTTGGTATTGAGCTGCTCTAATCTAACATACTTATGTTATTTGAATGTTCATGTTATTTAATTTTGACATTTAAAATTGACATGACATTTTAATGTACTCGTATAATGTCATACAAAAAGTTTTTAGAAAATCAAAAACGAAATGATGTGGAACCTGTTAATATTTTTATTGTTTTTCGAAGTAATCTCCATTCCTTTATGAGCACCGTCGCATGCGATGGAACCATTGAGCCCACTCTTATTTAGTGCTCTCTCGCTTCCATTTTTTATCGAACGCATCTTGCCGATATCTTTCGTTCGGGGTTGCGTAGTTTATCTTTTATTTTGGGTAATCTATAAAAGTCGCAAGGTGCCAGGTCTGGACTGTTATTCCAAGCCTTCCATAGACAAATCGATTCGATCGATTGTCCGTCTGGCGGAGTGAGCTGGAGCGTTGTAGTGACGGAGGAGAATCCTACTTCTTGGGCGCTGCTGTCGATTTTCCAAGGCAACCAGTAAACAATGACTAAGATACCAATGTGCAGTAGGAGTCCTATTATCTTCTAGTGCAATTATTGCGAAATTATCCATAGAATGAGGCAATCATATTTTTCCCTTGACTATTGGCCCGCTTTACTTTTATAAGCAAATCTTCGAAGGAAAACATCCATTTGGTAGATTGTCTTTTGGTTCCGGGTTTGTAACAATATATCCAGCTTCCATCACCTGCGATGATGTCAAACTCAGCATCCAAGTCACTTCCGTTATACTTTTCAAGCATTTCGCGGCTCCAATCCAAACGGCGGCGTTTTTGATCTTCCGTCAAATTTTGAGGTATCCATCTGATGCAAAGCTTTCTGACGCCTAAATGTTCGTCTAAGACTTTATGCACTTAATTCATGTCACTGCCTAAACTTACCCGGATCTGTTGATAATCTCTTTTATCAGCTTCTATCATTAGCCGCACAGCTCTCACGTTACCTTCAGTGGTCGCCGTAAAGGGACGTCCTTTACGGAAATAATAGGTGAGATTGCTTCGACCACGTTTAAACTCATTAAACCAGTTATAAACAGTGACACAAGATGGGCTTCATCATGAAATGCCAATCGAAGCCATAATAACATAGTTGTTGATTAAGATTGCAACAAAAGTACTAATAAATCATGGAAGTAAAAAATGTCTCTAGTCAAATTCATGGTACTTTATCCTTAATCTGGACACCACACAGAATTAATTAATGTTAATAGCCCTGGATTCCAAATTTTACTATGTACGTAATTAGAGTACTGCCTACCAATTACACCTACCAGCTTTTGCTATTAATGATACATTATATGCCGTGTGGTGCCGGCTACGAATAGCACCAACCCATCTCATCCTGTGGGTGTCGTAAAAGGTGACTAAGGGATTAGCCGGAGGATGGGCAGCAGCGTCCTTCGAATATGTTAACTTAATTAAATGTCGTTTCCGTATTTTGCCGTTAGAATACAAAATATTGATCACATCTTTGGAGCAGTGGACTGCGAGAGGGCTTAGTTCATAAACATCACGCTTCTCTAAGTAAGTCTCGTCTAAGTAAGTTGAACTTGCGTTCTAGACTTACTAGATGCGTAGGTAAATATTAGTGAGCACTGTTAGGACCGTGGGTTGGGGGTAGTAGTCGGTTGCGTAGAAATAATACGTTTATACTCCACTAGAAGTGCCCTGCGGTTTCAGCCGCCATTTAATTTTAAAGAAATTGGATCATTTATACATAATTTAGAGCACTTCGGCATAGCATGCACAGTTCGGCTCTTCTCGGTAATGCTTGGTTCTCCTCGCATCACCCGCCCATGTTAGTACTTTGTTTTCACTTAGCGTTATTTCTGATTTTTATTTCTTTTTGTTCGGGTCCTAGAGATTGTAGCGTGATATTAACCCCTAAAGGCTAGTTAGCAGTAGTCCGGCTAAAACCACTGGAGCGGTCATCTTTGGCACCGTATGGGGCTCCAAGTCCTCGTACGATCATACTAGAGATGTCCACTGGTGCCACGCCTGTAGGCACAACTACATTTTCAACGCAACGCATTAGTAATCACTAGATTGCTAGTTTCCACACTAGATTGCTAGATCCCATGGACATGGTTGCTAGTTTAATGTAGCCAGGAACAGGTGGCGTGCTTAATGTGTTTTAGAATAACAACGTTTATACATCTGCTTATGTTTTTCTATATCAGAGATTCAGAATACATTCGTATGATTCAATCGTTAAATTATTTATTTATTACTGTCTCGACATTAGTTCTTATGACAAACGTAAAAACATTAACGGACCGCGTTTATGTCACACTAATTTATAATGAACACCTTTATACCTACATTGTAAAATTTATTAGTCATTTGTGATTATACTCAAATAACGGTCTGTCACGAAGAATATTTCTGCTTGTATCGCAAATGAGCGTAAACGGTGTGTTCAACAGCAATTTCAAATTGGAGCTTCGGAATAATATACAGATTTGGATTGATGCAAATATGGAATTTGATTGCATCACGAGCGAATGAACTGATTGCTATCGACTTTATCAATCCCTGCTTTGGAGCTATACTTACTGTGTTGCCTTTAAGTTCAGCCGGATTCAATGATTATTCGTCGGACATAAGGTTGGTCATACTCCGTGAGAAAAAGTATGTGATGATGATTTATATTGCTAATACTTATAATAGTTTCTAAAACATAATAATAGCTTTTCTTTGCTATTTGTGACAAATTTTCTATTCACCTCCATGCCCTCTTTCTTTATCTGCATCTTCTAGAACAAAAATATGAAACGAATCTACAAAACTATTAATGTTAAAATTGGTAACATTTTTCTTGTTCACGCCGCCAAATCCATTGAAATATAAACAATAGACATATTTATTAGTGACGACCCTTCTACGTACAGAACATAGAACAAGAATATTTCATTACGGACAATGCGGCAGTATGAATCACGACTTATTCTATCTAGGACCTGTCTATTTGAGTGAATTGAAAAATTGCTTGCGCACCTTTCTTTACGCATCCGTGTGAGAACCATCATTGTTGTTTCAATTACGATAACGACACCCGGGCCATCGAGATCCTACGCTTGTCTACATTTTGACGAACTTTATCGATTTGGGCTTGTCATTTTCTATTAATTTATCGCTCTATTTTATTGGTATTGTAGCATGTTGTTATCTTAGTGAATATTTGAAATCCTTTAACTTACACAACAAAATTTATGATCTGTGCAATCACTTTATAAGGCTCTGGTTTTATAGTAAGTAGGAAGACATCATTATTATGGTGTGGTGTATTGAATTTTGACTTCAGGGTAATAAATGACAGGAGTCTAAGCTACATCATACGTCTAAATAGAATGTGCCTATAGACAGGGTGTATCAGTTTAAATACCTAGGACATATAGTCACGGCTGACCTCAGGGACCATGCTGACATGGAACGGGAGCGGAGGGCGTTGTCTAAAAGAGCTAATATGCTGGCCCGCCGGTTCGCACGTTGCTCGGATGGCGTGAAAATAACTCTCTTCCGAGCATATTGCACGTCCATGTACACCTGCAGCCTGTGAGCTAATTACATGCAGAAATCTATAGCACCCTCCACATTCGATTTAACAACGCTTTCAGAGCGATTTTGGGGCTGCCTCTCTACTGTAGCGCTTCGGGTATATTCGCATGGGCGCGCACGGACTGTTTTCATGCGACCATGCGGAAGCGCTGCGCGTCTCTTGTGCGCAGAGTGCGGGACAGCTCCAATACCGTTCTGAGTATGATAGCAAACAGATTGGACTGTCCTTATGTGCGACACTGCTGTGACAGACAAATTACATATAGTGCCGCACGTAAGAGACTACTGTAATTAATATGAGTGAATTATAATACATTGTGTGTTGATGCTGTATTTATTTAAGTGTGAATATGTACTACACGCAAGACCAATTTGACAAGCTTGAGCGACTTCAAAATCTTTGTATCAGATTTATATTTGGCCTACGCAAATATGATCACGTTTCTGAATTTCGAACTAAGCTCAAATGGCTTCCCATCCGCTTTCGCCGGAACGCTCATATTCTTTCTTTGCTTTATAATGTGCTCTTTAAACCTTCTACCCCTTTTTATCTTAAAGAACGCTTTCAGTTTATTTGTGAGACACATTCTAGTTTCTTGAGATCATCAGAAAATCTAAAATTAAGTATACGTATGCATTCCACTTCCTTCTTCGATAATTCATTTACTATTCAAGCGGCTCGCTTGTGGAATGCATTACCTATTGAAGTAAGACGTGCTCAAACACTACCTATTTTTAAGAAAATGGTGAAGGAGCATTACCTTTCTCTCTAATTTTTCTTCTCCTATCCTAGTTATATTTGATGTTTATTAGTATATTTTATCATCGTTTTATATATATAATATTTATTGTATATATTGTTATGTATTTTATATTTTTATGTCTAAGTAATATTGTGTATGATATATTGTACACTTGACAGCCCAATATCTCTCTCCTTTCTTCCTGTCCATCCAAAGGTTGTCTGGAAGAGATCGCCCTGTGCGATAAGACCGCCCATTGTACATGTATCTTTTTAAATTTTTATCTCTATGTATATATTATGTGGTGTACAATAAAGAGTATATAAATAAATAAATAAATAAATAAGTATTGAATAATTTAAAGATGTTTTCTAATATGGGTTATGTGGTACCTGAAATAAATGAATTTGAAATTTGAATTATATGAAATGTCACATTTTTTAAAGAGGTTTAAATTCAATGGCCTCTATTCAATTAACTTTCTTTATTATTTAAATAAAAATAGTCATTGAGAACATAGACTACACAGATGTGCTTTTATCTACCATATACGGTACATACAACGGAGTGGTTCCTTCCCACTGGGGTCCTAGGGAAGAAAATATATAGCATCGCTCATGTGGTCTTTCCGTCTTCAGCCAATGTGCTCGGAATCTACTGAACCGATTAAGTTGAAATTTGGTACACATATGGGTATCTGCAACTGAAATATGCACGTGTTACGTAAATAAATGAATTTTGAGTGTGGGGGTCCTTTTTGGGGGGCAATATGGAAATTTGAGTAAAGTTTGGCAAACTGTACCGTGTAATATATGAAATGGAAGGCTTATTGTGAGGGTTTCAAATGTATTTATTTTATAATTAAAAAAAATATAGTTTCAAAATTATCTAAGAAAATAGATGAAAATTGACCATCCCAATCCTATCTCCGAAACTACTGAGCCTAAAATTCTGAAAAAATATAGGTCTTTACCTATAGATTAAAGGAAAACCTATAATAAGTCTATGGTCTTAAAATAACATGGTAAATATTTCAATATTGTGCGTACAAACTTAAGTCTGCGGTTAGAATGTATGGGAAAACATGTTTTTCAACTACGATGTTAAGTTTGTCCTTGGGATAAGTTATTGGTACAAGACCGAATCCAACAATAGACAATATATTCAGCAATTTCGGAACACTCTCCACGCGAGTTTAACTCCTACTTGACTGGTTTTTTGTATAAATTGGTAGTAAGTATAAAGAAAAAATGTATGTAAATGTGGTTTTGAAGCCAGATACGCACTATTATTTCCGTTTGTCATTGTTCCAAAGAAATAGGAATACTAAAACACTTTAAAATGCAAAGCACAAGTGCAAGCGTAGAATTTTTGCAGAAAACAATAGTACATAAACAAAAACAATTGAAACGTATATTTAGTAACTAGTGTTACCTCCACGAGCATTTCACACGGCCGTCATACGGTTCGGCAGAGAAAAAATAATACTACTATGATGTGTTGTGGAATGGTCTACCACGCTTCCAAGGTGGCAGCTTTAGCTCCTGCAAGGGTTGTGGAGCTGAGCTGGCTGGTAAGCTCAAACACTCCTTATTAGCTCATCCCATAAGTACTCTATTGGAATCATATGAAGGTTTCTTATTGGCCATCCATCCATTACTGCGATACTAACGTCATGCAGATATTCTCGAATATTTCTTGTGTGCGCCCTTGTATTATGATGAATAAAAATTAAATCTTGAACCACAAACCTTGCATATGATATCACGAAAGCCTCTAAGCATTATCCAATGCCACTATTAAGTGGTGGTCCTGACACAATTATAAGGCCAGTTTTCCTTTGGTGGAAATTCTACTCCAGACTGTCCATGACTTAAAACCATAACTTACATTCTCTTCAATGCAACATTGGTGAAAACACTGGTAGACTTTGGTAGACCTTCCTAAGTTCATCAATGCCATACAGCATAACTTGGTTTCATCCGGAAAAAGATTCTGGCTCCATTGAGTTGAGACCAATGCAAGTTATCGCGAGCAAACTGTAAGCGAGCCATTTTGTGAGCTCATTTCGGTTTCGGACCATTGCCTGGACTGTGAGTGACCACGTTCTTCGAGTCTCTTTCTAACAGTTCGAGTGCAAAAAGTCAGTCCATGAAAGTCTCTAGGCTGTTGTTGAACCTGTATGGCTGGTGGTAAAGACAAACCAATCTTGTCGTATTGCAGTGACCCAGTTTTTAGGATCTCCTAGATGGCAAATGAAGCCTTCATACTCCAGTTATTGATGGTTAACTATTTAAAAGGCAGAACGACTTATATGACACGACACTTACGTTTATCTGACCACGCCCTGCACGGCTCATTCAGGTGCAGTATCCATAATTTAAACGTCAGAATGGATTAAAATATAAGAATAAACAATATAAATATTATATAATGAAAAAAAAAGAATTGATAATTTGGGGTAACACGGTGGAAATAGATAGGGTATTCAAAGTACAAAAAAATAATGCTTAAGAGCAATTGGTAATATTAACTTTTGGGAATCATGTAAGCCATTGTTTAAAGAAAAAAATGTGCTGCCTATACCCTGTCTTTATATATTCCAATTATGCGTTTTTGTGAAGCAACATCCTGAGCTATTTAAAGAAAACAGAGATGTATTAAAAAGAAGATTAAGAAGTGTAACCGAAAATAGACTAGTAGTAGAAAAATGTAAGTTACAATTAGTTAAAAGAAATGTGTTCCACATGGCAGTAAAGGTGTATAACAAATTACCTAATTGCTTTAAGCCGCTATCTCTACAAGGGTTCAAAAATTAATTGCGAGACTGGCTCATAGAACACTGTTTTTATTCTCTAAATGACTTTCTACAGTATCGCTGACATGAAATTCTAATTATTATCATCATTAACCTATGTAATTGTTATTAATTTTTGACATTGTTAATTCTTATAATTGTAGTAACATTGACATCTGGTAATTCATTAATTTATATTTTTATTATATTTTATTGTAGTACAATGGGGTTATAGTGCCTATCTTGATGATGTAAGCATTTAATGATTCTGATATTAATGATAATTTATAATGTGTGTATATAATATTTGTACGCCAGTATTGGCAAGTTTTTAAGGAACTTAATGTAATACCAAACATCTAATAATGTTATACCAGAAACTTTACAAATAAAGAATCTTAGCTTATTACTTCAATATACTGTTTATCTTACTTTAACACAGTAAGAAGATGTCGAGATTTCCCTTAGTTCTAAAACCAAAAGACGCTAGAATACCGTAACAATATCAGTTATAGGTTATTTTCACAAATGACAATGCCACCCTCATTATAATACATCGATTTATTATAATTACCGTGCTTGAAAAAGGGGAAGCGTGTTAGCCTTGTTTTTAAACTGGTTAATTGCGCGTTGCATTCTCATGTAGGCTATAATTTTCACCTTAAATAAATAAGTACATAACCATGTTGTTAACTAATCGTTTGTTGACATTACAAAAACAGCTTCATGGCGTGATTGATTCATTGAAAACCATTCTGACACGTCAATTACTGTAATTAAAGTGTAGATTCTTACATATAAGTTCATTGCGAAATGTTTAAAAACTTTGAAATTCCTTGGCCCGAATTAAAGATATAGTTATTAAACACGATTTTAATATATATTTATTTCACAACTTGTAATATGAATGTACGAGTATGTATTCACCAAGTGAACAGTTTTTTTTTTTTTATAAACATTGCCTTATAATTATACGCTTGGGTATTATTAGAAATTACTTATTATTATCCAGGTTTTTTTGCCTATTGATTCGTTGACTCACAGCAGCGCCGGATGGCGCCCGATGGCAAAGATAACTGATACGACGGCAGACGGCCTCAGGTTACACTTAATATATGCTTACTTAATATTTTTAAAAAGGCCGCCCTTCACCGCTCGTTGCAGCGATTAAGCTGGTGACAAGAAGTCATTGAAAACCATTCTGACACGTCAATTACTGTAATTAAAGTGAAGATTCTTACTTATTGTAATGTTCAAGAACGGTTTGACGGCACGGTTGCTGCAGTGGTTGATACAGTCGACTGCTGCGCTCCGGGTCGTGGGTTCGATTCCCGCACGGAACAAATATTTGTACGATCTGCAGGTAGTTGTTCCGGGTCTGGGTGTATTGTGTGTGGAATTCATGTCTGTGAACGCACCCACGACACAGGAGAAATCCTAGTGTGGCGCAACATAAAAAAAAAAAAAAAAAGATGAAATAGGAGGTATGTCAGTAAAACAACGTTTTGTCACAAGGGTTTATTCTGGACTGGCACATAAGTCACGTACAAAGAACGATATATCGAATTCGAATGCTTGACAATCATCTTAACTTGCCCCCCATTACTCGATATATTATAATTATATGTACATACATTACACTCTTCCACGCCAATTAACACAAACATAAGAAAACTGAAACTTAGTTAAAACTTATAATTGTAGGGAAATTCTTAATTCTACATTGTTCAATACGACGTGCTTCAGGTAGCGGAGTCGGTTACACGTTTGGCACTTCTTGAAACTCTGGTGCAGCTTGAGTAACGAGAGTTACCGTTTCTGTCACTTCTAAATTAGGTTTACTAGTTGGAGGAACAAGTTTCACCGTACAAGTTCTTACTGACCGGTTTATGGAGAGGATTTTTTTATTGTTCTTCAATGGAAATTCTACATGTACTTCCTTCGCCCCGGGCAAGAGCGAAGGGAAGTAGGGAAATAAAGAATTTCAGATGGTCTGTAGTGTACTGAATAATAATACATATAATGATACTGTCTATTGATATATATACAAGAAAATACACGTATTGTATAATATACAACGTAAGTAATTATAATTTATTTATTTATTTATTTGTTATTTTAATTCTATTCTATTCTATTGTTGGCTCCCACGGGCTCAGCATTAGCCGAACGCACTTCGACCCTATTGGGTCCATTGTGCTGCCCAAAGCCCTGCACTACTCCTCCGCTGGCAAATCCAAAAGTCCCTGTAGGTACTTCACAATCATACCTGCCTGGAGCCGTGCAAAATCATCAGGCAATGGATAAGCCACTCCTAGATGTTTTGCCCTATTTTATTTTAATTACTCTACACTCACAGTTAGACAGACACGAACACGCGTAGAAAGTCAACAAAAATTCAAATTAGATAACAAAACAAACTTATTATAATAACAATACACAAACATTAAGCATCAAATACCATTATAATAATATATAACACACTTTTGATACCGTCAGTGTTCTGCCACATACTGCGGTATTATAATAGGGTTCAAACTTTTTGGGAGAAAATTCCTAGCCACATGAGATGGAGAAAATAAAAAAGGAGAGAGAATTTGGGCTACCGTCAGCGAGGTTGTCGGAAAAAGCAAATTGTATTACCTTCTGACAAATAAATTTATCTAGAAGTAACTAGAGTTTTATAATTATAATTCCAATTTCATATGTAGGTTCCTTTCCGCGTACCAACACGCTTACCTAATTAGTCGTTAAAGTATTTAATTAACGAAAATAACAGCTTCTGCTTCTATTTTCACGTACATATGTAATAGATGAATGTTGCTTCCCAGTCCCTTGATATAATTTCTAATAACTGACTCATAATTTCATCAGCAAGAGGAATAAAAACATAACAGCGGATATCAATAAGCTCTATTCATTTTTTAAACGTTGCCCTACACTTGTATTTCTTCTGTGTCGTGGGTGCGTCTACAGACACAAATTTCTCATATAATACAAACCCGGAACAACTATCTGCAGATCGTACAAATATTTGTTCCGCGTACGAATCGAATCCGTGAGCTAGAGCGCAGCAGCCACTGTACCAACCATGTCATCCAGTTGGTGAGACAAGTTGTACTTTAGTTTTAATTTTCCACATTCACGAATTCTGAGTCGATTTGAAAATATAAGTCTCATTTTAATCAATATTAATATTTGTTGCCCAACTAAGCCAAAAGGTTGTCATTCCAGCAGTTTACATATATCTGATAGATAGGGATAGGAAGAGACATATGTAATATTATTTACCATTGATCATATCACTATCTACCAATACCAACTACTGCCGCAACATTTTTACATCAAAAGATTCATAATGCATTAACTTTCTCTCGCCAAATAAGTGTTAGCCCATCTTCGTATTGTTGATCAGGCTCAAGCGTGGCATCAATCTTGCTTTACATCGACGCAATGTTCTTAGGAAACATGTAAATATATCCCCAAGCTGTGCCTTACGTGTGGGGATGCTAATTATTAGAGTTTGTAATGAATTATAGATTTATAGGTTCTTCTCGTTTTGGTTAGTTTCTCAATTATTGTCGTTTTCCCCCGCAGGCAAATTCTTGTGTATTGTTTCTAGTATTTATTAAATATGAGAGATTACGTACTTCTTATTTACTTCACATAAGAAGTTGTATTTTTTAACTCTTATTATGAATTATAATGGACGAGTTATATTATTTTAGGATTAACAGAAAACCTAAATATTAAGAAAGACTATTAGCAAATATCGTCTGTGTAACAAATTATATTCGATAGGCTTTATGGCTACTCCCAAGTTTCGCAACAAAGGTCACTTTGCATAGGTCCATCAGACATTAAAAATGACATACTATGACACTGGCAACTCTCCTGGCGCGTTTACCGCCTTTCGACATCCTGGCGTAGATGGATGCGTGGGTCTACCACTCTTTGGAACCTGACTCTGAAAGAGCGAGCGTGTTACCTGCCGCCTGACGTAAATGCTTTCCGAGCACGGTTGTTTTGGTGCATACTTGACAGGAGAGGACGCGAGGCCACGACATAATGCCAACATTGTGATAGCGACCAGGATACTGCACAGCACACGTTCAAGGCGTGCCCTGCATGGGCCGCTGAGCAGCGGATCCTGGTCAATCGGATCGGTCAAGATATCTTTCTGCCGGCAGTAGGCTCTGTTGGCATCGACTTATTCTATTACATGCAAATAAGTTTCACACACTTCATTATAGTTTTATACATATAAAATTTTGTACTCTCCAATTCAGATCTTAATAAATAAATCAGCCAGTCATAAATTACACAGAAGTAATGGATGAGCTATTAAAGTTATTAAAGTCGAATAAAAGATCGTAAAAGCTGTGCACTGTGCTATAAATAAAACTGCTGTGTAACCCGACCGGTTAGGTAGGCGCGGGCGCATCGGATCGTATGCATCGCACGGTGACCAACACTTGCTGTAAAGTAGGACACTAGGCCTGGTTTATTCATTTATGGACACCTACATGCTTATGTAGGTGTTTATAAACGATGAGATAGTTGAATGTGAGTGCGGTATGATTTTGTAACTTGGGTCACTTCTAGTACAGGTCGATAAAAACCTAATATTTTATAGTGCAGTTGAATTATTGCTCGATTGCAAATATGAAGAATACGCCAATGCGAAAATAGCATCATAAAATATCATCATTATATCCGCCAAAGAACGTTCAATGCTGAACAAAGGTCTCCCGCATAGGTTTCCACAATTGTGTGAACATTATGGGGAAAATGTACCAATACTAACCACGCTTAGCGTGCGGGTTGGTGAGCGCAGAATGACTATTGATCCATAGAAGGGACGCTGCTGCCCATCCCTTTGGCTTAGAGTCCCATAGTCGCCTTTTACGATAATCACGGGAGGAAATGGACTGGTGCTACATTCGTAATCCGGATACGACAGGGAAATCGTAAAAGCCGAGTAAAAATGTGTTTTGGTTTAAGGAAACTAGGGTACAGTTTCCACTAGGATTTCTCCTGTATCTTAGGTACAATTTACAGACATAAATCTTACAAACACAAACACCTAAGTGTTTTAGGGTCTAGACCTGGAACAACTATCTATAGGTCATTCAAATTTTCTTTGCAGTAATCGAATCCGCTACACGTAGCAGAGAAAGCCTCAAATGACTAGCTACTGTGCCAAAGGTGCTGTCCATTACACCAGGATGAAGGCTAGCAGCAACATGTAATGTTCAATAATAATATCATCTGCTATCACTGATACATCTGCTTTTGTTTCATTCACGGCCGCTTATTGTGGCGATCTATAAAGACTAGAGATGTCTTAGCTCAGCTCTCCTCGGCTTGGCCCTTAGCCTCACCGTCCACTAATAAATTTGTCTTCTTCTTCTTTCTGCCCTGGTCCCAAGTAACTTGGGGTCAGCGTTATATGTTAGTCATACTGCAAAGGTTTTGGTAAAAGGGATTTACAGACGATCGCCTGCCTGACACCAATCCCACTGGGGCTTTATGTTTAATTAGTCTTTTCCGAAAATAAATTGCACATGCTGATTCAAGTGAAGTGATCGTAACAGATGGTTTTCTTCCTCTCTCTGATCTAGAAAGAATGTACCAATTCCATCTTACTTTTCTTACCTTTAAGGCAAGCTGTTTTGGTCTTGATATTTCCTGCCCTAAGCAATTTCTCTGCAAACTATTCAGCGCAATATTCGATTCAACAGCCAGAAATGTCCAAATCATGTCCATTGTTCTCTCAAAACTTGGCGACCCTCGACCTAGAGCATTAGTGCCCATCAGTACGCCTTTTATGATGTCGCGCTATGCAATGAGTCGCCACAGATAGACCTTGGGCTATTTTCTATTGTACCTACGTACTTGTCGCGTGGTGATCAGGAGATTAACGTACATACCAGTAAATGAGATTTATTAGTGTTGTATTGTCATATAATTACTTTGTCTTGATGAGAAATTGTGTATTAGAATTCCAATGGTTTCTTGATTCAGTGTTCTTTTTCTGTGACATCTGTGTAGGTTTTTGGTAATAAGATATCTTAGCATCGTAGAAAAAAAGTTATGATAATGTATTTCGTATTTCGGAAAAGTGATCAAAGCTTTACGCATCCTTTGAGAATACAAGTCACTGGCTTTAAGTGTTAACTAGTTTAACCAATTATGGATTGATTATATCTTACTTGTATGCACTCACGGAAGAACGCGGCCACATGGCACTGGCAGGTTACCTATTATTAATACATCTAATTTATAATAAGAACTTAATAAAAATAACTGTAACGCATTGTGTAAGTACAGAAACCTCTAGCCTTGTGTTTCATTTAGGTATTTATCACCAGTGACAATGATAATGATACATGTAACCTATTTAAAAGTGTGTAATTCTCAGAGAGAGAGAGAGGCCTATCAGTCTTTGCTTACCTAACAATTAAATATAAATTAAACAAGCTATTTTTATTTTTATTTTTATTACCACGTAAAGAGTTTATGGGGAACAAGGTGTTGTGTTCCTCCATAGAAAAGGGAGGATCCTCCAGCCAGGCGGATGGTATGCCTGGCGGGCCGAAGCCCCAACGGTTGATGTTGGGCGACTGTATATATGCTACGTTTCGCGAATACTTTAATAGCGTGATTCAGGATTCTTTGACGTCATCGGAGAGTTGCGATTAATGTTCAAGTAGATGTCGTTGTAAGTCGTAGTTATATTGCTGGCGATGTAGGTGTCGCCACAAGTTCATAATAAATTAAGTAACTCGGATGGATGTTGGAGCAGAGCAGATGGTGCAGTGGCTAATACAGTCGGCTGCTGCGCTCCGGGTCATGGGTTCGATTCCCGCACGGAACAAATATTTATATGATCTGCAAGAAGTTGTTCCGGGTCTGGGTGTATTGTATTGTATGGGGTATTCATGTTCATGTAAACGCACCTACGACACAGGAAAAATCCAAGTGTGGCGCAACGTTTAAAAAAAACTTTCAATATTGTGCGTACAAACTTACATTCGCAGTTGAAATGTATGGGAATAACATTTTCTTAAACAACAATGTTAAGCTTGTTCTTGGAATAAATTGGTAAAGACAGAATTCAACAATAGACAATATAATCAGCGATTTCCCTCTACAATCCGCTACCATAAGTACACTTTGTAGTTACCACAAAAAGATTGATTAAAAAAAACATGATAGATAACATATTCATCGTACGGAACCCTCTCCACGCGAGTTAAACTCCCACTTGTGCGGGTTTTTTCACAAATAATTGTAACATTATTGTATTAATAATTATTAAATACTGTACCGCGATTACTAAATAATCTGCCTGCAAGCGTGGTATAATATGGCAATATCCCATATGACCGCTCATTGTAGTGATCATCAGGGGGCCCATTTTTAACAGTGGACGTTTACGAGCTGCTATGAACTGTTTGTATTTGATTCTTAAATTTAATTTAAATTGATATATCAATTGTAATTTTAATGACATGTTATAGTTATTACTAATAAATGATCCAATTAATCTACAGGGACTGTATTATAATTCCCGTGTCTGGAATATGATAAGTCAATACCATAATAAAAGCTGCAGATGGTTTTCCGTACGCTATAAAGGAGAGAATAATTTTCAGCCTGTGGAATATTATCTGTAAATTTTCGTCATCAATTTATAACATTAACCCTTAGCATCTTTTAGCTGCCTTTACCATATTATGACCAGAAGTCATCATCATCATATTGGCCGTTTATATGTCCACTGCTGGACAAAGGCCTCCCCCATAGATTTCCACACTGTGTCATTATTTTGGGGATATTTGCCAATACTCACCACGCTTGGCAGGCGGGTTGGAGAGCGCAGTATGAATACCGTTTCACAGAAGGGACGCTGCTACCCATCCCTCTAGGTTTAGAGTCGCCTTTTACGACATCCACGGGAGGAGATGGAGTGGTGCTATATTCTTAATCCGGACACAACACCAGAAGTCGGATGGGCTAAAAGGTGAAGATTGCAGTTATACATTTCTCACATTTTTTTAACGTTATCACAAAGCAACTTTGTTCTAGGACGCTCGTAACTAACGTAATATAAATAAAGTTATTCTGACTGTTGAACACTTATTTTTTATTGAAGATTTTTTTTTTATTCAAACACTCGATATATTTGTTTTGTTGAGACGATGGATAATTACTATGCTAGTATCCCATAGGTGACGCTGCAGTCAAGTTATTAACATATTCTTTATTTGTAGACTTGAATGACCATATTCCCCATAAATGTTGATTACGGGCAAAAAATAAAACAAAACCTGGAGCCAGGATGGTAGCCAGTGTGCCAGTTTAGTACTACCGTGGTCGAGTTATTAATAAATTATAACTATTTCTTTCAAACTTATCGCGTCTGGTATTGGATGGATTACTGATTACTATTGAAGAATTCCAATATTCAACTCCCCGCTCCATCATCAGACACTCGTCACCAACGGAATGTATGGGACTCGCTAAACCAAACCAAATGAGCCCAAATTTGAGGGGTGTACTAGTAGCCATTGAAGAGTTAGAGACTTAGACTATAACCTCCTTGCTTCATCATAAGATCAGTTTGATGGTACCAAATTATTGTTTTGTCATCCGGCTTATATATACTTGCAAAGTTTCAAAACGATACAACAGTTTAGTAGGTTAAAATCTGCTTCTATGATTTTCCATAGTTAGTAACAAGTGAAGCTAATAATAAAAGCGTGTTATAAATAATACAAAAACGACACAATCATGCATTTTTTTATGTTTAGCTTGAATGTGCTATGGTTCGTTGTACGAAGTACTTCAGGATGGTTTTACAGAAACTATCAAAATCCACCTTTTTCATATGGTACACAGCGTATTGGATAAAGCATGTAAAGGAAAGAAAATAAATCAGTGCAAATAGCCAGGATCTAGTTTCTTGTCGCTATCTAATTTAGTATATAATTAAAATATTCCTATATTAGAAGAAAGATATCGTGAAATTGTTTTATTATCGAATTATGTGGTCCACGAGTAGCACAGTTTTTAAAAAACATTTTAATAAAAAAGTAATACAAAATTATATTTAGGTATTCTACTAGCCCGTTCAAAAATCATGTGGGTGCGTTATTATACTCGTATACAAGGTGCTTAAAACGGACAGAATGCACTGCGATACAATCTCTTCGGTTAAATGTCACTTAAAATAAAAACACCTTTATTTTGAACACAACTATATAGTTTCAAACGACATCGTTGTGTTGATTTATTTACAATATTTTCAACTATTATGGGGCTCTTCTTCTTCTCCAGTAAATCTTTTATTTTTCTATAAGCTCACTCAGCATTTTTAAACTTATAAAATAAAATTAAATGAATATTAAAACCAGTAAACAACATAAGGTAGCTTATCGAATGTCATGTTACCAGGTCAAGGATATGTATTGCATAATGAAGAGGATGGAACTTGTTTACTACAGCATAATATTATGTAAAGGTAATAATGTTATTAAAGATACAAGTTTACAGCGTGCAGATTTCAATATAAAAATTGAATTTTACTGCTACTTGGTATAATGAATTAAAAAGATTATCACTCGCAAATTTAGGAAGATAGTTTTTATATTGCCTTGCTGGAATTATTGCTATTATAAGATGGTATATACGGGCCTGAATAAAATCTGGAGAGAACGTTTAACCATTATGAGTTGCTTAGTATTTTGAAGACACAGCTTTCATAATACACAGAGTTCATTCCCCTTAAGACAGAATAAACATGAAAATGTTTTAAAGAATTTACGTAACTGCTACTTGTAGCTTCAGGCCGAGCTAATCCGGTTGCGGTCAAATACCTAGCGAACTCCGTGCCCAGTTAAATGTAGTTAGAAGGAACACCGTAGGGTTTTAGCTGTAAGAGTCCGGCAAGCCCTTCCGTTCTTCGTCACGGCGGAGGAAATCGATTAAGATTTCCCCACGCAAAAACATCCAGTGCTTAAACTATCGAATGCCCATGCCAAAACGTTCAAACAATAAAACTGACAGTTCGGACACGCGTTTTGAAAGTATGCCACTGCTCACTTATACTGTTTGGATTCACTCTTACTTACGATGGTGACGTGACGCGAAAGTATCGACGTACATATCTAGCTACGTCAGTCGCGTCATCACGATATTGGGGCAGGTCACGATCACTTGCACTCTCAACGAAAGTGAATGAGTGAAAGTGAATCTAACATTTCGGTGGTTCGATCCGATGTGATTGATGTCAGAAACGCATCGTAACTTAGTGTTTTGAAGGCGGGGAAGTTTGCTTACTGTGATGTATTTTACTAATTACATATTTGATGAACGATCTGAAAAATCACGCATCAGATTCGTTTCATATATTAAATTTATACATGAGTTTTATAATATTTTTAACTCGTAAGGATTAAATTACGGCAAGTGGGTCTTGTGGATTGTTATAAGTATGGTTATGTTACTCCCAAAACAGATCTTCGACAGCGTAAAATATTTTTAAAGTGGAATAAAAGATATCATGTTTTCATAATACGAGATCGGTTCTCATAAATCTTGTAGGTTTTAAAATATGTCACTTGGTTACCTGGTACTATGGTTTTACTTATATCTATATTTGAAATATAATACGTTTCTGTTTTGTATCTAAACAGATTCGTCAGAGTCCAGTTCAGATTATGACAGGAACCAATATCATTAATTTCAGCCTAAATACTCCACTGTGGATCGAGGCCGCCCCCAAAGATCATCATAACGACCGGTCTGGGCTCATGATATGTGCTGATTGGGCAGTTTTGCTATCATAGTTGAGTAGCAAATATATTCAAAGTACATGCTGTCCATCCTCCGCCTAATTCCATAGTCGTCCTTGACGACACTCATGGGAAGAGATGAGGTTGTGCTATTCTTAGCCACACGGTAAGCAAAACTAAAAGTAATCAATACCATGTAACAAAATAAGACATAAAAATATTGGAATTTTAGTCTACAGTTACACAAAATTAAACATTAAAGCACCACAATTCTATAAATTGCGTCTGTAAGATTTTTCTTATGTTGACTAGCCCTTTGTATGGTTATAATCAAACAAACAAACGCACTAATAACATTACTGTCATACCGATACCATATGTCGTTAAAAGCAATCAATGGCCTTATGGGCCTTATGACAGAGGCGTCGTCAAGTACATGATATGTTTAAATACTATAGTATAATGTCAAGTAACTCACACAGCTCACATGTCTAGATAGCCATCGTTTATCTTGAAAATGTAGGCCAATTAAACATTTGACCGTATGACTTTAATGAGTCGTAATAATATAAAGTAAGCTGAATCGCTCTGCCAGCACTTGTGTGAAGTATGTTAATAAATCTTGAATTCCGAAACGGAGGTTTAAGTTTCGAACATGATTCGATAATGGTCTAGGTAAAACCGTCTTACGGTAGCGATTGAAGATTGCCTAGTGAGTGACCTTATTTATCTCTCTTCTATGTAAGACTGGTGGTAGGTCTCTTATTGCTAGAGTTTGGCTGGGTAGGTACCACCGCAGAATGATATTCACCGCCAAGATAGTGTTTTTTAAGGATTACTGTGTTCCAGTCTGTAGCACTGTAGCTAATGAAATTACTGGTCATAAAAGACAAACTAAATAATGTCTCGAGATGACGAATGGCAGTATGGGACCACACAGGACAATTACTGGGTAGCATTACAATTTTTATAGGCAGACGTGATGTTTACCACTTGCAGGCGCCTTACTTGTTTTAATGCGCCAAAACATTTTACTATTTTACAAATGGTTTATAAGGATATACTGCGTACGTGGTAGGGTGAGGGTGGTGGGTGCCTAACACCGACTACTGCCTTGCCCGATTTCTGGGCACCGAGGGAAGAAATTCGCTTCCTTTACGGGGGAGTCGTGGGGTCCGTGGCTCTGTACAGGCATCTGTTTGGTCACTTCGACTCTCAGGCGTCCAGCGCTGCAGAACCAAGATTCACAGTCTGCAGCGAAGAGCAGCTATACAGTTCGCACGAGGATACAGAACGGTGTCCGTTGAGGTGGCAAGTTTAGTGGCGCGGTTTCCATTTTTGGATATCCTGGCACAAATGGATGCGTGGGTATATCAACAAACATGCTCTCTCCGCCAGAACGGTGAAGGTGGGCGTTCAGAGGCGCTCAAAAGTTTAAGACGGCAGGCGTGCTCTCGAGCTGTGGCGCGAGCGACTCATGCTGCCGGAGTACGCGAAAAGCACGTTGTTTAGGTTGACTTGCCGCTCTTCGGAGCCTGGCTTTAAAGAAGCAAGCGCTTCACTTTCCATCTGACGCAGGTATTGGACACGGTCAGGGTACCGCTCAGTACGCACTCGGAGAGTGCCCTTCGTGGGCTGATCCTGGTCAATCGTTAAACTGTACCCATAATATAGAAGAAATCATAGTGTGAGGCATAGTTAAAAAAAAACAGTTAAAAAAGCTTCCTTAATTCCTCTTCAACTTTAACTGAGCCTGTCGGAGTCTACTGTAGAATGTAAGCCACTTAAATGTTTTGCCACAACAGTCGGCCTTTTGACTTCTACATCCTTCTTGATTCTCATGATCATAATAAAAACGAAATGCACTTTTTGATTTCAAGTACTAGACTACGGAAATTTGAATTTGACTTAATTTATCCATAGTTTTCGAGAGACGTAGTGTTTCCCCCTCCTGTATCAAATAGAGAATAACATAAATGTATATAATATAATCAACCCATTACTGTCTCAGAGTGCCCAGTACACGCACGGCATGGGCTTAGCCGCTGGCTTAGTCCACCACGCTGACCTAGTGCGAGTTGGCGTACAACGCGGTGTGCTTGTCCGCCATTGATAAAAATTTTTCAGCCCCGTCAGGTGTGCAGGTTTCTTCACTATGTTGTCCTTTACCGTTACGCAAGTGATAATCAAATTCTGATCCATACATGCATCCGAAAAGTCAGAGTTGCGGGCCGAGATGGGACTCAGACCCTCCTTTATGGAAGGCAACCATTCAACCACTAGGCTATCACTGTATGGGACGCGAGGTTACGGAACAGTGCCACCAAGCGACCAGGATACCGCACAGCATACGCTAGAGGAGTGCTCTGCATGGGCGACCAACTGGTGAATCCTGGTTGATCAGATCGGGCAAGATCTGTCTCTGCCGGCAGTAGTGTAGGCTATGTTGGCAGAGCATGAAAATTGGAGTACAGTGGTCTCCTTCTGCGAGTGCGTCATGCTCCTGAAGAAGACTGCAGAGCGGGATAGGGCTGATCCCGCACGGCGAAGGATGAGATGGCGCCGGGGTAACAACCACCCGGTACCCAGGTCCAACACGCATGAGTCATCGCTACATGGTGGGAGGCCTCAGGGGTCACGGTTGCGCAGATTGGATGTTCTACGTGCTCATACCGAGTGACCCCCGGGAGACGGTGGCGCGCACGTGCCCACGTGCCACCATGTGCGTAGCACAGCGCACAATGACGCTTGGGGGATCCTGTAATCGTCCCCAAGAAGTGCCTGGGGACGAACACTTTTTTTACAGTCGCCTTCTCTCTGCTAGTGGGGGTGACCGCTTCACAGACATCCACTTCGTGATGTGCCTAAAGGTGTGGCACCAGTGGGTGGCTCTAGTGCGATCATACGAGGACCTGGGGGGCTCCCTTACGTGCCGAAGATGACCGCCCCAATGGCTTTAACTGAAAGGAGTCCAGAATGCCCCTTCGTCCTTCCATGAATTTCATGTAGAATTTCCACTGGACACCACTGTTGGCAAATTACAAATATAGAAAAAAGAAACTGTCAATTCTTAATCAGTCGATCGTTACTTACAATGACAATTTTAATATTATATTTTAAACGCGTTATGACATTTCAAAGCTTTGCGCTCCGCCTTTTAACTGTACAACTAAACCCTTACGAAATTCAGCCATTGATGCATTTAAGTTATAATAACCAATAGCTAGCTACCAATTAAAATACTTTACTCCACATTTCGTGGATAATCATTGTTGCCGCAGCTAATTCAGTAGATTTAGAAACAAGAAATGCTTATAAAGCCATGAAATTATAGGTCATTTCTAATTGCAAAGTAAAATGTTATAATGGTTTTGCAAGCAGTCGCTGAGTTCTTGCAATTCTTGACTTAATTGCTATATAATACTGTATTGGTTTGCATCGACGTATGGTATGAATAAAGATGAAATTTCTTATGTACAAGGGCGGCACTGAAAATTTAGGGAATCAAGGAAGTGACACAACATTACTATTTAAAAATGTATTTATTGCTTTTCGAAGTATTCTCCGCGAAATTTGACACATTTTTCCATACGATGGAACCAATCATTGAAGCAACCATTCCATTTGGAAGTTGGGGTCTCCAAAATGGCCGTTTTGTAGGCGTCCACAGCTTCTTTAGGTTATGCAAATCTCTAGGGCTTAGGTCGGGGCTGTACGGCGGATGGTCTAATAATTCTATGTTTTCTTGCTCTAAATACTCTTTTGTTCTGTGCGCGGTGTGAGAACTCGCATTGTCGTGATGGACGATGATGCGGCGGTTGCAGTTCACTCTACGGAGTTCAGAAACGACCTGTGGCAAACAAATGCTAGCATACCATTCTGCATTAACCGTTCTTTGTCCCTTAAGAGGAATAGTCGTAACATGGCCGGTTTTGGAGACAAACGTGGCCACCATTTTTTTTGCAACACTCCGTGAACGAACAATTTTTGTCGGCTTTAACTCATTTTCGAACAAATGCCGTGTGGTGCCGGCTCAGAATGCCACCACCCCATCTCCTCCCGTGGGTGTCGTAAAAGTCGACTAAGGGATTAGCCGGAGGATGGGCAGCAGCGTCCTTCGAGTACATTAACAACTCAACTGCGATCGCCAACCCGTCTGCCAAGCGTGGCGATTATGGCAAAACCCCCCAATGAGCCCACAACACATCCATATCAGTCGTTGTGGACATCTTTGGGGGAGGCATGTGTCCAGCAGTGGACTTCATTCGGCCGAAATGATGAACACCCAAACTCGTAACTGGTTTTTTGTTTCGGGTTCGTACGCATATATCCAGGATTCGTCACCTGATACGATGTTGTATACAGCATTTGAGGATCCTGCGTGGAATCTTTCGAGAGTTCTGACGCACCAAGTAACGCGAGCCGCTTTTTGCTCTTCACATAGCAAATGCGGTATCCATCGGGAAAACAACTTTTTTACACCTAATTGTTCATGCAAGATTATTTGTATTTGACTCATGCCAATGTCTAAAGTTGCCTGAATTTCGCGGTATGTCACATGTCGATCTTCCTCAATCAGCTTACGCACAGCATCAACGTTTTCTTGGGTGACTGCAGTTTTTGGACGACCTTGACGAGGATCATCACTGAGCTTGACACGTCCACGTTGAAATTCAGTAAACCAGCGATAAATTGTGGTTTTGGATGGGGCTTCATCACCAAATGCAGAAATCATCCGGTCAACACACTGTTTTTGTGTTAAACCACTTCGAAAGTCATAATAAATCATCGCTCTTGAATTTTCTCGAGTCAATTCCATTTTCTCTTCTTCTTCTTCTTCTCTTAGATTATGGCTTCTGTAGGTTATCTTCCACAATTTCGCCAATGTCAAGTTTAAGGCAACGTTGTACGGTATTTATATAAATAAATCATTACATATTCATAAAATATTTCTCAAAAATGAAAAAAATTCTATAAAATATGTCGGCAACGCCGTACGGTTCAATTGTTTTTTTTTCTTTCTTCCATTTTCTCAACGACTAAACAAGTTTGACAAAACCTTGTGACAAGACCGTGAATCTTTTTTAAATAAATAAATGGTATTCGATTTGTAAAACCAAGGAGTTTTCAATTAAAAAGATTTTAATATGACAGGAACAGTGGAAATATTCCATTCCCGATACTTTTAGTGCAGCCTATGTAGATTCAAAGTAAATATGTATGTGTAATAAAAATATTTTAGTTTCATTTTAGCCTGTATCGTCCTAACATGAAATATATAAACGGGTTGGTCGTGTCGCTACGGTAGGCCTGACGTCGGTGAAGAGGATTCCCTCTCTTTTTAGGTTTCTCTTTATACTGTGGAAGATACTTCCTTTTTCTTGTTATAAACCACTTTCTCCTTTTTTATTGTTTTTTATACCAATCTTGAACAGTCTTTGGTACTACTACAACTTTGGCTGATATTTCAGATACAACTCTGCAGTACATTTCCTTTGCGTAATCTAAAAGTATAGGTGTATACAGGATAGTTCGCTATCTCGGCTTATCAAAATTGCAGATAGCAAGAAATGTTTCTTTGTACCTAATTTTTTCTAGATTACACAGCAAGAATATAAAAAAGGATGGTCTACCTATTTGGAATCGTAAAAGTATGGATCATACATGAACATGAAATTAAATATCTTTCAATATGTAGTTAATGCGAGAAGTAACAAGTTGTACATTAAAAATATAAAATTAAATATCGAACGGATTTCAAGAAAGGGATTGATACGGCCAATTTAGTATGAAGGGTGTTTACATATCAACGTTTACCGTTCTCACAAATAAATTCAGGAAGATAAAACGTAAATATCAACAACATATCATATTGTCGATTACCATTTTTGTCGATGTAAAATTAGCCTTACGCGGATAAATGAAGAATAAATGGATGCCTTATATAATTTGTACCGACATTACAAGGTTTATTGTTATTACTCACGACATTTTGGTAGACCAATACCAATTACCACTAGGTATTTTATTTTTCTTTTGCTAATTGCTCTAAATTGCGCTGTGTGGTGTTGGCTAGCCGTGTATTGCCAGCTAAGAAGCCGTGAGGTGCCGCCTAAGAATACCACCACCCCATCTCATCTCGTGGGTATCCTAAAAGGCGAATATGGGATTAGCTGATATAACTCAACTGCGATCACCAACCCGTCTGCCAAGCGTCGCGAAAAACCCCAATGAGCACACAACACAAATTCATACCGATCGTTGTAGCTATCTTTGGGATTGACTGCTGTCGAGCAGTGAACGTTTTTCGGCTGAAATTATGAATTGCTCTGACAAAGAATAGACCACCCTCTCCAGCCATAAGTGTCATAACAGGCGACTAACGGTTGATATCAAGGAAAGCAGCATCCTCCCGGGTGCTGTATCAACAAACTGCGATCACCAATCCGCCTTTAAAGGGACAAGCCCGCCACCCATTCCCAACCACTGCAACTCCTGTAAGCCAGGATCTACAATGGCGACTAACAGAAAGAACAATATGCAAAACAACCAATGAAGCTCGGTGTGTCCCAGAGAAATGAATAACTGTCTTGGAACCCGCAACGAAATTAATCAGAAAAGAAAAATGAGGAGCAGGAAAGAATATACGTTCCACTTCCCTCCGCAGCAAGCAGGAGACCGAAAAATCTAGGCCATAGGTACAATAATTGGGAGTGTACAATTAGAATAAGCCTAGTTGCTAAGCTCCACGGTTAAAAATAGTTAATTACGGGTCCTATGTTGTGAGCTTTTGTGATTGATTCCAATAGTAGGTATGGCAAAAACGCCCGAACGCACGGAAATTCGTCTTAGTTGCAACAAGGTCTGTATAGTAAACAACTCCGGATGTAACTTGCAAGCTGTCAAACATAATATTGCGTTCATCTTGCCAAAGAAAACACTGTCAAAGGATATAATGTGCAGACTGTTCATATTCACAGTCTGGTCTTGGACATTTGCAGAATGGTAAGGCAACAAGATTGAAGCTAAATAATTTAGGTTTAAAGTTACCATGACCGGCGAAAAATTGAGCCACGCAATGACCAACTTCCAACCATGCACTTGCCAGCCGCTCACGAACGGATGGAAAGAACTGGTATAGGTGACGGCCCTTAATGGATTGTCCCATCTGCATTGCCATTCAGCCAAGAGTTCTTCCCAAAACACCAGGCTGTGATTTAAATAATCAGCAGATCCTAATACGATCACGTTGTAGTAAAAATTCTGCATCCTTGTTTTCTCGCGTTGAGTAGTACATTGTAGCACTTCACTGTATCTCAAGATCGACTGGCACAGAACCTACTAGCACAGGCACAGCTTCAGTACTTACTGTTCTATATGCCTTGCACAGGAATCCACGAATCCACCTGCTAAGAATGGTGTATATGGTAATATCCTCTGAGACTGCCCATCATCAATTCGGGAGAGTAAAGTTCACTGCTGGACAGAAGCCGCCCCAAAAATTGCCACAACAACCGATATGGGTGTGTTGTGTGCTCATTGGGAGGTTTTGCCATAATCACCATGCTTAACAGGCGGGTTGGCGACCGCAATTGGGTTGTAAATATGCTCGAAGGACGCTACTACCCATCCTCCGGCTAATCCCATAGTCGCCTTTTACGACACCCACAGGATAAGATGGGTTGGTGTTATTTGTATCCGGTTCCACATAGCATGACATGACTGCGGCACTGATCATTGAATTTGTATTATTCATCTCTCTCTTTACGTAGGTGCCGTCTAAAAGACGACTAAAACACCGACGATAACAACCATATCTTAGCAGTCTATAAGGATACTTTGGAAGGCCACCGGTGATATGATACGATATCTCTCTACGCATTTTACAAAAATACTCGCAATTTTCAACTCACAATGACAGAACATACGTTTTATTTTCCATATCTCCAATACTATAATTATGTGTATTAAATTACAGCTCTCTGAACACAGATCAGTATGAAACACAACAAGTTTACGAACCTGACCATGAAAATTCTTTATACAGCTAATATCTTACACTCGATTCCAACGTTCCACAGATTTCTCGGCGTTGACAAATCAATCAGACAGAACAAACTTATGGAGTACTTACATTCACGATCCGTTTCGAAATGGTAAAACGTATTAGCTCTAAGAGAGTCTACCGGATACCTGGTACTTGGTACTGGATAACTACTACAAACCACGATAACTTATTATAGCTGTTCAGTGAAAATTATAGGTTAGTCTGTTTCAAAGAGGGCTTGGCGCGAATCCCAAAGGTTATTAGGTTCAAACTTATTACTGCTAATGGATTTTATATTGTGACTAGCTGTGCCCCGAGGTTTCATCCGCCGGTTAATTTAAAAGAAATTGGATTATTTATAAGTAATTTAGAGTACTTCGGCAAAAGATAATATGTTTAGTCATATTTTCGTGTGGTATAAATATCCATAAGTTCGGCTTCTCGCTAAGGTTCGCTTATCGTCGGGCGGCTGAACTAGACCCCATGTCCCACACGCCTGAGCCCTCTGTCGTCTTTATAAGGCGGGGGGTCCTTGGTGGTCGCGAGCGCAGTTATTGGGAAATCTGCGTGCTCATGCCGAGCGACCCCCAGGAACAAACGGACAGCGGTGTGCATGTGGTTAAGTACCGCTGTGTGCGCAGCACAGATGATGTGCTTAAAGGCATGGCACCAATGGGTGGCTCTAGATGGAGATTGTTTGAGTTCCTGGAGCCACCCTTCGGTGCCGAAAATGACCACTCCGGTAAAGGCCCCCGACCCACCGTGTCGCGTTCCCACCCGCGCTATTACTTCGTTCTACACTTAGCGTTTTTTTTCATTTTGCTGGGCTCCTAAAGGTCGTAGCGTAATGTAAAATACCCAACAACCTTCCTTTAGAATTAGGCTAACAAATGAAAAGGTTTTTTTAATCGGAATGGTAGTTGCAGAAATTATTAGCACGTTCAAACAATAAAACAAACAAACTCTTCAGCTTTATTTATTTATTCTTTATTGCATACAATATTTACAGATTAAAACAATACTAAATAAAAGTTGATGTACATAGGCGAGCTTAACTTACTATTGAGTTCTCTTACAGCAAACCTTTGAGTGATAGAGTAATGTTAATATGAGGATCTAATGAAGTGTACAACAAGAATGAAGCAAGACCAGATATTTGTAAAATAAAAGTGCATTAAAATGTATAACATATTAGGTATATAAATAAAGATACACTTAGAAAATAAGTCACGTACAAATATCAATTCGGCCGAATGAAGTCCACTGCTGGACACAGGCCTCCCCCAAAGATGACCACAACGACCGAAATGGTGTGTGTTGTGGGCTCATTGGGGGGTTTTGCCATAATCGCCACGCTTGGCAGACGGGTTGGCGATCGCAGTTGCGTTGTTAATGTACTCGAAGGACGCTGCTGCCCATCCTCCGGATAATCCCTTAGTCGACTCTTACGACACCCACAGGAGGAGATGGAGTGGTGGTATTCTGAGCCGGCACCACACGGCCGTACAACTATACGTACAAATATATACAACAATAATAATAATACATACATATACCAATATCTAATAGTAAAAGTCGTATTGAAAGCAAATGTTCCTTAATTCTTTTCTTGAAAACATCAGACGAAGGGCTATCACGCAAGGAATGAGGAAGCGAATTCCAAAGGCGCACTGCACGTACAGTGAATGACTCATCACAACAATTTGAAGTGTGACGAGGAGTATGAAGGAGAAGAGAAGAGGCCGTATTTATTTATATTAGTGTAGATTATTGAATGCTTTACTATTTATCAGATATTTATTTTGAGCACAATGATTTTGTGTGAGTAATAATGGGTTGCTGCATGCTTCCACTTTTTTCATTTCATATTTTACAACATGATGTGTTCCATGTAGTTTCCGGCAAATAATAGCCCACCTTACCATGTGTCGTAAAAGGTGACTAAGGGTTGATATAAAGAGAATGGGCAAGAACATCGTCCCGCATGCTAATAACAACATACTATGATCACCTATCCCAGCGTGGTTATTATTGAAATAGTCCCCTATAACCGCTCTTTGCGGTGATCATTGAGGAGGCCTATGTCCAGCAGTGGACGTTTACGGACTGATGTTATAACAAACAGTGCGTACACCCCAACATTTTGTTGTTTGTACCATATAAATAGCCTCACTACAAGCTACTAATAACTAAAGTATTTGTCTGCTTTAGATACGATGCACGATGAGATGGAAAAGCTAGCCAGCCAGCTAGCTAGCTACGATGCACGGTGAGGAACGTCTTACTTATCATCGCACGAAACGCAACTACAAAACGTTACTACTTTGTGCCGATATATTTAGTTCTCGCAATTACTTACCGGTACTTCCCGATTTTCGAAATGTACATAGTCAAGAACTGGTTGCCGCTAGACTAGAAAGAAAATGCTACTAGCAACATAGGTAAAAAAATATGTAAAATGTGTGTGTATTAGTAGACACACGTAAGAAGTGAAACTTCTTTAAGACATAATTTTTCGAAAAATGATCTACTATTTACAACTTTACAGAAATTGGTTAAATAAAGCTAAATTAAATAAAATTTAAGCAAAAGGCTTTTATTATTATAGACATAGATACAAATAAATACAATTATTTCACCTCATTGCTACTAAGATTATTATCATTTCGGCCGACTGAAATCCACTGCTGGACACAGGCCTCCCCCAAAGAGCACCACAACGACCGATATGACTGTGTTGTGGGCTCGATGGGGGGTTTTGCCATAATCGCCATGCTTGGCAGACGGGTTGGCGATCGCAGTTGAGCTGTTAATGTATTCGAAGGACGCTGCTGCCCATCCTCCGGCTAATCCCTTAGTCGACTTTTACGACACCCACGGGAGGAGATGGGGTGGTGGTATTCTGAGCCGGCACCACACTTATTATAGCATTTCATTAATTATAATCGAATTATTACTATTATTGTTATTGTTTTTATATATTTTCGTAATTAATGGCTTATGGTTACTGAAATATGAAATATATGGTTTACATTCCACGGAACCGGTGAAAGTGACCGAGTAAAAACTCCATCAATTGTGCCGGATCTTGTTGTTGATGTTTGAGGACTGTTTTTCATAGATAAATTCAATTTAGCTGTCAAACCAATATGGCGCATAACCGCAAAATTGACTTAGAAATAAAGATGGCGCGTAAAAGAAAAACATTACATTGCTATAAAAAATCTCCCATACGTCGATAAAGAATTTTCACTTCAAAAATTGTAGCTCTAAAAGCGGTTATACACTGCAACTTTTTGCAGCGCTTCTGCAGTGATTTAGTTCGCTATGTAGTAGCGATACAGTCGCTAACCTATAATACAGTTAAGTTGGTCTCGCGGTGTATTCACACGATTCAGGAACACGTGTATTTACGCTGCAAAATGTGACCTCGTTTGTTTAGCGGCTAGCTTTTCCATCATGATTTGCCATTGTTGACAATACACATCCGCCGTAATTGTCAGGCCTGATCTTAGGAAGCTGTAGTGGATGCCACCAGCTCTGTTCCACCAAACACTCATCAGTACCTTTGTCTGGAAGATTTGACCGGTTCTCCTGGGTTCAACCATTGTAATGAGCATTTCTGATTATCGTATCGGATCCATTATTCATCACAGGTAATGATACGATTCAAAATTATTTCATTATTGTGCTGGTTAAGTAATGTAACACACTAGTCGACGCGTGTTTGTTCATGTGCGTGTGTGTATGTTTTCACTCAATTCATGCGGTGCCAATTTTTAAAGCTTTTTCTTTTTCAAATTTGTTTCAAGTGAATTAAAACTTTTTTATCACTCCCACCGAAGCTTGCTGCTAACTTTGACGTGGTTTGCGATGGATCAGCTTCCACGGTCACTTTTAACTCTTCGTTATTAGCTTGGGTCTCCGGCCATCCACGAAGCTTGTTCTGTAGGTCAAAATTTCCAGAACGAAAACGTTGGAACCAAACACGTACCATGTTTTCTTTTGCAGTAGCTGCCCCACATAATTAATCCTTCGAGCTGTTTCTGTAGCGCTGGTGCCACGGTGGAACTCGTATTCGTTAATAACGCGATATTTTAAGTTTTCCATATTGTGAACAGACCGATGTCTAAGAAAAACAATTGAATAACTAAATTCGAAACACAAATATACGAGTATAAATTTGAATTTGGGATTCCTAACCAAACGAATCGAGTTGCTAGATATTTGAGACTATCGTGGCCAGTTCAAAGATATAATATTACCTACGTACATAGATAGAGCCTATTAAGATACGCGTGATAAAAAGAAAAAGCACTAACCGTTCGCGCATGTCTTGAAGCGTTGCGCGCCTATAGCAATATTTACCTGAAACCATCTGGTTAATAGACGACGCTAACAGTTTTAACAGAAAGTGGATTGTTACTTTAATACGTTACGGTACCATTGGATTATTTTGCCGTAACCAAAGCTCTATAGACATCTCTTTCTGTTATATGATGTCGTGCATGTGTTAGAGGTAGTGATAGATTTTTTGTTTATGCTTAATACTATCCCTCTATAGTTACTTGGTCTTAGGGCCAGTTTGACAAAACGCCAATTTCATATGTCATGACAATATGAAATTTAATATGCAATAAAAATAAAATAAATTACTTACTTACTTAATATCTGTAGATTACGAATACAATATTTCAATATTATAGCTACTAAGCTTTTATTTTAAAAAAAATCTACATTTATACATATTATTTTTTGGAATACTCATGATTGAACCTATAATATAAGTGGCTTATAAATATACCCTACATATTTTATTGTTTTCTTTGAACTTTTTACTGGTGTTAGGTCTCTTATTGCACACTGTGATAGCGACCAGGACACCACACCACACAGCACACGCTCGGATCGGTGGTCGATCGGATCGGGCAAGATCTTTTTCTGCCAGCAGTAGTGTCAGCTATGTTGGCAGAGCACGAAAACTGGAATGCAGTGATCTCCTTCTGTGAGAGCGTCATCTTCCAGAAGGAAACGGCAGAGCGGGATCGGGAGGGGGCCGATTCCGCTCGAAGTAGGAGACGGCGCCGGGGTAACAACAGCCCAGGTACCCAGGCCCAACACGCATGAGCCATCGCTACATGGTGGGGGGCCTCGGGGGTAACGGGTGCGCAGATTGGATGATGTTCTACGTGCTCACACCGAGTGACCCCCGAGAGACGGTGGCGCGCACGTGCCCACGTGCCACCGTGTGCGTAGCACAGCGCACAGTGACGCTTGGGGGGATCCTGTGATCCTCCCCAAGAAGTGCCTGGGGGCGAACACTTTTTTTACATTCGATTCATGTACAAGGCCTATGGAGCACCCTGATACCTTCGTAATAATCAACTGCATATATTTAGATTTAAACTTTTCGACCTTCAAGCAGTTCACGAAACAAGAGCCTAAGCGTTTTTTTGACTGTACCCCGCAGGTGGCCCGATCCAGATGACTCATCAACGAAGGTCACCGCCCAAGGTACGTTCTGATAGACCCGGAGTATGAAATCATCCTCTATCACGTATCAGCACACAGAAAGACACTCGTATAATCTCGTTAAAAATAAACTAGAAATAATAACGAGCCAGTGGTTCCCAGTTTAACTCCCAGCAACGCGTTCAGCTGCGGTCCAAGTCACACAGGAAGCACTTTTAGCTGCCGCTGCTTATGAGTTTTAGGTTTGGCTGGAGGTCTTTTCAGCTTCGCCAGGCGCTTCAGGAACTCCTATGATCACACTAGAGCCACCCATTGGTGCCACGTCTTTAGGCACATCTTGGAGGGGATGACTGTAAAGTGGCCACTCCCTTCACAATGGAGGAGTTTCCATACCAAATTATAATAAAATTTGGTATCGGTTCCAGGTCATTCCTACTTTAATTAATATCTTGCAACATTTCTTGCATTAGCATTTTTATTCGTATAATGAATCACACTGTTCGCTTTTACTATAATATGCTATGTACGGAATGTTACTTTTATTAGGTAACAGCTTAATAAATTTTGTTACGCGTGTAGTTTAATGCGATTATCACTTACGGGATGCGTGCAATTTGTATGATATCGTTACGTTCTCTTGCGTCATATGTATGATACATAAACAGTAAAGCATGAAATTTTATTTTCATTAGTAATTTTAATCTTTTAGTCTTAGGTTCGTGTTATATAAACTCTTTTGAAAAAAAACCCGCACCTAAGGAAATTTACATACTAAGGTCGATTTGAGTTCATCAAATATTTATTTAATATTTAATTATTTGACGTAGTCTGTATACTTATAATCGTGTACATTAATACGCGTGAAGTAAAGTCTGGCAATTAAAAAAAAACGATGAATTCTCTAAAACCGATGTACACGGCCAAACAATAAGAAGTGGTCGGCAATAAAGACAAGAAGAGCTTTTTACTTTTTTTGATTAAATAAAGTTACAAATTTAAAAACCTAATAACGAGTGACAGGTACCCAGGTACCTGTCACTCGTTATTAGTCACCTCCTCTTGCCAAAATCACAGCTTGAATCCTTCTGGGCATGCTTTCCACGATTTTTTTAATATAGTTTTGAGGAATACGTTCCCACTCTTCTGCAATGACTCTTTCTGGCTCCGTGATGTTGCAACTGTCCAGAGGACTTGGCAACGGTATAAAGAGACCGGTCCGGTCCAAAGAAGACCCGGTTCGGGAAGAAAACGATGCACAGAACCAAGAGATGACCGCTTTTTGGTGAGTCAGGCGTTGCGGAATCGTAAGGCGTCAAGTGTGGACCTGAAGAAAAGCCTTGAAGAAGTAAGAGGAGTAGAAGTTAGCTGGTGGACGATCAGGAGGAGGCTTTTGGCTGCCAATATCAGGAGTCACCACCCGGCTCAGGGTCCTAAATTACTCCGTGTTGCTCGACTTCAGTTTGCTCGAAATTTCTGATTCATGGACTCTGGAGGACTGGTTATTGTTAGTCTGAGTATTGTTTTCTGATGAAGCTAGAATCTCTTTGAGTGTAGAGGATCAACGCCAGTGCTGCAGTGCTGCGAAGACCACGGGAACGCTATGCGGAAGTTTGTTTCGCAGAAATCACTCCTTATGGCGGAGGCTCCGTTATGTTTTGAAGAACATGGAACATTAAATGCACACCGGTACATAATGGAAGTCCTAATTCCATATGCACAACCCGCATTGACTGCACTTGGGGAAGATTCCATTTTATTGACGACAATGCTCGCCCGCACCCTTCTGGCGACGTGGAAGCGTACATGCAAGAAGTTGGGATCCATCGTTTAGATTGGTCAGCTCGAAGTCCTGACCTCAATCCAATTGAGCATGTCTGGGATGTTCTAAAGAGACTGGTAAGATCAGTGCAACCTGCTTCACAAAACACCACGGAGCTGAAAAGAGTAATTGCAGAAGAGTGGGGACGTATACGACTTATTGTTTGAGTTTTAAAGAATTCATCGTTTTTTTTTTAAATTTCACGCGTATTCATTACTCTATTGTAAGTATACAGACTACGTCAAACAATTAAGTTTCATTTAATGAACTCAAATTGACCTTAGAATGTAAATTTCCTTAGGTGCCCGTTTTTTTTGCAAAAGAGTGTAACTAGCAGATGGTTACCGATTAAAAGTACGACACAACAGGTGCGAATAATGAAGCAAAACATGTACAGGTAGCATTAGCTTATTTAAAGGAACAGTTTCGCATTAACATTTAACGTTACGGTAAGTTATTCGTGTGGTGTCCGGGATAAGACTATAGCACTTCTCCATCTCCAGTAGATATCATAAAAGGCGACTAACGGCTGAAATTAATGATCAATGTAATCCAAAATTATTGGATTTGGGACTGAGGAATTGTTTGTCTTTATGTGCTCATAACACAAAAATAAATCAAGTTCAAAAACTTAAATCAATAGATTTTGGCAGAGATTGATTATGACTCTAAACCAAAGGGATAGGCAGCAGCGTACCTTCTGTGAACCAGCAACAATTCTGTGGTCACCAACCCGCCTGCCAAGCGTGGTGAGTACAGCGGATTCTCCCCCAATTTGACGACACATGACATATAGCCGACCGTTTGTTCAGCAGTGGATTACTTTTAGCTTATATGATGATGATGATGAAGTAACACGTTTCATTTTTGAATATAGAATACACGGATAACTCACAGTTCCCAAAATATTAACTGAACCAAGTGTCGAATAATCAGTTAACTAACTAAAAGCACTATCGCTTATCCTTGTTGCAGATCATCAAAAGTAACCAGGAAGCGTAATTTGTGCAACAATCGTCACGAACCACGACGTTCACGAAATTGAAGTTCTTCACGTGTCATGGAGTCACGAAGATGAATGGCTCTTCTATTGACGACTTGATATTTCTTCAAATAAAGTTTTAGTACTTTTGATGGCTTTAGGCGACCTAAAATCATTACTCAATCCTCAATGCTACTTTTTGAATTAGGTACCTTCATTCAGTAATTTGTAAGAATCTTATTATTCTAGATTCAGAAAGTATACATATTCTGATATGCCACAATTTTGTGAAATCATCATTTTTGTTGGCGATGTAATTGAGATTAATAATTTTAATTATTAGTTTTAGTGTCGACGACATATGTTTTTTATTAAAAAGCCAAGTATCATGAAAATGGAATAGATTTTAATGAATCCTAAATAGGTTTTCTAAAATAGTTTATGTACACGTTAAAGCAGTCTTTCCCAACGTGGGCGATAACGCCCCCTTGTGGGCGCTGCAGGCCTAAAGGGGGGCGGTAAGAGACCCAGAAAAAAAAGGGGGCATTGTGTAGGGCTTTGGGGTCGATTTATAATTTCATCTACCTAGCTAGGAAGACTCTTAGACACCGACTGAGCTCTCGACTCTCGACTACATCTTGTGAACATCAACTAATATTAATTAAGATATAGCTCAAACTCGGTTCGATATAAAAGACCGCGGGCAATCATGTTTTAACAAGTTTTTGTCTTGTCGAGTACGATTGGGCGTCGAATGAGATAAACGAGTTTATGCACGTTTGTCTTATTCCTGTTGGTGCGTGCTGCTTATGCAATCCTATATAAACGACGTAAATTAATTTTATTTTCATTTGCGGTTTCGCGCATAATAGATAAGCAGTACTTGATTTCAACACTTACGTATTTCTTAAACAAAACAATGTCGGAAGTAAAAAAGAAGAGACGGCAATACTCTGCGGAATATATTAAATTCGGATTTATTGAAAATCCCACAAACCCGTCGTCGCCTTTGTGTCTTCTATGTCTAAAAACATTTTCGAACGAAGCAATGAAGCCTTCAAGACTGCAAGATCATTTGAATAAAATGCATCCAGATAAGACAGAAAAGAATGTAGCATATTTTCAAGACCTAGAGAAGAAGCATAATACTCAGCCGAGTGTATCAAAACTATTTTCGGCGGCTGCTAAGCAAGATGACGACGGACTTCGAGCTTCGTACAATATCTCTTTGTTAATTGCTCAAAAAGGCAAACCACACAACATCGGAGAAGAGTTAATTTTGCCAGCAATAAAGGAAGTAATAACTACTGTGCTTCATAAACCGGCCGCGGATATTATCCGAAAAATTCCTTTGAGTAATAATTCTGTGCAAAGACGAATTGATGAAATGGCTGAAAACATTGAAGAATCATTGTGCAATCATCTGAGGACTAGTAAATTCTCAATTCAGCTCGATGAGTCCACTTTACCAACTAATGAAGCGTTGTTGCTATCTTACGTGAGGTTTATTAAAGATGAGAAAATACGTGAAGAACTATTGTTTGTCAGAAATTTGGAGACAGATACAAAAGGCGAAACCATATTCAATACATTGGAAAAGTTTTGTGAAGAGAAAGAGATTCATTTGAAAAATATTATATCAGTTGCTACGGATGGCGCTCCGGCTATGACAGGGCGCCATAAAGGCTTCACAGCATACTTAAAGAATAAAATTCCAGATGTCCTTGCTATACATTGCGTTATTCATAGACAACATTTGGTTGCTAGAAACTTAAGTGAACGACTATTTCAATCACTGCAATATGTCATCAAAGCAGTCAATAAAATCCGTAGCAGCTCTTTGAATGATAGATTATTTCATCAGCTTTGTGTTACTAATGACGAAGATTTCAACCGTTTGTTGCTTCATACTGAAGTTCGTTGGCTGTCAAGAGGCAATTGTCTGATTCGATTTTACAACGTGTTTGACTCTATGATAGAGTTCTTGGAAACTAAATATACAGAACTGCGCAACAAGCTCATAACATCAAAGAATGATATAGCTTACATGACAGACCTGTATAAAATGTTCAACGACATGAACCTCCAACTGCAAGGCGATGAACTAAGTTTAATTAAAACAAAAAATGTCGTTGCTGCTTTCGCAGCCAAACTGCTTCTGCACAAAAAGAATATGGGCAGACGTGAGTTTCACAATTTTCCGAATTTATCAGTATACTGCAGTAACGACGACTTGTTTGCCTACTGCCAACATTTGGAAAACCTCCACATTGACTTCACCGAACGATACCAGGACATTTTAAACTTGGAAATACCAGACTGGGTGTTGGATCCGTTTTCAAATGTCAACACAGCAATGTCACCTCAGCTGGAAGAAGAACTTATAGAATTGACAACAAACGAAGAAATAAACATCAAGTTCAAAAATGGATATCAAGAATTTTGGCTACAAAAACCGATCCCGCAATTGTACCCTGGATTGTGGTCAATTGTTCAACGATTTTTGATAGCATTCCCATCGTTATATTTGTGTGAACGTGGATATAGTGCTGTGGCAACGCTGCTTACTAAAAAGAGAAATCGTTTGCGTGTTACCGAACGTGGCGACTTGCGGCTGTTTTTGAGTAAATTGGAACCAGATATCAACAAACTTATTGTACAGCATCAGATTCAACCTTCACATTAGTTTTTATATAAGAATTGATTATGTTTGTTTTATTTTCAATAAAAGATACTCTGTCCGAATACTATAAATTTGCGTTTCAATAATCAGTTATAAGTACTTAGCGGTTTTTAAGTATGTTTAAAAAGGGGGGCGTTAAAAAATAATTTATTCTTAAAGTGGGCAGTAGACAAAAAAAGGTTGGGAACCCCTGCGTTAAAGCATCACAACTAGAGTTTAGTGCCGTGTGGTTCCCAATAAAGTAAATACACTCTTCATCCGTGGTGGTCATTGGGAGCTACCAATGACCGCTATATTCATGTGTACGTGTGATAGCCTTATATCGACAACACAAAAACAATACAAATGAAGTGTCATGAAATATAGAATAGAATAGAATACACTTTATTGTACACCATTTGGATCTTAAAAAGAAAACTTAGATATTAATATAATGTACAATGGGTGGTCTTATCGCTAAAGCGATCTTTTCTAGATAACCTTAGGATGGGCAAGAAAGTCATGAAAAATAATTATGAGGTAGTCCGTGGTGTACGGATAAGGGTATTTTAAAAAAAAAATGACCCTAGCAAAATCGGACTGTCCCACAGCTTCAAACATTTTATTTTTGTTTTTTTTATATGGCACATGTAGATGTTAAACGTTATATGATTAAGGCAGACATTTTAAAATCAAGTTAAACTGAAAAACACCATAAAAAGACGATAGATACATTTATATTTTTAAAAAAGCACCACATGAGGTGAAGATTTCATGTGTCCCACGGTGCTCTCGGAGATTTCGAATACTTCTTACTTGTAGACTATTGAGCTTTGAGTATGTTTAGGTGTTCGAACATAATGTCTAAAAGTGTGTTTTTGGTCTTTATGTGATTAATTTCTAGTAATTTTTAAGAAATATCATTAAATTAACGTTGTCCTACGAAAACCATAGTACCGGTAGTAAATCGTATTTTGATACCGCCATTACTGTTTAAACAACGTTTGCGACAAAATCAGTGACGAAAGTGTTGGTGTCTTCGGCGTGTAGAAAAAGTTTTCTGGATAGTGACAGTATTTAAAAGGTAAATAAACTCATTTTCTTTACTTTGGCATATTTTAATTAAAATATAAACTAACCTATATTAGATTAATAAAGCTAAAAACAAGTTAATTTAACAGAGTATTAGTTATTTTTTATTTCAATAGTTTCATCATATAAATATGTCACCTCCTGTGCGTCATGTGACATACTACTGGAATAAAATCGTGACGAACTTGAATTATAAAGCTTAGTGTACAACGAAATATTTAATCTTATAATAGATACTTACCTACGTGTTACCTAATTTTGATAATAGGTAAAATTTGTATGGTTTGTTTGTACGCACGTAATACCCGTGACGACTCATTGGATTTGAATCTAAATTGACTGTAAAAATTGCTATAGACTACTTATTACCCAATTTTACTACAAAAAATGATACCTTTCTTATTTCTGATATAAGTTCGCATTTAACATACTTACTCGTATGTATTATGATCACTCTGCTAGCCAAAGTCAAAGTCAAAGTCAAATATTTTTATTTCAAATAAACCAAATATTGGCACTTATGAAACGTCAGAATCTAAGTTGCACGGTTCCAAATAGTTGATCTATGGAGAAGAGCCGGCAAGAAACTCCATAGATACTCTTTTAAAATAATTGAGATTACAATGTTGATTGATACAAATTATGGTAAAACATATAACGAGCATGATGTAGGCAAATGTATATATAAAAATTAAAAATACATACTAATGCAATATAACTATTATTCGCCATGGCAGTTAATGGCTGACCAGTCCCAACAGACGGCACCCGTTCACGAGCACGACGCATGCATCAGCATCGCTTAGCTCAACCATATTGTAGGGAACCGAACGATCCGATACACAACGCCACCGCCAGCAAGACATTTTAGTGAGCATGACAGACCGCTACTACCAGGCAAAAGGCAAAGTATAGGTACTAAATATATAACATTAACGGCAACATGATGCTAACAGTAACGGCTACTTGATGCTCGCACATTTACAATGTATGAAAAACTAATTTTAAAAGTATCTAGATTTCTGTAGAGTATTAAGTTTTGTCACTATTAGAATTTTGTTATTGCCGAAAATTCCTCACTGCTTGATTTTTGAATTTGTAACACGTATCATTAGTAAATAACAACTTTTCTAGGGCGATGTGTCTAAGAAGTGACGAAAATGAAACTATTTGGCTGATTATTTATTATTGCGATAGAATTATGCTAACTTTTTGTTATTTTTGGAAACATTTTAAGCATATCTTTATGCTAATATAAGTTGATTTTGTTTCAATACCTGGTTGTTTTATTTCTGACTGATTATATTGTGTGACGTACAGGAACACTTTGCGTCATATGTTGACCGAAAAACTTGAATATTTCTTATATTTATGTTTAAATTTTAATTTAAATAGCATATTTAGCTAGTTAATTGCATATTCTTTGATACCAGAGTAAATTTAAGCAATTTCATTTAATCCCAAAATTATATTTCCTGATCGTCACGGGGTAATTTTTTTTGAAAAACACCCGTATGAAGATGATAATACTAAATATTTAAAACAAATTTCAATGTAATATAAAAGATACATACATACATTTTAGGTAACTATAAATACAGAAAAGTGATATAGTAAAATAAAACACAATATGATATCAATGAAATAGCATAGACAAATTACTCATTTAAGAGGACAGATAATGTTCTTTTACTAAGTTTTTAAAGGAGGGTACCTAATGATTGGGCAGCTCTCACTGACACTGGCAATGCATTCCACAACCGTATAATCTGAACTGCAAAAGATTTATCGAAGAATTTGGTGGAATGCATAGTAATCATATCAGCCAAATGTCATCCACTGCTGAACGAAGGCCTTCCCCATAGACTTACACAACTGAGAGGGGGAGCGGTGCTATGTTCTTACCACCACACGGGCTTAAAATAGTATATTCTTTAATTAAACCTACAGACAGTTTCAAAAAATATTTATTCCTACTGTTAAATTAACACAACTAGGGTTAATAAGCGTAATGTAAAATTGCTGTGAAATTATTTACGGCAAGATTACATAGGTTTCGCAGAAATAATCCCAGATTAACACAATCCTTGAAATGTTTGACTATCTTGATAGCCTAGACATTTGAAAAACATTTCATAATTTCATTGTGACTGTGCAGCCAACATCAAAGTCTGAAGATAATTATCAGACTTGATTGACAGCGAACGAGCTATTCTTCAATTTAGATAAAGCATAGAATTAGGTAATAATTTAATTTTAATTGCTCATTTTTTCCTTTCACTCGTTAATACCGAAATTTAATGCGACGTCGATTTAGTGACAATAACTTGATGACTCAACAGCTTTGACAGCAAGGAATAGGAACAGAAAGAAGTGTTCAACGTTTATACTTTTCTTCAAATAAATTTGACGAATATATGATCGCACGACTGCACGATCTCGAGTCGCATCAAACGGTATTTTCTTGGGGCTAGTTTATATTTGGCTGTTCGCCTGCAGGTGGACAATCGATTTGCTTCGAACTCCGCAGTAAAAAGCGGTAATGTGTCGTGTTATAACACGGCAATCATACGTAAGTGGTGACGGGTCGCCAGTCTATTGAGTGTAACAATTATAATTCATTTGCAATAGTTACTACTTGCGTAGGATGCTGTGCAAGTGGCATACGATGTTTATCTTACATATAATCGTGTAAATTTATCAACATCTTTCAGTCTCGTCTATCACATGATATCTAATAATTATAATCAGTACTGATCACTGCTAAATAAAAATAAAGTGAAGAATAAATTGATACATTTTGAGAAAATAAAAATGTTTATTTAGCAAGTAGATTTCAAGAAAACTTTTACTTAGCAATTTTTTTTAATGTAGTTGGCCTGAAGCTGGATGAAGCGAATATATTAGAATGGATTTTGTAAAAGACAAGAACACTACATTTAATGACATCATATTTTTTTTCATGATTCACATAATTAAGAGGGAAATTCCAAAACAGAATAATAATTAGCTAACCTTGATTGCAACATTCTGAGGCCAAACTTGAGCGCCGTTATTATGTTGAATAGTCTCTTCACAATGCCATAAATTCAAATGAAAACGTATAAATTCATAACAATTCCAAAATTTGTGATAATTACTACTCCCAACTATATACCTATTTACGAAGAGTTAATACGTCCTCCTATTCCACTGTTTTCCTTTCGTTTGGACCACTTATTATGCATATGTACATATGCAGTGCATGACAAAAGCTGTACGCTTCGATTCATTATGACGTTATAATTATATTATAAGAATACTTCAACTTCAAAATAATCTACAATTGAAATAGCTTCATTTGAAGCCATATTACACGCGCCGAAAAAATTATATTTCTTTACGTGCTCACTTGTTTAAAAGCTTCGTTATTTTTTATCTTTTCTTTTCTGTTCTATTGTTTCGTAAATTGACTGCACTCTGATGTTATGTAACTTTATTCAATCTTAATGTAGAGCAAAATAACTTGATCTGATTTGAAGAATACAATAAAATCCATACAAATGTTTATATATTTCTTTATTTCACATATTTACAAGCATAATTACAGCTATATGATACATATTCAAAAACAATAAAGTAACATAAATTGTTAAAAGGAAATAACAAAACGAAACAAGAGCTACTTTCATTTTATATAAAAATAGTTTTAAATTTATAACAATAATGCACTTTTAAAGTTCTTTATCATATGTCATCATTATATAGAAATTATTTAGAACATAAATTGAACTCACTCAGGTAATGGTTCTAAGAAAGTTCGAGAGCGAAATACTGAACAATTACATCTCTCAATGGCAATACAGATTCGTTACTATGAACAAAGAACTTCCGTCACACTCTCTGGAGTTAATGGTCACGCCGGTATTTTTAAAACCAAATTTTGTATTTATTTTATATGATCTAGTCGTTATGACAAAATTATTTATCGTGTAACAAACAACTAAATAAAATGTGTCAGCGCGTAACAATACAAATTACATAATGACGATGTTATTTCAGATGCATATCATTTAACTTGTTTACAAATATGACCTTGTCAAACATGAATTGACTTTATTTTACAGAAACTGAGTACTTGCTTACTTCTTGATGATTTATGGCGGTCATGAATGACGTGGCAGTGCGTGAAGGGCATAACGAATCTTAGAATTTAAATTCGTTCCACATTCAAATATTCATTAAGAACATTATCATTACATTTTATTCATTTTAGGAACTAGCCGACTAATTTGTACATAAAATGATGAATTAACGGAGAACAAGAATTTATATTATATATTACATGGATGATCAAAACAAGGTCACCAGAAAAATAAATGACACTTGGCCTGTCTCGTGCAACCTACATACTTTTAACTCCATATGTCACACTTTTTTAACTTAACTCCATATCTCACGCTGATAATATTGGTTCTGACCAAAAATGTATACGTGGTGCTGCATTTAAGATAACGAAAAGCCATGGTATGTGAAGATATTTATAAGTGTGCGTGCCTTTGCCACCTATTTACGTGTAGTTACTTCCAGTATCTTGCATAAGATGCTACCACCAAAGGATTGACTTCAAAAACTTCATAATATTTTCAAAATTCGTAAATAGCTTTTATTATTCAACCAAATTAACTTCTTTTAATTTGATCCCTTACTATTCTTGATTATTAATTATATTCACGGGAAGTTGTTATTACAATAAAGACAAGGCTATTGAATTTAATGAGAAAAGGTCCGTGCCCAGCGGTGAGTCAGTAATGGGCTGACTATAGTATATTGTATTTTTTAAACATGAACTTACGCGTTTGTGACACTCGCCATGTTTCAATAATTTCACACCTTACAAAAAGCTACAACAATATATTTTTTACATAATCCTACCGAAATTCGTAGTCAAATTTGACAACATAAATCCGATACTAGTCGGCGAGGCAAGTGGACAAAACGCCTTATTAATTACTCGAAGGACGCTCCTCAGGCTAATCCCTTATCAACTTTTACGACACCCACGGGAGGAAATGGGTTGTTCGTATTCTGAGCCGGCACCACAAGGCCGTCGACGACGATGAAAAAAGATGCATTGCGCGAGCGATCTAAGATGATTGACGCGTTCAGTCCAAAGTAACATATATACATCAATGGTTCAGTCGTCTCAAGACGTGTTATCATTGGTCTCCAGTCACGAGTACGTTACACCAATAACTATAGATTAACACGATGGAATAGGTCGGTACGGGTGGCACCAACCGAACTCGCGCGACGTCACCGCAGGCTGCCTGAGCCCTTAATGATCACCTGAAAACATCTTTCATGAAATGTGTTAGGCATATTTTCAATATATGTGAAATCCAAAGGAAAGTTCTCTAGAAATATATTTAAAAAAAAACTTTTTAATATTATATTGTTTTATAAGTCAAGACTTTTGTGATTTTTATCATAGGCAGAGATACATTACTGTAGACACCCAGAAAAATAGCAAATGCACGAATTACATTAAACTGCCATGGCCTTTCGTAAAGAAATGAACGATAGGTATACAAAATAAAACACCGGCAAGCGTCCTAATCCAACATTTAAATAAATATCGAAACTCCAGACTTATTTAATTTCTCGGACTGTTACCAAATATAACCGTATAACAGCCACCATAGATTTTAGTATTGTATAAACGTAGATACATCTGGCACTTTTGTCTTACACTAGTACTAATAACTAATAACATCACAGTTACTACGGTGTTCGTTCGTCGACATGATAAGATGCCGCAAAGAACTAAGTAACGTTAGTGATGTTGCGGGGGAACGTAGACTGGCCATTGGTATACCGGTGCCCTTGCTGTGCCCTGGAATAAAAAATAAAAATAAAGAGACAACACAGAGTAGCCGCAAAGTAAATAAATCTATAGTTAAAAAACGAACTTAAGAATCATTGACGTTGCTACTAGATAGAGTATGATTTCGATGATGGATGAACTACATTTTTACATTGCATTATACCTCTTTTTTTATTGGTGTCCAGTGGAAATTCTACATGTTCCACAACTTCCTTCGCCCCGGGGAAGGGCGAAGGGGCATGCCGGACTCCTACCGGCTAAAACCACTGCAGCGGTCATCTTCGGCACCGAAGGGAGGCTCCAGGTCCTCGTAAGATCACACTAGATCCGCCCATTGGTGCCACGCCTTTAGGCACATCTCAGAGGGGATGACTGTAAAGCGGTCACCCCCTCTAGCGGAGTGCAGGCGGCTGTAAAAAGGCCGCCCCCCAGGCACTTCTCGGGCAGGATTTTAAAGGATCTACCTAGGTTCGGCCAAAATCCACGCTCTGGGTCTGCAGATAGCGCCTCACAAAACCGAGGCGCTATGGTTCCACAAACTGCCGCGGAGCAGAGAACCACCCAGTTCGTGGATACGCGTTGGTGACGCGCAAATCAGGGTGGGCCAGTACATGAAGTACCTGGGGCTCACCTTGGACAGTCGTTGGGGCTTCGAAGAGCACTTCGCACGCCTCGTCCCCCGAGTCGAGAGGGTAGTGGGTGCATTGCACCGGGTGCTGCCCAATCTCGGGGGACCGAGCGAGGAGGTTCGCCGTCTCTACGGGGGCGTCGTGCGGTCTGTGGCCCTCTATGGGGCGCCTGTATGGTCATCCCGGCTGTCAGGCGTCCGGCGCTGCAGAACCAAACTTCACAGTCTGCAGCACAGAGTGGCTATACGGATCGCACGGGGATACAGGACAGTGTCCTACGAGGCGGCAACTCTCCTGGCACGCTTCCCGCCTTTCGACATCCAGGCGGAGATGGATGCGTGGGTCTATGACCAGACACGCTCCTTCCGCCACAGTGGGGAAAGCGTGCCTCCAGGGGCGTTTGACAGAATGAGGCGGCTGGCTCGACGGCGCGCACTCGAGATATGGCGACAACGCCTACAGTTGCAGTTCGCGACCAAGCGCGTCGTCGAGGCCATCCTGCCACTCTTCGGAGCCTGGCTCAGAAGGAGCGAGCGCGTCACCTACCGTCTGACGCAGGTATTCACTGGTCACGGTTGTTTCGGTGCGTACCTGCACAGAATAGGACGCGAGGTTACGGCACAGTGCCACCATTGTGGAAGCGACCAGGATACCGCACAGCACACGCTCGAGGAGTGCCCTGCGTGGGCGGCCGAGCGGCGGATCCTGGTCGATCGGATCGGGCAAGATCTCTCTCTGCCGGCAGTAGTGTCGGCTATGTTGGCAGAGCATACAAATTGGAGTGCAGTGGTCTCCTTCTGCGAGAGCGTCATGCTCCAGAAGGAGACTGCAGAGCGGGATCGGGAGAGGGCTGATCCCACACGGAGAAGGACGAGGCGGCGCCGGGGCAACAACCGTCCCGGCTCCCAAGTCCAACACGCCTGAGCCCCCCGCCGTCACTACACGGTGGGGGGCCTCGGGGGTCGCGGGCGCGCAGATTGGGGAGTCTGCGTGCTCACACCGAGCGACCCCCGGGAAGACGGTGGCGCGCACGTGGTCACGTGCCGCCGTGTGCGCAGCACAGCGCAAAGCGAGGCTTGGGGGGATCCTTTACAATCCTCCCCGAGAAGTGCCTGGGGGGGCGACCTTTTTACAGTCGCCTTCCCTCCACTAGAGGGGGTGACCGCTTTACAGTCATCCCCTCCGTGATGTGCCTAAAGGCGTGGCGCCAATGGGCGGCTCTAGTGTGATCTTACGAGGACCTGGAGCCCACCTTCGGTGCCGAAGATGACCGCTCCAGTGGTTTTAGCCGGTAGGAGTCCGGCATACCCCTTCGCCCTTCCCCGGGGTGAAGGAAGTTCCATGTAGAATTTCCACTGGACATCAATAAAAAAAAAAAAAAAAAAGGTCCGCAATTAAATGTCGATGAATGTCATGTGTATATGTAACGTATAAAAGTGTCAATATACGAATGGTTTATCTGACATAAGAATAGAATATAATCGTTTATTCAGAAATTAGGTCCTAACAGACACTTCATCATATTGAAACGACGGAGGGCATTTCACTTCACGTTCATGTTTATTCATAAATAACCTCGAAGAAAGAATGACTTTAGTTTATGTATGTTAAGATAAAAAACGTATTAAAGCAGAATCCACAATAATAAACTGAAAAAAACCAATGTTACAAAAAATCGAACTACGATGACAATGCAAATCATTAGTTTTAGCACTCCGGTACTAAAATTTTGTGGCCTCAATTCTTCTGCCTCACTATATTTTTATGCTATCGCGAAATCAGATCTCAGCAGCGAAATAAAATAAAATAAGTTATTTCACATTCATACTTATACATACATTAATTCACATACATACTGTGTTAAATTACAAAGTAAAGGGAAATGCCCATTAATGCCTGAAATGAACCGATAGTTCTAAATTATATCTAGAATTAAATTTGAGTTATTTAATCTCAAGTTTGTTTAACTAGGGTGAAAGTATAACTTTTTATTACAGACTTCAAAAATGAGGAGGTTCTCAATTTGACAAAATAAAAATATTTTTTTAAACTACATAAGATAAATCCTCTTTTAGGCTGTATGACCCACATGTCCTTTGCCTTACTGATAATTTGGAATTACCCATGACTGCATCTAATGATTTATTACATTAAAGTAATTCATTCGTTCGCTTGATTTAATTATTTTGAGTTCGCGACTTTAATTACGGACTGCCTGAATGTTGTTTTATTGTTTAATTATTACTTATCAATCAGGCCTTTTTGGTGTGGTAGATGGACGATCCCCTTTTAATGAGTATAAACATTTAGACAGTGATAGGGGTGAACCCGTTCCCTTACTCCTATACAACTGGTGGCATTTTCTAATGGCGGTAGGTCTGTTATGGAAACAGTCCGGCTAGGTAAGTAGCACCACGGTGCACCAGTTATTCTACTGCCAAGCTGTAGTGTGAAATCTTTAGATATTACTGTGTTCTGGTTTAAAGGGCACTGTAACTGGTGAAATTACTGGGCTTCATTATCATAATCATATCATATTAGCCAGAAGGTGTCCACTGCTCAATAAAGACCTACCTCATAGATTTACACAATTGTGACATCATTTTGGAGGGAACTTCTCAATACCCACCACGATTGGCAGGTGGGTTGGTAAGCGCAGTATCCACAAAAAAAATACTGGGCATAAGAGACTAAATAACGAATGTTGCAAGGTGACGAGCGCAGTGTGGTGCCACGCAGGACTAGCCCTAATATTATTATTATTATTTACGTGTATAGGCAGGCGTGACGGTATCCACCAGTTGAGTAAATAGCTCATCTTGTCACCAGGTTGTAAAAACTACTTTTACGTTTACTCACTTCTCGAGAATTCCTGATGTTCCGTCTCGTAGCATCCTTCTCATATTTCCACTGGAAGTCACTGGCGGAATCCGCTCCAGTTACTCCCACATCATGATTCTCTACATTATTAACCTTAGCATCCTCTTGTCTCATAGGCTTCTGCTCATTCGTGTAAACAGGGAAAAAATATCGGAGACCAACGCCAGGTAAGTTCTGTGAGCCAAGGATCGATGGTTTATCATTTTGGATTGATTTAACAGGCTGGACTGGTATATAAGAATTGACGAAACGTTGCGCGTTGTTGAGGGGCAGTGGGGATGGAGAGTTGTAGACCACGCTGGTGTATCTCGGCTGGGGTACGAAGAAGGGAGGTCGCCTGTGGAAATAAATTTTACGTTTAGTTGGATTATACTAAATAGTATGTGAGTTAATATGTAAGATTCCTAAGTATAAAATCTCATATTGGGTAAATATAATCAGTAATATATAGGGTCCAATGAAATAATGAACTTTATTTCAAGGGACTATCAGTATCTACCGCGCGAACCTTGCTCGCTGAAAAAGCGTTAATAAAAAACAGGTTTAAAAAAAATTGTTGTTATATTAGATCATAAATTATTAAGTTGATTATGAGATTAAATAAAAAACAATAACTATTTTACAAAAGAATATTTTATTTTATTTGTTAATAAAGTTTATTATTGAATGATGAAATACTTATACAATATAATGTATTCATGTCACAGTAAGATAGCCAAGTCCGTTGGCTAGCTAAGTGGCAATCGCGCGACAAAATCAAATTGACATTCCGATTTTTCGACAATCGCCATAAGGGTAAGTACCGTTTCGAGGTACTCTTAACATTTATTGTAATAAAATATTGATGAGTGCAGAATGTTTATCTTTGTAACTGTTATGTTAGCGTGTGACTGTTTCACTAAAAACTTCAAAATTGTGTTTGAAATAAATATGCAATAGCTAAATAATTTTGTTGTTCTTGTATAGCATGTAAGTACAGTACAGTAAAGGTAGGTAAAACTACATACTTGAATATAGGGTTTGTGATGTCTGATGACTATCTCACTCTATATAATTTGTATTGCACCTATTTTATTTCATAGTTAACACGAATATATTATTTAATAGGGTAATGTAAGGATTGTTAAGTGGTGAAAAGTCGTAGAAAAAATACACAGCTTTAAACAAACAGTTTTTATTCAATTAGTATTCTTATGATCTTAAACATTAAGTTACATAAGTTTTAGAACATTTTATTTAATAGTAAATAGTGACTAAATAAATAATGTAAGTAAGTAGGAATATTAAACATTTGTAACACATTAACTGACTTAAAAGCCTTATTTTACAATTATGTTCTATAAAAAATAATACTAATTGACACAATGTACCAATAATAACAGATGTATACTCAGTATACAGTGTTTACACAAATAGTATAACGAAAACATTATATAAGACAGATCCAGATTGCAATTCACTTAAACAAATAAATGAATTACATTGTAAATCTTGATCTGTATATTGGGGATCTTCATTAATAATATGCAGACCAGTCGTCGAAAAATTCCTCATAAAACTTTTCTTCTTTGGGTCTCCTATTGTTATGGAAAAAGGTATTAACTTTTATTCTAATAGAATTTCACTAAAATTCATATTATTATTTTTTCGATAAATAAACTTCCATGCATTTGTAACACAATGTCCATGAAAGCGTATCAGAGTTGGAGCATGCGGATTAAATTTACTTATTTTGGTATTGGTGGAATTTAACAATTAGAGGGACTGTTCATTATAATATTAAAGAAATGTGTGTACCTAGTAACGTACGGACGCGTTCTTCAGAATAAAGAGACGGTATGATCTGTGCTACGTGTCGCAGGTACGACCCGGTACAGAACAAATATTTGTATGACCTACAGGCAGTTTTTCCAGGTTTGGGTATTTGTGCATGTGTTATTTCATCATTTTCATCATCATTTCGGCCGAATCCACTGCTGGACACAGGCCTACCGGAAAAATCACCACAACGACCGATATGGGTATGTTGTGCTCATTGGGGGCCCATCCTCCGGCTAATCCCTTAGTCGACTTTTACGACACCCACGGGAGGAGATGGAGTGGTGGTATTCTGAGCCGGCACCACACGGCAAACACACGGCGGTGATAATTAGGTATACTGCAATTTGTATCCACGACACAAGACAAACCAAGCCCATAGGAACGAAACAAAAACTGATCAAAGAGAGCCATAAGCTGTCTCTTCAGTCGTACGTCGACAATAAACATTGCTTCATTCTGGCAGAAAGATGTTGATAAATATCTATACCATTTGCTACTATCTGTAATAAATGTCGTATCTTGGCAATGCGTGGTTCTTCCAAAAAGGAGATATGTTTGATGATGCGAGTAATAATAGCTCCTGTTTGGCAAGTAGATTTGTGTTTACAGAGTCAGCCGTCTCGTAGTGATAATTCTGGCCTTCACGGAGTATAACGGTTACCTCTTACTGACATACAGTGCTCATAGCCAGTTGCACTCTCTGGTTGGTTTAATTTTTGTTGGGCTTCTCGCAGACATTTCCATTTCAAAGAAATGTGGCTGTTTAAACGGCGGTTGATACCGCGAGGGGATCCGAGTGGATTAGGGCAGAGTCGAAGAAAAGAAAGAAGATTATTGCAGTTCATTGCGCATGCACCAGGGCGTACCTTTGGCCTTATGCATGTTTTTTTTGGAGATTGAAGATTGGGATTTTGGAAAGTTGGCGGTTGGAGTCTACGCAGAGGAGAAGACTCAGCGTGTGCGAAACCGACACTGGCATGGGTCATAAATGACCAAATGCACGTTGTGTAAATTCTCACCTTATTCTAAGGGACAATTTACTACGAGCATTCAATAGGCAATGAAGGCGATCGAATGCAAAGTCGGTAAGATTTGTGTATTCTTGAAAGGACATATTTTTATCGAAGGTGACTCCAAGATATTTGTCATGCGGTTCTCAAGGAACCCATTGACCTAACATCGAGATCCGTCTGACGCGAGGATGCTCGTTTCACAGTTAGCAAAATAAGACGGCTTTGATTTTGGTGGAATTGACGTCGATCCACCATTTCCTAAATATACGGATATTAGCTATATTGTTCGGGCTGTAGCCAGAGTAGTTATACGGCCATTTCGTCGGCGAAGATTGCCAACTTTGATGAATTAATGGGTCGTTTTGGGATGTCGCTGATATACAGCGAGAACAATAATATGGCTACCATGGATCCTTGTGGGTCTCCGGTTGTTATGAGACAAGGGAAGAGTGCTCCCTCGATGCGATAGCGGAACCTGCGATTCAAAAAGTAGTCTCGGATTATGAGTACGATACGGTCAGGAGCTCTGCGTTTATACAGCTTATATAATAAACAGTTGTGCCAGACTTTGACAAATGCTTTCACCACATCGCAAAAGGGTACTCCCATCATCATGCCACGGTAGTATCCGAACATGATATGTGCATCTAATCGGTGGATTTGTTGTACATAAGAGTGTTTGGCTCGAAAGTCAAACTGTTCATCGGTAATGAGTTTTTTGGTTTCGGTATAATTCTTTAATCGGAAATAGATAATCCACTCATATATCTACATAAGGTCATTGAGAAGACTTATGGGGCTATAACTTCATCATATCGGCCCTTTATACGTCCACTGCTGAACAAAAGCCTCCCCCATAGATTTTCACAACTGTCTCATCTTTTTGGGGGGTATTTGCCAATACTCACCACGCTTGGCAGACGGGTTGGTGAGCGCAGTATGGCTACCGTTTCACAGAAGGGACGCTGCTGCCCATCCCTCTGGTTTAGATTTCCTCAGTCACCTTTTACGACATCCACGGGAGGAGATGGAGAGGTGCTATATTCTTAATCCGGACACCACACGAGAGTAGTATACTACAAGAGTAGCTATAACTTGTGGGCTCACAATTTTTTTGCCGAGTTTGTGGATACCAATAACTGTGGTCGTGGAAAGAGATTGGTTTTCAATGCCGAATTAAAAATAGCGGTCAAAAAAGACGGTCTGGGAAGAGTTTAACCACTTTGTTGGTGATACCGACTTTACCAGGGTGAAGATTTTTCACTATGGTCGTGACTTCGTCTGCCATGACTAGAGTGAGTGGGTCGTCGGGATCATCGGCAGGCGGAATAGCGGCTCAACGTTCAACTTCAGCGTCGACCTCTGAGAGGTGAGCTTGGTCTCATTTTGGCCGAATGAAGTCCACTGCTGGACTCAGGCCTCCCCCAAAGATCACCACAACCACCGATATGGATGTGTTGTGGGCTCATTGGGGGGTTTTGCCATAATCGCCACGCTTGGCAGGCGGGTTGGCGATCGCAGTTGAGTTGTTAATGTACTCGAAGGACGCTGCTGCCCATCTTCCGGCTAATCCCTTAGTCGACTTTTACGACACCCATGGGAGGAGATGGGGTGGTGGCATTCTGAGCCGGCACCACACGGGCTTGGTCTACTGGTAGAGTACTGTGGGGTACATTGTGCTTCTAGACTGTCGGCTAGGCATTGTAATTTTTCATCGTCATCAAAGGCTGGTCTTTGGTTGGGACGATTGAGAGGGGGCATAATGTCCGATGTGTAAGAATTCTGTTTCCGTTACAAATGCCAGAACGCTATGTTGGTTGTCTCTAATCACCTAATACCTTATGCTAACTAGCCTCTCGGAACTCTTTTACATGTTTCTTTATTTACCCCATTTGACGCAAATGGGGTGACTGATCGGTATACGATCGGCGAGCTTAAGAAATGCTCAGCGCGAGCAGTCTATGGATAGGAGATTGCATAGTGGTATTTGAACTGAGCGGGTCTGTGCTTTCGAGGGCCCTTAAATCGTTGGTCCTGGTTGATGTCATTAGACGGCTGTCTTTAAGCCACGTTGAATTCCTTCGGGTGGCATGTATTAGTCTGACACAAGCATTCAAACGTAAGTATTAACACCGTTAATTAATAACGAATTTTCTAAAAGATTTGCGATGACGGCATTGCGATTGCTGATGTCAAGTAATAAAATGCAACTATGGCAACCATAGTTGCCAACCATATCTACAGAAGTCAAATTAATGTTAATTCGTTTATGTTCTACCCGTTGCTGTACAACCGTCTGAATTAACAGATTGCTTGGTATAATCTTCAGTGTTGTTACAGATGATAACAATATTGAAGATATAGAATATATATAATTAATCAGTATTATCAGAATCTTACATATTGCTTCCTCTAACCTTTGCAATGTTGATAAAGGTATATTATATAAAATGGAAAGTTACCATTGAGCATTAGGATCGGGAGTGTCATTGGTGTTTTCCTCCCAAACAGGAGCAGGGATCCGTTGTGGCTGAGGTGGTAGCGATGGCTCTGGCGTGGGAGGCTCGATGGGGCCTCCTTTAGTGCCGTACTTCACCATGATTGCATGTGCGCTTGATACGTACAGCATCAGGCAAGTCAGCAGCTGTAAAAAATATTAAGGTTATGACCTTGATTGCTTCAGTAAATAATAGAAGGTGGAACCCATTGGTTTAATAAGTGCCACCCACTTGTCCATCTAAGTTCATTAAGGAAGTAACTTCAGTTTAAGCGGGAGGTGTATTTTTGCGACTCGACAAAGCATTTAAACGGAAACATTTATTCTAATATACTAAAAGTAGTTATTTTTGAACGTCAACATAAGACACCGAAGGGTGAAGGGTTCACCACTCTGCACTTCATAAGGCTCGCATGGTTTTCCGTTTCACCAGAGAATCAAATCAGGAGATGTACGGTTTTCATCATACGTATGTAGCTTCACTGTTTGACTGCTTTACAGTAGTCCCGTCCGAGATGTGCCTAAAGGGGTAGCACCAATGCGCGGCTCTAATGTGATTGTATTGAGGATCTGGAGCCCCCCTTCGGTGCCGAAGATGACCGCTGCAGTGGTTTTATCTGGTAGGAGCTCAGATTACTCCTCCGGCCTTACCCGTACATGATGTATTTCCACCGGGTATATAATAAAAAACGTACCACGTCAGTGCTGGCACATCTGCATGAATATCTAGATATTCACCGCTAAGTAGTAATGTTTAACCTTTAGACAGGTACCGTAGCCAGTGAAATAACATAACGAATATCTCGAGGTGACGAGCGCAGTGTGGTGCCACGCAGGACTAATCCTGCTACTACGTCACTTTCCTTTGCTGATATAATTCCATTTCTTGAAGTTTGCCCATGTCATTGCAAATGCGTAAAGATGAGATTTTTAACTTTTATGCCACTTAAGTGCCCTTTATAAATTATATTTCTTTGAGTTCGCACAGACCAGTCAAAATGCCTATCACCATAAAGTTACCTTACGTCTACACAAAGCGCAATGTCGGTGTTATTGAATGTGTGTGTTTAATTTATATGAATATTTAGCATTTATTTAAGTGATTTGGCCGTGTGGTGTCGCCTAAGAATAACACCATCCCATCTCATCCCGTGGGTGTCGTAAAAGGCGAATAAGGGATTAGCCGGAGGATGGGCAGCAGCATTCTTTGAGTATATTTATAATTTAACTGCGATCGCCAATCCGTCTGTCAAGCGTTACGATTATGGCAAAACCCCCCAATGAGCACGCAACACATAACATATACCGGTCGTTGTGGTAATCTTTGGGGATCTGTCCAGCAGTGAACGATTTTCAGCTGGAATGATGGCGATGATGATATAAGTGAGTGTCGCTTACCAAATTTATTTTGTATAGTGTAATACAGTAACAGTAGTGCAGTTTTATGGTACAAATTTTAGTAATATTAGGTGAAATATAGATTTCGGCATGACTGGACTCGAGTTTATCCTAAGCTTCCATGTATAAATGGAAATCTTTGCACGGATACCACCAAAACGGTACGGTAGATTATCTACCGCAGTTACTATAATAATTTTAACGAAACCAGTTTGTGAATCTGACCTTCACGTTATGTGTAATTATAAGGAAGTCCCTTGAATATGTAACGTCCCTCATAGTTTCGTAATAATACTGTATTAAAAAAACAATAAAATTCATCACGTCTTGGTTAATCGAGATATGATATATGTATATATTATATGTATGTTTTCCTGTTATATTACAGTTCTATCCTCTTTGTAAACTAAGCGATGAGTAATATTTCTCAAACCTAGGTCTATTACCAGGATTGACTTTGCTCAAAAGAGCTGGGAGTGCGTTAATTATTAAGACTTATTTATACATCTTCAGTATTAAGCAAAGAGAAAATTTAGTATTTAGTTTCGACAGATCAGTACTTATTAATAGACGCGTTTTCATTTCTAAGCTTTAATAAAAATAAAATGTACTGAACCAACTAAATATCGTAAATCATATAGGTAACATGACAGCCATAGAATAAAACCGTACGGAGGAAACGTACTGGCCTAAAAGACTGTATGCTCTTACACCCGCCAGAAGATGCCGCTCTCTTCCCGACTAGAAATCGACTCACTGTTTATGACTAAAGTTATAGTTTGCACAGGAACAATTTTAGAAACAATAGACACTTGCTTAACAGCTAGAAACGTGTTAATAGTGCTTTAAGGCAAGTTACTAGTCTTGCACAAAGCGATTGCCCTCTGAACCCCAGCATTATCAAATCAATACGCGATGGAATACGGCGTTGGAAATGCTTTTCGATAAATTTCAACGTCAAGATTCAAGCAACCACTTAAAGTCAACGACATTATACTTGTTTCCAAGATGGACTAAATTACGAATTTTGTATTCAATAACATCACTTGGCATAATTATGACTGTGCTTCAGTACTTAATGACATGTTTTCTTGCCAATGACATTGAATTATGTTGCTTGGCAGTTAAAGGTACAAACCAGTTTTTGCAATGCATCGATTACAATATGTATCGAATTCAAAATAATAATCATAGATAAATTACACCTGTGTCGTGAAACTTTTGTTGATTACTCATCCCGGTGTAATATTTATAACAATATGGAATAAACAAAAAACGTAGCGCGGGCCCGTTATACACATGTAGACTGTTATTTAAAAGTAAGATCATAAGAAGAACAACTTTAGTGGCTATGTATATTTAATAAATCGGATTATTAGTGAATAATAAAACTTGTATAACAGTAGATTTACCCAGAGATCTTACTAAGTTTGCCATGAGTAAATGTAAAATCATCATTCACCACAAAATAATATCCACCAAATAAGTAAATAACAATATACCAAAGCTACCAGGAAACTCCCATTGCACCAGGTAAAGAATAAATTTAAAATGTTGGTTATAAGAACGGTAATTCTACAAGAAAAAATATTTGTTTGGATTGAAATTTATTTTAATTGCAATTAATATGTAAATAATAATGATACCTACATGTACAAATACTTTTTCGACCTGCCCTGGTCCCAAGTTATTTGGGTATGGTGCAATATGTTAATCATATTGCAAAGGTTTAGGCAAAAAAGTTTTATCGGTAGCCGCCTGCCTGATACCAAACCCTCCTTGGGTACGCTAGTGTTAGAGGTTTACCCACCACCTGCACGTAATTCAAAGTGCTTATTGGTACGCGCTGGGTTCTAAATCCCCTTAGTCTTACCCTTAGAGTAGGGTACTCTAAGGGTAAGACTATCTATTTATGATCGGAGCTACATGGCACAATACAATACAATACTCTTTATTGTACACCAAAAATAACAAAAATTTGATCCAATGTACAAAAAGACATGTACAAAGGGCGGTCTTATCGCACACGGCGATTTCTGCCAGACAACCTTAGCACATGTATAAATTATAAAATGTTATTGATTTAATATTTGAGATGAAAAATGTAATATAAATAATAATAATAATGATAATGTGAGTTAATAATTTCGATATTTGTGCATGTGATTTAATATTTGTTTGCTATTTGATAGAGCGGAGCATGACTCTATCTATATAATATGACCTTATTAAATTAATGTTCCTGCAAGTAAATGATCCATTTAATTAAATTCTGGTTTCTTAAAATTTATATTCGTTGTTTTGTTACAATTATTTCACGGCTGCGAATTCAACACGAAACATTAACTATAATATGGTCATGCATATGTTTGTAGAGAATTTCTTACTAAATCTTCTTACGCTGCAAATAAAGCATTAGATTAAATTGCAATGAAAACCCCATTCCCATATAAACGTGGCCAGTTTCCGACAAATAGCAGTTTTTTAATTAAGACAACTTCGTCCAATCAGCATCACACATCTTCATCTCACAGCCTTGACGCACTTAGTTCAATGCTTATCTTTCTCACGCGAACATCTTTTTCTTCTATATAACATAGTAGCTAGTTTTTTCCCGAAATTTTATCTGTTAAATGCTCTGCAAATTGCGCACTTTTTATACCGGTTGCCATTGTTTATGTAAAGTTAGCACATCAGCTATTGCAACCATCTTGAATTTCCAAACTTACGATAATAAAGTACGACTGCGCATTATCAACATATCTGGGTGATTTTATTAAGTCGAGCATCAAGTGGATTGATCTAAATTAATGTTTGTAATGGGTTCGTAACATTCAGGGGCGAACAATCTTTGTTAAAATTAGATGGTATCAAAGTATATAACCGTTTTACATACCTGTAACCTCGCCGAGATTTTCATGTCTGTTTGTTTGTTTGTTTGTGTGTAGTCTACCTTGGCATTCGTTACTTCTCGCTGCAACAAAGTTAAAATAAATTAGTATAATTTGTCTGAAAGTCCATTCACAAAAGTTGATAGTATAATAACATGCCACCTTTTCTTTAAAATTGAGAACAGCTCCGGTAATTGTAATAACAATAATTCAAATTATATTTCATCGTGGTTGTCAAGATATTACAGCCATCAACAGCCCGTACTTACAAACAATATTGGTACGAAAACATTAGATTAGGTTGGTGAATTGCAGTAATTATTAGGAAAAATATTTTTGTTTCAAAATTTATTACTACTGGTTGTATATGATATGAAAGAGATTCACAAAAAATGTGTTTGGCATTTAAGATGCGAGTTGAACCATGACAAAGATTAAATAAATCGAATAATTATCAATGCTAAAAAATCTGTAGAACCAGATGATGTATTTTAAATAGGATATATGTAATATGCTTGCCGTGTGGTGCCGGCTTAGAATACCACCGCCCCATCTCCTCCCGTGGGTGTCGTAAAAGTCGACTTAGGGATTAGCCGGAGGATGGGCAGCAGCGTCCTTCGAGTACATTAACAACTCAACTGCTATCGCCAACCCGTCTGCCAAGCGTGGCGATTATGGCAAAACCCCCCAATGAGCCCACAACACATCCATATCGGTATTGTAGTGATCTTTGGGGGAGGCCTCTGTCCAGCAGTGGACTTCATTCGGCCGAAATGATGAAAAATGATGATATGTAATAATAAATAAAAAAATATATAATGTACCTAATAAAAATTGATAACACACAATTGACACAAACCAAAAACACAAATTGTAGAAAAATATCCAATCAATAAACTGAGAATTTAAGACACTATAAATGTTTATATTATAGTAGGCTTACAGATGACTATATTAATCAGTTAAAGACTACAAAAGTACTATATTGTTCCCTAAAATGCATTTTTCAATATTTCACATCAAAATAATTAAAAGTTTAGACGAACTATTGCAAAGGTACTGTTTATGTTGTTATGAAATATTGAAGGAAGAAAGGTGAACAAGTTGGCGTATCTTGCAAGCATCACAATGCTACCAGTAAATAGAAGTTGGCATTTGTTAAAGTACCTGGTAACACAGCCTGCTTAGCGGACCATGTTGCAACTATTACAATAAAACTTAGCGATGACATGGTTAATAAGGTTGTACCTATCTGATAATGTTGTCAGTAATAGTAGTAACTATGTGGTCTGAATTGAAAGGAATCGTGTGGAAGGTAGGTAGCCATATCCCTGCTGTCAAGCCGATAGGCTTAAAATTTGAAAAGGCAAGAAAATTGTTAGACGATTCTCAAAATAAGTGGCATGAATACGTAAGTAGATATTGATACGGACAAATTACTAATGATGATCTATTATGCGTGGGAAAAGCATGTGTACTAAGCAATAAAATAAGCAAGAAAGGTTTGAATTTTTAATACTCGTTAATTTATTATATCCATTTCTGTTTTTAGCAGTAGCTAGTGTACTCTATAAAAGTGTAACTAGTGCATTTTAAAAATTGATTCAAAAATGTATAAAACATTACGGCTACCCACGTTTAACTTTAAAAGGAGAATCGGGGATCATAAATATTAACATCACAAAAGGTCAAGCGCTTCGATGTCTGTTATTGAAATATGAAGCCAATTATACGTAAGACCGAATATTTTTTTATAATTCCTTTTAACGTCATAAAACAATTAATTGCATGTAATATGTTTAAAACATTAATGTATTATGTGGTAGGCGTTTACCGGCGATTACATAAGTAAGTTCTAAGAAAACACTGACACTGGTAGAATTATATTCACATCATTAATTAATATTATAACCACGAGAGTAGATGACTAATTGTAGTACTAGATAGGTTGGCTTTAAGGACTTCTGGCTACATTTCGTTCCAATTGCATTTTACATAGAAAAACCGTCAGAATGCACGTGTATGCATATTATACATACTTACTTTTACGCTACCCAGGCACTGAAGCAGTTCGTCTGACGTAGGTATTCACCGGACACGGTTTATCGGTGCGTACTTGCACAGGATAGGACGCGAGATCACGGCACACCTCTGTGGGAACGACCAGGATACCGCACAGCACACTCGGATTCTGATCGATTGGATCGGGCAAGATCTCTCTTTGCCAGCAGTAGTATCGGCTATGCTGGCAGAGCATGAAAATTGGAGTGCTATGGTCTCCTTCTGTGAGAACGTCATGCTTCAGAAGGAGGTATTTCTACCAGATCAATAAAAAAGGCACTGAAGCGGAACGTGACGGCAGACAAATTACATAAAAATGTAATATTATCAAGATGATGTTGACATCTGTGCTTTCTGCCACATTATAAATGCAGTTATAAACGTATTGTTAAATGCTAGTCTACTAGTCAAATAAAAATAAATTTAATCTCCACAATCAAAGCAAATATTAGTATGCCATTGACCAATTATTCATGTCTCCGCTTGACTCGCTCCGCCTTAGCTTAAAGAATAAACAGTTACGCCAATTACAATTTATTTTCAGAGCCGGGAGAACATCATCTATTATAAATGATGTTGACGTGCGAAGAACTTAGTATATTAAACGTTCACTATCCCGAATCAATTGTATAGATTCATTCAAAAGCAGTAGCAATTACAAATATAATAATGTGCTTAATTCAAAATTAGTTATTTGATTTGTACTTGGGTCACGAGTTCGATTATTATGATCAATATGTTATGAAAATAGACCTTGTAAAATTTGGTACGTGCTCAAAAATCATGCAATATCATTTGAGTACTAAAGAGATATTGATGACTAGATTTGCTTTCATAATTTAATTCATAATATTATTTTGATTACACTGCAATTTATACATCTACAAGTAGAATTAATATTGTTTGACAGCCGTAATTTTTTTTTTCAACTTGGTGCACACCCAAGCGAATAAAAAGGTTATTCTTACGAAATAATGAATATTTATTTATTATAAACAATAAACTATATAATAAACAATAGTTAATATAACTATATTTTTATTGATCTATTGCTTTTACATGTAGTAAACAGGGGTATTTTTAGTTTTACCTTTAAAATAAAATAAGTAAACCATCCCTAGTCCCAACCAGGTGAATTGTGTGATTATGATTAACTTGTGTTTTGTTATTTCGTGATGCAACCTTCGATCAATTTATACGTAAAGATAAGCCATAAATTGGTGTGTATTTGTTTATATTTAATTACCCGCGTGATGAAAATAATCTTCACGCTCTTATTAACATACGGGCTAAATGTATGAAAGCTATGATAAGCACCATTCGGAACAACTATATCCTCCTTCCATGATCATCCTTACGTTTCCAAGTCAAAGACTGATTTGCTCCATGAACATTAGCCTGACTCATTACAGCGCTAGAACCGAGATTTACGCAAACAGCGATAAACGTAAAAAACGCTACATTTTGACTATACGTCTACGATGTCATCCGGGTCCAGCCATCCAGCGCAAAGTCTATGGTTCAGGACTTAAAAATTTGAGATCGTGGATATGCCCTTACAGTCTGTACTCTTCATTCTTTATTCTTCTTATCTAAAGCTATTTTATAACGAATATCGCTGTGTTTTACTTCTGATAGATAAAGGTACACACTTTTTTATGACCTGAACATTTTCTGCTCCGAAGAGCTATCGCTGTTTGATTTTTATAGTATTAGGAACCAGAAAGATGCCTTCAATGCTATCCATTTTATGTGTTCTTAGTACATGAATATCTGATATACTTTAATGGTTAACTGAAACGACAGCCGTGTGAAGAAGATGCCATCGCCAATATTTGAACACGTACACGAACATGAACATCAACTTACATCTTTCTACATGTTAGTGCCATATTGTTAACCCCATCACCTGTGTCTGTCAATATAACCCATTTCCCACAATTAACTTAATCGCGTTCTGTAAGGTGGCCAGCAGCTGTTACATCCAGTTTTTATCGAATTTCCACAACACACAGCAAAATATGTTCGTCAATTTGTTAAATAAGCCACTCTGTCCATTCTGAGCGATGATTAAACATTTATATTCACGACGCCAGCTCTTAAGAATGTAGCGACATGAAATAAATATGATTATCGATTGGATTACAGTTCACGCGTTAGTTGGCGAGTCGATGTCAGACGTCGATCGTTCAGTGAGATGTGATAAATTAAATTAAGTTTATTAGTCAACGCCACGCTTAGTTTCCTAACAGAGGTGTATTTCTCCCTAAATGTGCAAAAGAATTTGTCATAAATTGGCGGCTACATGTTCAGGCGTATAAGCGGCTTCTTTTCCACTATAAATCAGGAATGCCCGATTCCTTGTACGTACATGATTGTGAAACGCTTTTTGCTGCCAACTTGTTGGTTAATTTACAATTGGTTGTGTTAATCCGATATTCGACGCGTGCCATTTACATTGCGGTGTGGAGAAACTGTTCTGCGGTTACCGGTGGATTTTCTAAGATACGAAGTAACCACAAATGTTATCGATATTATTGTTTTACGTATTCTGGAAGTACGATAATTGTAATTAGCTTTTTTGTCTTGTCTTCATCATGTGCCTAGTACATTTATAATTATATAGAAAATTCTATAGCGGGTTCCGTGTGATTCCAGCAAGGAATTGGCTTCCTTTCTTCACTCATAAGTGTCGTAAAAGGCAGCTAAGGGTTGATATCAAGAGTATGGGCAGCAGCATCCTTCTGTGTATTGATAACACCATACTACAATCTGCCAAGCATGGTGATTATGTCAATATCATTATAATATCTGACGGCTTATTGTAGGGAAAATTGGGATGTTTAGGAGTGGACGTTGACGGTCTTATGTATGCTTTAACAGATATCTTACTCTTAAAAGAAGTTTATTTTCTCATAATTGTTTATTTAAGCGCACGGTAAGATAGGAATATTCTAATGTAGTCTTTCTTTTTTGTGTGGTTTGTGGCCAATCTTGTGTCAAAGCAAATACAAGCCACCCAGAAGGCCTTCCGACATGGCTTAACGACTGTCGTCTAATAAAAACAACCGGGACCGAAGATTTCACGTGCCCTCTCAACACGGAGACGCTCAATTTAAATACTCCTATGCGGTCACCCATCCATAATCTGACCGCACCAACTTTTGCTTAACCTTCCCGATCGCTTACCGATTGGTGAGTGCAAAATATTAAGAGCGCCTCAATCTCAAAAAAATCTTCAAATAAGCCAAATACTGGCACTTATAAAACGTCAGAACTTTGCACGGTTCCAATTAGTCCTTCTCCCTAGAAGAGCTGGCAAGAACTTCCATAAAGACGGCAAGAAACTCCATGACAATATGTTTAATGTAGTAAAATTACTTCAACACAACCGACTCAACAATCACACATAATCTATTCGATCAGTCACATGATCAAGTCTCTCAGTTGAGTCAAATAGATATCAGAAATAGAACAAGATCAATCTATGTATAAATGTAATGGTTATTTTGATATGCTTAAAGAGGTGCATCAAATATTAGATTGCCTAGTATTCGGTTATTCGGTACAATCAGTAGTCAATACTAAAACAGTTTTGCAGTAGGCAATGATACCGAGGAGCGTAATTACGAAACTATGTCAATGAAGTGCAGTGACATATAATTTCAATTAATAGAGTTAATCAATCAATGTGCATAGTGATTCAATTGTCTTCGTTGTGACATTCCTTAAGGAATTGCACGCAAACTAATATATTTTAGATAGAGGCGAATTTAATTTTTATTAAGTTAAATTAAACTTGACGTGCACCAAAGTAAAGTCGATATTACATTGCGCTTGATTTCTTTATGGTAATGCATTATTTGAAGTATGTGACACGTTATAGCAGTGATATCAACCATTGTACGCGCTGCAACTCGATCATAATTTGTCATTTTACGACGATAACTATGTGTCAATAATCAAGGACTGGTTCTAGTATATTGCTTTGCTTCTCTTATAAGACAAGTAAAGGAGTAGGTAATGTGATATTATGTTAGTAATAACTAATAACACATAAATGAACCCACGCTAGGCCAATGTGCCCTTTTTTATTGATGTCCAGTGGAAATTCTTCATGAACTTCCTTCGCCCCGGGGAAGGGCGAAGGGGTATGCCGGACTCCTACCGGCTAAATCCACTGGAGCGGTCATCTTCGGCCCCGAAGGGGGGCTCCAGGTCCTCGTAAGATCACACTAGAGCCACCCATCGGTTCCACGCCTTTAGGCACATCTTGGAAGGGATGACTGTAAAGCGGTCACCCCCTTTAGCAGAGGCGACATTAAAAAAGTCCCCCGCCCAGGCACTTCTCGGGGCAAATTCCCATTAAAATCGATCCAGCCCTTTTGGAGATTAGCTAGAACAGACAAAGAAAAACAAACCTTTTTTTTTATTGTCATACGTCCCATATATACTTTCGTAGGCATTTAGTAAAAAGCCATTATTTTGAAATTACCACCAGACACTTCAATTTTACTTATTTGTATGGATGAAAGGTATTACAAAAAACATTGAGTGAAACGGTTAGAAACTCACATGTAAATGAATGAAAAAAAAGATTCATCTTCCCAAAGCTCAGTGCGTTCACAAAATAAACTAAAATGATTTATACATCATATACACTGCGAGTGCACTGCACTCAATCGCGAGGAAGCATTATAATTGGCCTGTTTCCTTGGCTCCGTGCCTTGACAGTGTGTCAAATAACAAAGAGCTAACATTAGTCAGACAGGTAATGCAAATGTTCCACCCACTCAGCCGTTCAACGTTACTCAATGGTTCGTAAAGAGTATGGAAGTGCAACTGTCACTAGCCAACTAGTTTTGCACTGTGGCGAGTTAATGTGATAGGATACCTGTCAATTATAATGCTACGGGAACTTTGTTTGCACAGCTTGTAAGTATAATGAATAAAATAAAAGAAGGTTAATAATGAAGACATTACGTTAGTGTAGATAGTTTATTTTTTATTCTTATGGTTGTTGAACACGCGCCTCCCAATGTTTGCTTCATTATATGTTTATACGGGAGATTGCTATAAACCAGGTATTCCGCCAAAATGACGACATAATTGTGGAAATCTATGGAGAGGCTTTTGTTCAGCAGTGTATGTCTTTTGTTGTTTTGTCTTATACGATGATAATGATGACTCGACTGGAAGGGGGATATGTAGTATATATTCAACTGTTTAAAACGATGTTTATGCTATAATTTCTCCTTTATAGTGAGTTTTAGTTTACAGGCATAAATCCCACATGAAGATATACCAGGAACATATATTTCTTCCATCCGGACTTTGAACCCGTGACTTATAATCCAAGATGCCGATGGCTTAGCCACTGTTTCATAGTGTTATCCGTTGTTATTAGCATATAGGAGAATATTGCCATCGCTTACTTCTTACGATACATATACCTAGTTCGAGTGAGGTGACCTTTACTGCTGGGAACTACACGGCTGACCACTTTGTATTTTCCACTTGATAGTACTGATTACTTGATAATAATAATTTCTTCATTAGGCTTGTCAACTAAAGGCTTAGTTTATGAATGCTATCCATTTGCTTTGAATGGATCCGAGCTATTCTGGACTTAACATTTTTTTAACCATTTTCCCGCTCTACTATTTCTACTGTCGTGAGGTCCATTTACAGACATAAATCTCACATGGACAAACACCCTGACCCCAAACAACTATCTGTAAGTCATACAAATATTTGTCCCATTTCGAAATCAAACCCACGACGCGTAGCACAGAAAGCCAATCGCCTAGCCACTACACCAACCGTGCCGTCCAATTCCAGCTTAACGATTTCTAGTCATCCATTGTTACTATATCCTTAAAAAATTACCCGACTACCCCAGGAGGAGGATAATGTCTTTCGAATTATGTATTATTATTATGTATATATGTCTGTTTATTTCTTTGGAACGTTCTGTAGCCTTGATGGATTTTAAGATATGAGATGTCGTTAGATTCGTCATAATCGTTAATCTTAATAACATAGGGTGTAATATTGAAATTAGGCTTATGCTATTCTATCCCATAGTTTTTTACAATCGCGTTTTACTTGTTACTTAAATGTTTTCTATTCTTACTCAGTATTATGATTTAAAGTCCTAAACATTCTAGAGGTGTTAACTGTAATAAATAACGAACGTATTTCGCGTTAAAATATTTAACAGCTAATGTCGGAAACTCGTTAACCATGTTATTAATAGCTGATCCAACTGTGAACAATAAATACAAAAGCTTCAACTTCGTATGTTAGTGACACAGGCATCTAGTTATTTGCAATACATTTAATACTTATTCCATTCTACATATAAACGGCGCCATTTTATCATCAGAATGAAATAAATGTACGGCTGTGTTGGGGTCACAGTTTTGACCATTTTTTTTATAACCCATTGACGAGATGAGCATGTCATCTATCTGGTGGTAAGCGTATGCCCGTGACAAGGCACTACACTGTGCTCGTCAATTTGAGACATTTAGTGTTTAGTTTCCTGTTACCGTTATTTTCACTAGCTAGAGTCTTAAATTCGGAGCATAGTTCTGTTTAAAGTTTAAACACCAGTTTTTTTATTGGTGTCCAGTGGAAATTCTACATGGAACTTCCTCCACCCGGGGAAGGGCGAAGGGGTATGCTTGACTCCTACTAGCTAAAACCACTGGAACGGTCATCTTTGGCACTGAAGGGGGGCTCCAGGTCCTCGTAAGATAGATCACACTAGAGCACCACTGTGCTGTAGTGTGATCTATCTTACCTACCTAGCAGATTTTAATAAACCAATAAAGGTTCAATAAAGCCGGTGTTTAGACTATTCTAACTGTAAACATAGAAACCGAATAAGACTCTAAACCTTTAAACTTAAATAAAAACATCTACAAACAATAATTTAATAAATAATGAAACATTTAGTATTAAAAAGTGTGACAAATTTATTGACAAAACAGTATCTTATGTTATTTCTCTCATTTGTGCAGGGAACATTCCCCAAAAAACTTAAAATATCTACCGTAAAACCTCTACAAAATAAGACTATCATATCATATAATAAACAAATCATAAGTAACTACATAGGCTGCACTAAAAGTATCGGGAACGGAATATTTCCACTGTTCCTGTCATATTAAAATCTTTTTAATTGAAAACTCATTGGTTTTACAAATCGAATACCATTTATTTATTTAAAAAAGATTCACGGTCTTGTCACAAGGTTTTGTCAAACTTGTTTAGTCGTTGAGAAAATGGAATTGACTCTAGAAAATTCAAGAGCGATGATTTATTATGAGTTTCGAAGTGGTTTAACACAAAAACAGTGTGTTGACCGGATGATTTCTGCATTTGGTGATGAAGCCCCATCCAAAACCACAATTTATCGCTGGTTTGCTGAATTTCAACGTGGACGTGTCAAGCTCAGTGATGATCCTCGTCAAGGTCATCCAAAAACTGCAGTCACCCAAGAAAACGTTGATGCTGTGCGTAAGCTGATTGAGGAAGATCGACATGTGACATACCGCGAAATTCAGGCAACTTTAGACATTGGCATGAGTCAAATACAAATAATCTTGCATGAACAATTAGGTGTAAAAAAGTTGTTTTCCCGATGGATACCGCATTTGCTATGTGAAGAGCAAAAAGCGGCTCGCGTTACTTGGTGCGTCAGAACTCTCGAAAGATTCCACGCAGGATCCTCAAATGCTGTATACAACATCGTATCAGGTGACGAATCCTGGATATATGCGTACGAACCCGAAACAAAAAACCAGTCACGAGTTTGGGTGTTCGAAAATGAGTTAAAGCCAACAAAAATTGTTCGTTCACGGAGTGTTGCAAAAAAAATGGTGGCCACGTTTGTCTCCAAAACCGGCCATGTTACGACTATTCCTCTTGAGGGACAAAGAACGGTTAATGCAGAATGGTATGCTAGCATTTGTTTGCCACAGGTCGTTTCTGAACTCCGTAGAGAGAACTGCAACCGCCGCATCATCCTTCATCACGACAATGCGAGTTCTCACACCGCGCACAGAACAAAAGAGTTTTTAGAGCAAGAAAACATAGAATTATTAGACCATCCGCCGTACAGCCCCGACCTAAGCCCTAATGATTTCTATACTTTCCCTAAAATAAAGAATAAATTGCGTGGACAGAGATTTTCATCACCTAAAGAAGCTGTGGACGCCTACAAAACGGCCATTTTGGAGACCCCAACTTCCGAATGGAATGGTTGCTTCAATGATTGGTTCCATCGTATGGAAAAATGTGTCAAATTTCGCGGAGAATACTACGAAAAGCAATAAATACATTTTTAAATAGTAATGTTGTGTCACTTCCTTGATTCCCGAAATTTTCAGTGCCGCCCTCGTAGACCTATCACTTTAATACGAGTGTTTTCCAAAAAAGTACATAGGCTTTTTTATTTTTCTTTTTTAGTGCATATTTAAGATTTTCTGAATAAATTGAATGTTATTGTTGTTGAAAAAATGTTTTCCAAAGGAATAAAACACCACACTTACAGAATTCAATGTTATTAGAAATATAACTGAAAACATAGATAGAAAAAATGTGTTTCAGCAGTTTTCTATGACATGAGTCGGGCATTTGATTTTGTAAAACATAAAATATTATTAAATAAATACAACCTTTATGGGCTCCGCGGCAAACCACTACATTGGACCTCAAAAATCGGCTACAATGTGTTAAGATTGACAACATACGAAAATAATAAATCAGGAGTTCGCCAAGGAAGTGTGTTTGGTCCTCTTGTGTTCCTGTTCTACAATAAACAATGTTCCAAAAGTAACCACTCACCAATGCACTTTATGTGCAGACGATATATCAATTGTAACAGCAGACAGCAGGAGAGACTCCAAATATTCCGATAACTTAAATGCTACTATACAATGTATAACAAACTGGCTAAGTACAAATAACCTTTCGGAAAATTTGTCTAATACTAAAATAATACAATTTGGGAACTATAAAACCAAAACTCAAAATTTGGATGTGACCTACCAAGGAACAAACATTGATTGTGCAACAGAAAAAAAAATCTAAGAATTTGTCTAGATAATGCTTGGATTTTTATTTTTTGATTTAATTAGTTTATGCTTTGAGAAGGATACACAAAACCTTATGAGAAAAAGCTGCAATAACTGCTTACTATGGTTACGTCGAGTCAACTTTAAGATACTGACTACTCTTATGCGGAAACGTGACTAATATGAATAGGGTCTGCATTTCTTATAAAAGTGTCCCTGGTTCTGACGGTATCACCAACAACGTAGTTAAACTCTTCACAAACCGCCTTTTTAATGAACGCCATTTTTAACGCGGCATTAAAAACAACCTATTTCCACATATGTGTGTGTGTGTGTTATCGGTATCCTAAAACCCGATAAGCCAAAGTGCGAGCCCTTCCTTTTGGATTCACCTATCAAGAGACCAAACAAAACCCGTGTTGCCAGGCTGTAAAAGTACATTTGCACAAAATAACTTATATGGCGCTCAAAATCTATTATAGTATATTGACGACACGGTTGGTGCAGTGGCTGATACAGTCGACTGCTGCGCTTCGGGTCGCGGGTTCGATTCCCGCACGGGACAAATATTTGTATGATCTGCAGGTATTTGTTCTGGGTCTGGGTGTATTGTGTGTGGAATTTATGTTTGTAAACCCACCCACGACACAGGAGAAATCCTAGTGCGGGGCAACGTTTATATTAAAAAAAAAAACGAAACCGATAAGTCAACTCACTTTTAATACAAATGCACGGAACAAATATTTGTATGATCTGCAGGTAGTTGTTCCGGGTCTACGTCTATTGTATGTGGAATTCATGTCTGTAAACGTAACCACGACACAGGAGTAATCTTAGTGTGGGGCAAACTAAGAATTTGGTTGGGGTTTTTAAAAAAAGAAAAAGTAAAACAATCGTTTCAAAATGAATATTATAGATTATAGTACATTGTACCTATATAATAATACTTTAACAGACATTCAAACTAACCTAATTAATTACTATACAATAATGATTTGATTCACGTTATATGATTATTTGCATGCTGAGAAATCAGCGAAACATGCATGAGCTTTATATTATGTATCAATATTGTGTGTACGTGTTTCATGCGATCAATTATTTTATTAGTTTTTATTATTACATTATAAAACGGCAAGACACTCATATTTATATGGATGAAAAGAAAAAGACTGCGATAGGCTAAGTTGATTAACACGAATCACACAGCCTACTTGCTAAACATTCGTCTGCATACTCAACAAATCTCGCATCACATCTCATCACGCCGCCGCTAGACTAGCGAGTGTTATTAAATGACGAATAAAGCTAGATAGCGGCGACATATCCATGACTTGTAACACGGTACATGACACGTAACGTAAGCAACAGGTTGTACCAGGAAGGGTAAGTCCATATGATACACGCCCTTTCTCTGTTCGCGTTTCATAATAAATTTATTCTAGCGTGACAGTACTTAGATATGTGATACCAAAGTGCGTAATGTTTATTTTACATAACTTTATTTCGTCCTAAATTATTTATACGCCTCCAAGACACTATTAATACTATCTTAAGTAATCTTTCGTATTATTTCTATACTTATTTTGGCTGCTTAACATTATATATATACATATTTATGCAATATTGTCTTGAAATATTTCGTATTTTATCATCAACAATGATTTAATTCAGCGCTTAAAGTTCAATGTCATTTACTTATAAATACGATTTATAAATATTAAAATAATGATAAGCTAGCATGACGCATAAAGTCACATAAATCTTATGTATGTAAAACGTAAACTAAACGTGCATAAGTCATAGTAGCACACCTAGATATGAATAAAGTTTTTAACTTAATTATTTCTTCAATGCTCACGTTGAGGTAAGTATATAATTAAAACCATTATATCGAGCTCAGCATAAAGGCACCTGTTTTCAAAATAATATGTTTTTATTTCATAATTTATCATATTTACCAATCTACTCATAGTTTCTGTTCAACTCCACGCATAGGTAGGCACGATAAAAACCATTACATCGAGCTCAGCATAAAGGCACCTGTTTTAAAAATAATATGTTTTTATTTCATAATTTATTATATTTACCATTCATCTCATAGCTTCTGTTCAACTCCACGCATAGGTAAACACACAAAAATTCTCTTGAAATGTTAACGACCCCACACCTGCCTCAGATTAGTTTCAACTTAACACATTAGTATGTGCATTTAATGTGTTTGAACGAACGCACTAATGAATGCAAATAGTCCGTCAATTTGTCAGATGACGTCAGAGATCAGGACAAGGTTAGCTCGTCAATTCTATGCCACAGGTTTGTTTCACTTGCGACCGTTTGTTGCTCGCCTAACTGAAAAAGAGTATGAATATGACTAGCTTTAAAACGCATGCAGTCATTATTGATTACACAAACTGCTGTAAAGGATCTAATCTGTACAATTTTAAATTGGGAATATTAACTTCCAGCTGGAATCATATTCCCCTTTGAACAACAAATTTTGAAGAAATTCTAGAATAATAAAATAAATAATACGAATATTTTAATGTTATTCGTTGGTCATAATTACAAAGCATTGTGCTTGACGATGCGGCTATCTTCAGACAATATAAATTTTTCCCCTATTTGTACTATGCGAGTGAAGTCGGAACGAGCGTAAAGCAATACTGCAAGGATAGCGTCTGTTAACCGTGCGAATTTGACAAGATACGTGACTTTACCTTTGAAAATTGGATTTCTACAGAATGTTTTCAATAGGAAATATTGTAATCGTCAATTTTAATGTAGACTTCATTTGTCTTAGAACCAGCCAGAACACAAATATTAATGAATACTGTGTTTTTGCCAAAATGGCGACGGTTGTGGGGGCAATGCAGGGGAAACTTAAGTTGTTTAAAAGGGCCAAAAGATTATAGAATCGATCCAACCGTAAATAAGTTTTATTCCCGATTTAAAGCAAAATTGACGTCGTTTAATCTTCCTGACACCTGGCCTGACACTAGCGGTACGAATATCTTGGTTTTATTCAGTCAGTATTATTACAGATGTTATCAATTACGCTTTATACTTCATTCTTTCGTGGGCGCGCTCTATATATTGTGTTATTACTCTAAGCGTAACATCATTTTAACCGACAATAGAAAATGTGCGTGGTACATGCGTGACTAATGAGATACTTGACGCCTAGGTCACGCACGACAGCTGAAACCTAAATGTTGAGTGTAATGTATTGTCGGTTTGTTGTTACTGGATGTCCCAATTTGGATAAAGATAGTACCTAATTGCAAAGATTATTGGCAATTTTATTTTTGTATTGCATAATACTTATCCATCATCATCATCATATCAGCCACAGGACGTCCACTGCTGAACAAAGGCCTCCCCCTTAGATTTCCACAACGAGCGGTCACATGCCGCTCTCATCCAACGACTCCCAGCGGCGCTCACGAGGTCGTCTGTCCACCTCGTTGGAGGTCATCCCACGCTGCGGTTTACGGTGCGCGGTCTTCATTCGAGAACCTTTGTGCCCCAACGGGCATCAGTTCTACGAGCAATGTGCCCTGCCCATTGCCACTTCAGTTTACTAATCCTTTCAGCTATGTCGACAACTTTAGTTCTTCTACGGATCTCCTCATTTCTGATTCGATCTCGTAGAGAAATACCAAACATAGCTCTCTACATAGCTCGCTGAGTAACCTTGAGCTTTCTTATGAGGCCCATTGTGAGTGACCACGTCTCTGTTCCATATGGCATCACTCGTAACACACACTGGTTAAAGACTTGCGTCTTGAGGTAGTTGACGAAAAGACGCTGCGAAGTTTCCCGAACGCTGCCCAGCCGATTGACCTCTTTCTCGAAGTTGGACCTACCTAACTGGGCAGTTTGTCCCAGGTAGACATACTAGTCAACAACTTCGAGAACAGAGCTCCCAACGGATATTGGGATGGGCACGACATGGGCATTTGACATGACTTTTGTCTTGCCCGTGTTCATTTTAAGGCCCACCTGTTGGGAAACTCTGTTAAGATCATCATTGCAGCACTGCCCAGGTTTCGATCGAATCGAAGGCTTTCTCATAGTCCACAAACGCCAAGCATAGTAGCAGATTATACTCCTCGGTCTTCTGTATAACCTGCCGCAGCGTATGGATTTGGTCTATGGTACTGAAACCTTTTCGGAAACCGGCTTCATCGGGAGGCTGGAAGTCATCAAACCTGCGCTCGAGACGATTCGTGATGACCCTTGAAAACAGCTTATAAACATGGCTCAGAAGTGAGATGGGTCTATAATTCTTCAATAGGGTGTTATCACCCTTTTTGAAGCAGAGCACCACCTCACCTCTGTTCCACGCTTCCGGCGTTGTGCCCTCGAGTAAGACGGAATTGAATAACTTCTGAAGGACTTTAAGTACCGGTATGCCACCCGCTTTCAGTAGCTCTGTCGTAATTCCGTCCCCACCCGGCGCCTTGTTATTTTTAAGCTGTTTCAAGGACATCCTAATCTCGTACAGGCTGATGTCCGGGATATCCTCGGTATAGTGTCGAGTTAGTTTGGCTCGCGGGTCTTTGTCAGAGCCAATGGTAGGTATAGTAACCGAGGTGTATAACTGCCGGTAGAAGTTCTCAATCTCTCTCAAAACCTCTGGCTTAGTCGACGCTACACTGCCGTCCTCGGTCTTCAGCTTCATAATACGACTTTGCCCAATAGACTTGTCTCTTGCGAACACTTTGGAGTCCTGATTCCGCTCAATCCCCTCTTTAACACCGTTGGTGTTAAAGGTGCGGATATCGTGACGCAAGGACTTCCATATCCGTCTATTGAGCAGTCGGTATGCTTTAGCATCACCGGAGGACTCCAGGCAGGCAAGCGCGTCTTTCCGCCATGAGGTCGAGAGTGTGATCGGAGATTTTTTTTGATCTACCTTTATGGTGGGTTTTAAAGAATTTAGGCCCAACCGTTTGGACAGTTTCTACAAACCTACCATTTAAATAGTCCACAGATACGCAATGTTCTAGGCACTCGAAGCCGTTTTGGAGTTCTCGGAGGTTTGGATATGAGCATTAGAGGGTCGGAGCGTAGACCTCATCAGACGAGACCTCTCAACTTTGAGATTAATATTAATATTCAATGTGCCTCTTACCATTCGGTGATCACTACCGGTTTTCACCCTGTGGATCACAGAGACATCATTGAATATTTGTTTTTTATTGGTCATGATGAAGTCAATCTCATTCCTAGTGGAACCATCGGGACTCATCCAGGTCCACTTCCTGTGAGGCGGCTTTTGGAAGAAGGAGTTCATAACAAAGAGTCCCTCCTTTTCCAAATAATCGACCAGCCTCTGTCCCCTGGGGTTCCGTTGCCCACATCCAAATTGCCCCACTCTCAACTCACCATCGCATCGAGTGCCCAGCTTTGCGTTGAAGTCCCACATCACAACAGTAAAATGTGTCTTCGAGGTGTGTATGGCCATACTCATACATACTCTCTACTTCATCATCTGAGTGTGTTGAGGTCGGTGCGTAGACATGTATGACCTTCATCGAATACCTCTTAGATATTCTGAGTATAAGGTACGCTACCCTGCTCGACACACTTTCGATGGCCACTTTACTGTTAATGAGGGACCTGCAGACGAGAAACCCGACACCACCTTGAGACAGATGTTCGCCTTCCCGGTAGTGGAATAAGTTGCCGGTTTCAGGGTTATCGTGTCCTCCCCCTCTCTTCGGACTTCTGATAGACCCATGATATCCCAGTGCAACTTATCTATTTCTTCTTCCAGCTCAACAATCTTTTCGTCTGCCCTCAGTGTGCGTGTGTTATATGTCACCAGGGCCAGTTTTCGTTTAGGGTGGTAGCCGGATCCCATCCGGAGATTCTTAGCACCCCCTGCCCCGCCATTTCCGTAGCGGCTACCATGACCAGGAATGGCGGGGCTGCCGGGAACTGGGGACCGGTGCTTATGTTGTGTTGTCATTTTGGGGGGAATTTGCCGATACTCACCACGCTTGGCAATCGGGTTGGTGAGCGCAGAATTGCTACTGCTCAGCAAAAGGGACGCTGCTGCCCATCCCTCTAGTTAAGAGTCCCTTAGTCGACTTTTACGACCTCCACGGGAGGAAATGGAGTGGTGCTATATTTAATCCGGACACCACACGGAATATACTACTACTATACTACTATAAATACGTATCCATTTTAACAGAAATAATTTACAAAAGCCTAACAAGTGTTAGATACACAACACAGAAAGGTAGAGGCACTTCTCGAAAACCAAAGTGGATCCTGACGAAGAATCATTAGACAACATAACAGAAATTCTAGATGGCTGTCCTTACATAGACTTGTATTTTGGAATTGTCTCAGTATCGGTAGTTCATGCCGTACATCGTTCAAGTAGTATTTGTTACATAATATATAGATTAAACCAGCTTTACCGAAGGATTAACAGTTATTCAAATGAGTATATCATCGACGCAAAGGCTCGGCATTCGAGAAATCTATGTTGTATAAGTTTATGCTAAACGATTAAGCACACTTAGAAGTTGCTCTTTCAGCAAATAAGGTTGACTGATGAAATACTCTTTCCAAAAGAACGTAATAATCATAATTACATATATTTCATATGTATGCACTCACACACTTAGTCATTAGCACATGTAGGTTGTTTCTGTTCTAGACCTCTCACAACTTTGCGACTAGCTTTTTTATTTTGAATAGGGAAGTATGAAATAGAGCTAAAAAGGAAAAATCTTTTTCTTTTAAATTGAACAGGTGTTCTCAAAATAAACTGGTAGATAAAAGGCTATATTAATGTTCATCCAGCCATGCTAATACTAGACTGTCCTTACTTTGCGTAACTGCCACATTGTGGTAATCGGCGCAGTGCCATACATATTTAGCATCACCGTTAATATATGTAAAATTGTAGATTTTATGGTTATTTTAGTCCTGCTCGGCCCCTTTAAAGGTTATTAACCAAAGAGTTTATTTTTATTTTTATATTATGTAACGTATAGATGTAAGATAGTGCGATGATGAAATTGATTACACATTGTGTCTAAATATTTCCAGTTTTAGTCGAATATCAGGGCACTCGTTGTCAGTTGCAATGATCGGTAAAGGATCAGCGAGGTTAAGCAACTCTTGGTGCGGTCCGTCTATGGATGGGTGACTGCATTGTGGTATTTAAACCGAGTGTATCCGTGCCTTGGAGGGCACGTAAAATTTTCGGTCCAGATTGTATTCATTAGATGGCAAGTTACTCTGCCTCCGGGTGACTGAAACAATTCTGACACATGGTTGGCCACTAACCAAACGAACAGAAGAAAAGCAGAAGTCAAATATATGGATGCATAGTAAGTAAAGTATCCTTTTAATTAATGTATATATATAATCATCATATCAGCCAAAAGACGCGCACTGCTAAACAAAGGCCCCCCATAGATATTAATAATTGTGTCTTCATTTTGGGAGGAATTTGCCACTCACCAGGCACACCACCAAACTCACCACGTTTGGCAGGCGGGTTGATGAGCGCAGTATGGTTACTGTTTCACTGAAGGAAAGCTGCTGCCCAGCCTTCTGGTTTAGAGTCCTTTAGTCGTCTTTTACGACATCCACGGTAGGATTAGTGCGGTATACTTAATCGTGATACACTAATTAATATATAACGTAAATATATATAAAACTTCAAGGGGATAGTTAGATAAAATCAGACGTTATTTCAGCCGATGCTTTAAGAACCGATTGAGTCCTTTTATACCAACCTATTTTAAAGTCCACTTAAATAGGCATAAGTAAAGTCCCTCAATTTTTTTTTATTTTTTTTTATTGGTGTCCTGTGGAAATTCTTCATGAACTTCCTTCGAAGGGCGAAGGGGTATGCCGGACTCCTACCGGCTAAAACCACTGCGGTGGTCATCTTCAGCACCTAAGGGAGGCTCTAGGACCTGGAGGCCCGCCTGGTGCCACGCCTTTAGGCACATCACGGAAGGGATGACTGTAAAGCGGTCACCCCCTCTAGCGGAGGGAAGGCGACTGTAAAAAGGTCGCCCCCCCAGGCACTTCTCGGGGAGGGTTGTAAAGGATCCCCCCAAGCCTCGCTTTGCGCTGTGCTGCGCACACGGCGGCACATGACCACGTGCGCGCCACCGTCTTCCCGGGGGTCACTCGGTGTGAGCACGCAGACTCCCCAATCTGCGCGCCCGTGACCCCCGAGGCCTCCCACCATGAAGTGACGGCAGGGCGCTCAGGCGTGTTGGACTTGGGAGCCGGGACGGTTATTGCCCCGGCGCCGTCTCGTCCTTCTCCGTGCGGGACACATGGCGAACCTACCGAACAAAGTCACACAGAAACACACACCAGCCCGCAAAACGTCCACTACTGAAAATGGCCCAAGAGCGATCATAGCAGATACTAACTAAGCCTGGCAGCTGAAGTGGTGTCTGAATGGCGCAGTACTTATTAGCACGCCGAAAGATGCTGTGGCCCGTCCTCTTGATATCGACTATTAGTCGCCTTTTACGGACCCATGAGCGGAGAGGGGTGGTTCATACTTTCCCTGAAGCACACGGACTAAACATGACATTTTGGTATAGGATGTTAATATAAGTTTCGACGGCACGGTTGGTGCAGTGGCTGATATAGTCAGCTGCTGCGCTCCGGGTCACGGGTTCGATTCCCGCACGGAATAAATATGTCTATGATCTGCAGGGCGTTGTTCCGGGTCTGGGTGTATTGTTTGTGAAATTAATATCTGTAAACGCACCCACGACAAAGGAGAAATCTTAGTTTGGGGCTACGTTTTAAATAAATATATCGTCTTCACCACTAAAAGTATTAGATTTTACGTGGGCGCGCAATGGCTTTTTTATATGTATATTTCGTCTACATTTTTATTTTGTACCTCGTTGTTAATATGTAACCTTCATCTCTTTCTACTAAGTACATAAACTTTGAATCACATTGTATATATATTTATGCAGTAAAATATGTTAACAACACCATAACTTTAATCGTTTTGATAAAACCTAACCTATTTGTAAACACGTGTCATTAAAGTGGCATAAATGTTATTGTTTTATAACAAGCTATTGTTTTAACTAGAGTGCATAAAATATGTGGTATTAACGGACGGAAAAAACAGGGAAGTAATTATATTGTCCTTCCATAATTTATTGCAACTATAACAAATACTTGCTTGATATTTTGTTACACTATTACAATTTTTATTATGGCTATATCCATATTATCTGTGTGGTTTCCGGATTAAGAATATAGAACTACTTTATCTCATTCCGAGGATGCCGTAAAAGGCGACTAAGGATCTCTTCTTAGAGTCCCTTAGTTCTTCTCCAGAGGAATGGGCAACAGCGTGCATTCTGTGGAACAGTAGCCAAACAGCGCACACCAAACTGTCTACTAAGCGTGGTGAGAATTGGAAAATTACCCCCAAAATAACGACACAATTGTAAAAATCTATGAGGGAGGCCTATGTGATGATGATGATGGCTATAATGATAATAATCTAGTGTCAGATACTAAAACACCTACATGGTCACGAACGTTGAGTTTCTCAAATGATAACTCATCATATCAGCCAAAGGACGTCCACTGCTGAACAAAGGCCTCCCCCTTGATTTCCACAACGAGCGGTCACATGCCGCTCTCATCCAATAACTCCCAGCAACCCTTACCAGGTCGTCTGTCCACCTCGTTGGAGGTCGTCACGCTGCGTTTTCCGGTGCGCGGTCTCCACTCAAGAACCTTTTTGCCCCAACGGCCATCTGTTCTACGAGCTATGTGCCCCGCCCATTGCCACTTCAGTTTCTAATTCTTTCAGCTATGTCGGCAACTTTAGTTACGGATCTCCTCATTTCTGATTCGATTTCGTAGACAAATACCAAGCATAGCTCTCTCCATAGCTTACTGAGTGACCTTGAGCTTTCTTATGAGGCTCATTGTGAGTGAGTGACGTGGCAGAGACGTGGTCACTCACAAATGATAACGAATTGCATAAAATCTAGTAGATGGCGAAGATCATACGGCATAAATTACGTTATCATATACATGCTGTGGGTGACAACGTCCCGAAAACTTTGGGAATAGGTTAGACTTAAGCCTATTATAAAAATAGGAAAGCCATTTATCTCAGAAATAACAGGTTACAGTTTTTGTCATTTTTCAGCACGCAATGTATCGAAAACTACGTGATCAAAACGTAACGTGATTATTGTACCATAATAATGATATGCTACTGCGAGCAATGACCTCATCTGTAAACTACAGCGAAACAACAGCCATTAAGTTTTTATTTACATTGCAGTTTTATGTGAAATAGTTTATTGTGTTTTCACTAAAAAAGCGTTAGCATAGGCGAAAACAATTGTTTAATACTGAAATCAGTTAAACCAACTCGAAAAGTGATCTGAAAACTCATTAATGACTGACGCAAAAATTTAACGCTGTGAATTCCAGAATCATGTTTTGAATCCATGGTATCCGTTTTCGATATGATGTCACTTATACTCGTTATAAATCGAACAGAATGAAACTAGAGATTATAAACAATTTTAAACTTATATAGGATTATCTACAAATTACAATAAAGGATGCTTAAGAAATATCAAAGAAATGTAAGTAAATCGACGGCACAGTTGGTGCAGTGGCTGATAAACACCCACGATACAGGAGAAATCCTAGTGTGAGGGCAACGTTTTAAAAATAAAATATATATATATTTTATCACTTATTTTCATGCCATGGCTATTAAATGTCCATTTGCTGGATTGCGTAATTTTCTCTTGTTTTAGAAAGAGTAAGATGAGTCTCCTCAAAATTATAGAGAATGTCATATTTTCTTGCGAAACAAGGCAGGTTTGCGAGTATGTGGTGCACGAGCAGCTTATAACGATTTACGCTCTATTTCTGATCTTTATACCAACACATTGCTGTCTTGCAAGATTGCAAACGATACCAAGCATTTGTAATACTTCCGCGTGAGTTAACTAACTATAACACTGCGTCCACACGCTTTCCGGCTCACGGCAAATATTTATTTTGTTAGACATGTCTTTTGAATACGAGATCTTTAGCGATTTAGTAAAATCAAAACAGAATTGATGATCATTAAAGTGTGAAGAAAAGTAATGGTTTAGTCATTAATAAAACATTTTACGTATTATGTGTAAGTAATATATTTTTAAGTAGTGATAGCCTAGTGGTTGAACGCTTGCTTTCCATACAGGTGAGTCTGAGTTCGTTCCCCGCTCGCACCTCTGTCTTTTCGGATTGATGTGCAGATCAGAATTTGATTATCACGTGCGTTAACGGTGAAAAACATCGCGAGGAATGTTTTCAATGGTATGTGTAGTCTGCCAACCCGCACTAGGCTAGCGTGGTGGACTAAGGCCTAATCTTTCTCATCCTGAGAAAAGGCCCGTGTCCAGCAGAGGGACAGTAATGGCCTGATTATGTTATGTAATGTAATATATTTTAACTTACATAATTATATCACATTTGTATTCTACCACATCAATAGTAGATCAGTGTGTATATAAGTCATACACTTACAATTTCTTTTTTTCGTATAAACGTCTAATCCTTATGGTGACCGGATTAAGATTACAGCACCACTCTATAACCTTTTGTGGATGTCGTTAAAGGCGACTAAGGTATTCTAAACCAGAGCATTGGGCAACAGTGTCCGTCTCCCTTCTGTGAAACAGCAGCCATTTTGGTCTCAGCAACCCATCTGCCAAGTGTGGGGAACACTGGCTAATTCCCCACAAATGACGACACACAACATGTCGTTACAAAAAGAAACACAATTGTGGTAATCTATAGTGGAGGCTATTGCTATGGCTATTGCTCAGCAGTCTTTTGGCTGATATGAAGGCAAAATAAATATTTTACCATTTTTAAAAATGTTATTTTAGAATAGGAAAATTGAGGTCTAGCTGCAACCAACCGGACCCCAACTGAGTCCAAGGTACCGATGACTAGGAAAACTCCAGAGAAACTAACCTCCCATTGCGAGTGCCGTGTCGAGGAGTTTACAGCTTTTTGTAGCAGAACCTTGATCCCGCCACCTAGCGAAAGACTCTTTAGATTTGTGTTTCTTAGGAATTCGGCCATTTGGCTGTCATATTAATGCTATTATGAGAGAATTATAATAATGCAAGTTTAATGTTGAACTGTTAACTGGCAAGTTCTCGGCGATATCAGCTAAAAGAAGTCCACTGCTGAGCAATGGCCTCCTCTATAGATAACCACAGTTGTGTTTTTTTCTTGGCCAATTCTCACTACGCTTGGCAGGCTAATTGGTGAGCGCAGTTTAGCTACTGTCCCACATAAGGGACGCTACTGCTCATCCGTCTTCCCTCATTCTTTAGCCTTAGCGTCCCTCAGTCGCCTCTAACGGCATATGGAAGTAGATAAAGTGGTGTATATTATTAATCCGGACACCACACGCAATTTTATGTTTTTTTTTGTAAGATCTAAAAAAACATTATTCGACTTCGATTTCCGCATTGAACAAATATTTGTATGACCTACAGTGAGCTGTGTCGGGTCTTGAATATTATAATAAAAAAAGAAAAGGAAACTTCTCGGTTACGATTGTTGGCGTCAAAGTCAACAAAGGACTGCTGTACAATAATAATACGCAAACTTGTTGCCAGCTAACGTTTGGATCCTACGCTAGGTGTAAATTCTTTGTAAACTTATTTAATATAATAAGCATTAATATTACTAAGAGGGAAAACCCTTCTTACCAAAAAACAGCTCAATACAATAGAGACTTGTGAATACTACGATTACGAATGAAAAAGGGACAACATCATCATCATCAAGTTCGTCATCAGGCAAAGTAACACGAGTTAGCCGAGAAATATTGTGTACGCAATACATATACACACACGTGTATAGCCCGTAAACGTCCACTTTATTGGACGCTAATTATAATATATTATCATTTGGCGGCATGCAGGGCCCCCCCAATTATTAGTCATAATATTGCAATAATCACCACGCTTAGCGGTCATAGGGGCATAATAACCGATGGCATGGTGATTGAAGTATGTTGCTAATAGAGCACGGGAGGAAGCTGCTATAAATCCTCTTGAAATTCAACCCTTAGTCGCCTTTTACGACACGTGGAGAGGAGTGGTCTATTTTTTGCCGGAAACAATGACGATGAGGATACTATGATAATTTGAACAGTTTAGTAAGTTTATTTACGTTTCCAATAACTTTACAAAAATAGTATAGAAAGTAGCTTCATCATCATCCTCATCATATCAGCCAATGGACGTCCAGTCCTGAACAAAGGCCTCCCCGGTAAATTTCTTCAACAACTCCCAGCTACCTTCACCAAGTCGCCTGTCGCATCTCGTTGGAGACCATCCCACGCTACGTTTTCCAGTGCGCGGTCTCCAATTGAGAACCTTTATGTCTCAACGGCTATCAGTTCTACAAGCTATGAGCCCCGCTCAAAACCATTTCACTTTACTAATCCTTTCAGTTATGTCGGCAACTTTAGTTCTCCTTCGCACTCTTTAGCGCCATTAACTTGCGGTATGTATGCTCACGTATATGAAGAAATAAAGCAACCTACCGTTAGGTTGGGTTCAATGCCTCTGTTATTACAAATTATGTCATAAAGTTGTTATTTACTCACACCAACGTTACAGTCTTAATACACTGACTTCTGGAGACTAAGATAAAATCTTGTTGCTACATTAATGCCAAAGATAGATGAGCGATTAATTAATAATATTATACTTATTCAAGATCAGCATCGCCTCTCTACGTAAAAAAAATGTGTCTAGTCTTTAAAAAAATGTGCTTAATAAATACATATAATTAACTGGCTTTGCATGTTATAAATACTTAAAAAGTCGGTTAGATATAGTTTCCATTAAAAATATCACCTAGGTCCTTGATATTTCGGTATTAAGGTTGCCTGGAAGAAATAAAAAAGTGCGATAAGGCTGCCTGTTGTACTCTATATACTAATAAATAAATAAATAAAATGCAGCCGCTACTTTTTAACATGGTTCATAAATCAAGCTAGACAAGAATTCCTATTAAATACCATTTACAATTGTGTTATCTGTGCAATAAAAATAACCTTCTATGTCTTTGTCAAAGTGAGAAGAAGACGCACACCCTTATTCAGGGCATCCCCTTATTAACACCAGAGTCAGGTGACAACATACAGTTCAGTTGAATCGCGATATGATTTCGTTCACAAGGTAGAACATAAACCATCAAACAATAGGTACTGTTCGATGTATTCAGAATTGCATACCGTCGGAGACGAGGAGAGAAGAGAGAAGAGAGTTCAATAGCGCGTAGTAGCACTGAGGGCCAATTCTTGTAATTTTATACTACTGAACTTTACTGACTGAAACTTGACCGAACTGAGATTAAATTATGAATTGACCGAAAAAATTGTATTCTGCTACTCTTAAAGTTCAGTTGGATTTCGGTATAATCTCGATCTAGTCTCATTTCATTCTCAACTTTGACGTTTATTTAATGACAATTTAGTACATGTGACAGTTCGAAATGATAGCAGAATACCGTTTTGACTTCGATCAACTTTCGATACATTTTCGATCTCATCACAGTGTAAGTTCACGTTTGACGTTGTTTGTTAGTTTAGGAGAATACCATTTGTGACATTTATGACACTGAGACTAGATTGGAACTATATTGGCCCTCTGGTATATCACTACACAAATGTCAATTTTGTTTAAAGGTGTTTAGCAAACCCGAACGTATTAGCGTCAACAATACACTGGCGCGAAATCTCAATTTGGCTACTTTCATCACTTAACCGGTATTTCCTAATGCTAGTTGCGCGGTATTGTACTATCCCTGACGATACGTAATATTTTTGGACAGACAGCGTTACTCTCTGTAATGGGCTGATTTAATGACTTCATAGAGCGCTGTACAGAGATCTGTCGCTTTCGTATTCAAAAGCATAACATAATTCAATGTCATCACAATGATAAAAGCTTTAATAAAAAATGGAACATTCTCTTAAATATCAAATAATAGATTGCATACAGATAATTATAAAATAAATAGATATGTAAATTCAGAGAGATACTACGATTTGCTGTGCTAATAGGATAAAGGACATTAGTAATTCATTAGCATTATTATTAGTCTAACACTAACCACAACCTGGAACAGATGGATTATTATAATCGATAGTACAATTGAGGTAAACTCACTACCGGGAAAAGTAAACAGTAGCACTATGAAGAAAACTGAGTATCTAATAAAAAATATTTTGTAGGGCCAACAGACTCTCAATAAATACTCTTTAAATAGGATCTGGGTCTTACGTTTGCGTAGTTTAATAAAAGGCACTCAAACAAAACATTTTGAGTACACTGTGCATCTTTCGAATTCCATATGTATGCGCTCACTATAAAAGACTTTGATGGCTTTTGACACTCATAGATCCCTGAATACCAAAATAAAATTCATTATTTACGTTAGTCCTCACATACACACGGCACGGGGCTCACTAGAGCTAGTGGTGGGCCAGAACCAGTTGGGGTGGCATAAGCGTGCGAACGTAAACCTGGCGCAAGGTAGATAGGTATGGTATGGTAGGAACACCGTTATAATTTGTGCCGATAAGAGTCCAACATACCCCTCCAGAGGACGGTGGAAGTCCTTAAGGATTCCCCACGTTAAGTAACAGATCCTCGCATATCATAATAAATCATAAACAATATTACAAAAACTTTTACCTTGCTGGGCGAGTAGTTTTCTTCGTCTAGCGATTTTCTAAGTGGTATCGAGACACTTTAAGGATATTTCTATTTTAATTATTTAATGTCCATACTTGGAAAGCAACAATTAATATATGATTTAGTTTAATGAGCTTCCAGTTCTGCGACAATTTTTGCCAGGATGTGGGTAATTAACTACATCTAAGCGATGCTATAACACACAAATATATAAAAAAATTATTACCGGAAATCACAACTAAGACAAGAACTATAAGTGACAATCATTTGGGCCGAATAAAGTCCACTGCTGGACACAGGCCTCCCACAAAGATCACCACAACGACCGATATGGGTGTGTTGTGGGCTCATTGGGGGGTTTTGCCATAATCGCCACGCTTGGCAGACGGGTTGGCGATCGCAGTTAAGTTGTTAATGAACTCGTAAGACGCTGCGGCCCATCCTCCGGGGGTGGGGTGGTGTTATTCTGAGCCGGCACCACACGGCATAAGTGCATAAGTGACAATACGCCGTATGAATGTGAATTATTTTATCATCATCATATCCGCCATTGATACGTCCACTGCTGAATAAAGGCCTCCCCATAGATTTCCAGAAATGTGTCATCATTTTGGGGGGTATTTGTAACCAAAATGTAACCGGTCGTTTATGGGGAGGCTTTTGTTGAACAGTGGACGTCTTTTGGCTGATATGATGGTTATTGTATATGTATTTGCGCGACAGGTTAACTTACCTATTCCTGTTTCGAAGCAGCTGTATTTGCCATCCTAAATAACTTCTTTATCTTTATTATAGTAGCTACAGAGTTATAACATTAAGCAGCAGTAAGTTCAGAAAAAATCTAAGACGCACTTCACTTCGTACGATCACGAAATAAATGATTTACTTCGTCTTCTTTTCACTTAGGCTTCTGTAGAGTATCTTCCACAATTGCGCCAATGTCAAGTATAAAGCAACATTGTATGGTGTTCAGATTAATCAATCTTTACATACGTATAAAATATTTCCCTTAAATGAAAATCAAATACTTTATGAAGCTGGCTTTATATTGAACCATCGTGTTTACCGCTATCCCATAGAATATTATCATAGTTTTTATAATTTAGAATTCCGAAAACAAAAAACTTATAGTACAATCTTGTAACGTTAAGCCCAAACCAGCATAGCTTATATATAGTAAAGTAAGTAGACAAGTATCTAAATAACGTAAAAGGAATAAAATTAACTTGAAACAACCATACACAACACACAATAAAGAGCACACAACACACAATAAAAATGTGTACATTCATATTTCGAATAACATAAATATCACACACAATGTGAGATTGTAAAAACTTTAAGATTATATACGTTAGCACGTTGTTACATCTGAATACAATAGCGGGAAGGTGGTAATTAAACAGGTACACATTATTAGGCCGCAAACACGCGGCGCGGGAGTTCACGGTCAAGCCGCTCTTGCATAACGCGGTCCGATGTAGAAGAAAACAAATAAAAACGATAAAAATCTTGATACACCATAAATCTTTTGAAGGTTAGATTTTGCAAGTACTTGTGAATTTATGCCGTTAAATGTAAAGTTTCTAGAGTGGGAACTATTTCATGTAACGGTCCAAGTAATCATATCATGTGTAAATTAAATTAATCTTTCAAGATAGGAATAGTGTGTGAATTTTCGAAATTTTAATAAGCGCGAATTAATTAACCAAATTTTACAATATTGGCTTAAACATGTTTCGGAAATAATTCTTCCGTTCATAGTTTAATCGATTTGAAACAAAACGATCTACCATTGACGATTGACCATTTTGGAATGATGAAATGTTTTCATTGCAATATTTTCCTCCAACTAAATGATCTAACACTTTCAAGCAAACTTGATTAACTATCTCCTTTCATAGCACATAGGAAAGTAAGGCACGATACGCATCGCGCATTACATAAGACTTGCAAGTAAATAGGTGAGCCGTGCCGTTGACATGGGAACTTCATCGTTATATCGGTTGCACAACATTTGGCGATGGAGGTCAAAGAGTAAGTTGCGTGTGCCGTGTGGCACTTCACGAATATTTATTATTTAACTGTAGAATAGGCCGCGAAACTGGCGATAATTTTAAGGGGCCATAATAGACGACCCAAATGATGGCACGGTTGGTGCAGTGGCAAAGCGATCGGCTTTCTACGGGCCGAGGGTTCGATTCCCGCACGGAACTAATATTTTTATGGCCTGCAGGTAGTTGTTTCGGGTGTGCGTGTTTATGCATGTACGATTTACGTTTGTAAACTGTACTCGCCAAACCGGAGAAAATGTAGAAAAAAAGTTATTTTAAGTATAACAATATTAGTCCGAAGTTGTCCACTGCTGAACATACCGATGGCAGCTACAATGATCAATATAATCTTTGTCATTTGCATATAATTATTAACATTTGAAGGTTGATAAAAACAAACAATAAACAGAATAGAATAGAAAGATTTATTCGGCAAAGTACACATCAGACAGTGCACTAAAAAGATATAAAACGTCCCGGCTATTGAAATTAAAAAACATCCTAATTTTAATAGAGAAGACGGTTGGTAGGTACCACCTGTTTGGAATTATTTTAATTAAATATTTTAATTATTAAATTATTAAATTAATAAACTCCCACACAACACACCGCACTAAAAAACATCAAGACACTGTGAGTGATTACTGCGTGCATCGAAATAATTTTTGATTAGTTTTGTACGGTAGATATAATAAACTTTTAAAACCTGTAACGACGCTTGTCACCTTAGTCATCCTGCGACCACGAACCCTGCAAAGTGTTCGAAACGGCAGAAAAAACAAAAATCAATAATACACGCTATTTAATCCGTTTAAAAATTGTTTTATTTTAAATTCTGACGTGTCATAAGTGCCAATATTTGGTTTATTTGAAATAAAAAACTTTGACTTTGACTTTGGTACGTGCATTAATAGTTTCAGCTTCCTTTTTATTTTAACACAACATGAATTCAGAATGACGTAATATTTTTGAATTATTTTAATGTACACAGATATATATATATATATGTGTGGCCGATAGAAAAATATTACATTTAGAATGTATCTTCAAACACATTTGTTATTTCATCTATCAATACAACATCACAACTCTTGTCCACTTCACAATTGATTGGTTTACTACAGAATGCAGTGATGTAACTCTAGGCAAATAAATATACATACTTCTCCTCAACAGTATGAAAACTAAGTGAAAAAAAAAATGAAACCTAAACCCTTACTTGCATACACATACATATATAATTAACCCATTACTGTCTCGGTGCTGGGCACGGACCTTTTTCTCATGATGAGAAAGGTTAGGCCTTAGTCCACCACGCTGGCCTGGTGTGAGTTGGTGGATTACACACACCATTAAGGACATTTTGGAGCCCTCTCAGGTGTGCAGATTTCCGCACGATGTTCGTTCGATTTCCGTTATCCAAAATAAATTCTAGTTCATAAACATTCACTTAAATATTAATTTCCTTTCGTTGCGAGCGAACATATTTTTGCTATGCTTTGCTTTTTACCGTACTTTCCAAAAGGGGGGTTTGAAGGAATAAACCTTCGAAGTTGCAAACACAGCTATTACTCTAGGCAGTATCGACTCTTCCCGGAGGCGAGAATCTTATCATCATCATCATATCACCTAAAATACGTCCACTGCTGAATTATTCTAGGGGAATTATGCTGCCCATCCCTCTGGTTTAGAGCAGTCATGAATATTATTATTTGGGAGTAATGTTCACAATGATATGCCAGAGCCACTAACCACGGAGGAGAGAAATCCATAATGGTATCATATACGTACCGCTATTTAAGCGTCACTGCGTTACGCTGAGCTGTTATTATTTTAAGGGTACAACTTGAAAAATATTAAGTAATAGAATGGAATTTAAATAATTTTATGAAAGGCGTACTCAACGTTTTACAGAACTATTTATCTTAACATAGCTGAGAATGGGCCTTCCAATTATGAACGGTTATCAGGTATATTGTAATAATCAGCACTCGCGGGAGGCGAATTGGTGATCTTAGTATGTTTTTATAAACACAGACGGGCGCTGTTACCCTTAATCGCCTTTAACGCCACCCAGTGGCGGTGACGGTGGTTCTTGTAACCATACTGCCAAAAGACGAGACGTGAACGAACCTACCTATTACCAAATCAAAATACTTCAGAAAGGCATAACACTCATACAATAGAACAAGGAAAATATCTTGCACTTTTAATAGTATTGCGCTGTAAACCGCAACTCATCACATTTTATTTAAAACCAGTGCTGCACGAGACCACATAATTGATATATTGCGACCACTGAACTTTCACCTTAACGGCAAAGCGATTGCCTCTTTGAATTCACTCAAAGTAGCCTTAATACGTTTTGTTAGATTTGTACTAAGAATTATGATAAAACACTTTTGAATGGATTACATCGCGTACTTATATCATAGGTTCTTGTTTTTCCTAACGTTTCAAATCGTTCGTTTTGATTGAATTCAAGTTCTCGCAAAGGAGAACCGATTTGTTCCAGAAATGTTTCGCAAGGCTATTGAAATTTGAATACAAATACAAATTTCAAAAGAGAAGATGGTTGGTATGTAGCATCAATTTGGCATCCTGTTATTAAAATAATAAAGACCCTAACTTCATATCACATTGAAAAACAGCAAGGTAATGTGAGTGATTACTGCTTGCATCGAAAAAGGTTAGAATTGTATAGTTCATAAAATAACTTTTAAAATCTGTAACGACGCCTGTCCCCTTAGTCTTCCTACGAACGTAAAAGTAAAGGTTATATTACAAGCGATGTAATCCGTTTAGGTATTTAATTATAATAGCGAAAACCTAAGATATTATTAGTATTTTGTACTATAAGTTTATGATATTTTCTAAGTACTTAAGTTCAATTGTGGTTCTAATCTTATCAGACCATCAATTGCTGTTTTATATCGTTTATCTAAAAATGAAAACTAATGTCTTGATCACTGTAATAAATAATGGTTTGGGACCATTGCCATTACCACCACTACAGTTTACGAAATAAAAAATCTCACGTCGTCGAGTGCATTATGCTTCTCATGCACCTCGCGTCCATTCCTAATTTCATACATAACAGTAACATTTACGTAACCTTTAACTTTTTCAACGATCAGTTTCGGCTAAAACTGTTCAACTGGGTTGAGTTTCCGAACGATTACTACCCGGGTCTTGACGCAAGACAGTACATCAGTTTACACGCAAAAGTTTGTCAATTATGTAAACCTGAACTAACATTTGTCTAATCATAATAAAACAATTTTAAACGGATTAAATCGCGTGTATTATTGATTTTTGTTTTTCCTGACGTTTCGAACACTTTGCAGGGTTCGTGGTCGCAGGAAAAATCAATAATACACGCGATTTAATCCGTTTAAAATTGTTTTATTATAATGTGTAATAATCGCGAAAACCTAAGACGATTTGTCTAATCTTTCAGATATGTCATAGTTCTTCAGTGTTCCGAGTAGTCAATTGCAATACATGTAAGTGTTGGAAATGAGTCCGATAAACGGCGTTGTTACTTTTAATGAGAATGCATTAGGATTTATCTCATTGATATGGTTGTACCGAAAAATTTACTTTCGGTCTGTAGCAATTTTGCGTGTCGTCTTCCAATTAGCATAGAATGGGTGTACGAGGCGCTGTGTGCAATGAGTGAATTAAAACAAGCTGTTACATTACGACTGTTAAGTAATCCAGTCTTACACACAATGCTCGAACAATGTCATGATTATTTGGTGGATGTTTCTTTACGGAAACACGAACTTACGTAGACATAATCTTAGATGACCACGTGATTACAATGGCTATATTTACCGAAATAGGAAACCATCCTCCTTGGATGTCATTAAGTCAAAAACCGACAGAACATCTATTAGTGTAGGTAATTGCGTACATAATTGTATCCTGGAAGACATACCTTACAAAAAATGCTTGGTATTGTACGTATATAGACGCGATTTTACTGAAGTCAGATGTTAGTCAAGTTTTAGTGAAACGTTAGTTGATTTGAAAGTCCGGTCTCAAATATCCCAGTGTCCCAGAATTTAGTATTCAATAATGTTATTTATTTAATATAAATATATGAAATTATATTACTGCAAATTATCAGTTTCGAATACAAATTGCGACCACATTATCATTATTAACACGCAAACGATATTATCTTCGAAGGCTCTGTTGTGTCAATTAGAATATTTAGATGGGAACGTGGTTATTAACAACTGAATTTAAAGTAATTAAATTGGATATCTATTAATTTAATGATTTTATACACACAATTTTGATTGGTTAAATTCTGGTAAATTCGATTGGATTACGTTTCTTGTTAATAGTCTGGTTTTGAGTGCTAAAGTAGTAAGCAGATAATGCTTTTAGTCGTATCCAGGATATCGCAGTAGATCAACTTGTAATTATTTTGATAAAATATCTAATATCATTTAATAATATCTCACACATATCGACATCCACTCGCTTTTTATTATTAGCATAATTACTCGATTTTTTTAAAACTTTGCCGCGCACTAGGATTTCTCCTGTGTTGTGGGTGCATTTTACAGACATGAATTCCACATACAATACACCCAGCACCACCCAATTAGTAGACCGGAACGTCCTACACTGGTTCAATATATAGTCAGAATCAAGGTATTAATTTTAAATGTAGCTTTATATATTATTATCCTTAGGAACAAACACAATAAAGAATTCCGTTATAGGTATGTAATAGGAATTTATTTCCATATACACTTCATTCGTTGTCGCTTTAACTTCTCTATTTACTCCACATACATACAATTTGATCAATATTACTGCTTAATCAAAGTTCACCAAGGCTCGTAAGACAATAATCTAAAACTAGAAATACTTGAATAGGGTCAATGGCAGTACAATACTTAACCGTGAAATGATTGAATTACGATCGCGCTCCACTATTACAATATTGGTGTTTATGTAACAGTAGTTTATAGATTCATTCATTGATTGACCGAAACTATGCCAACACTGCATGCGTTGCCCAAGAATGTTGCGTGACAAAAAACATTGGTAACTTTCGAGCAAATTGAGAATTATGGGTAATATAATGTTTATTTATAAAGCTTTTGTGTATTGCTCTTCTATTTATCTTTGTCTTAATTTGTATCTATGAGTTCAACACTATAATGCGCAATCCAACATAATATACAAGAATGAGGACATTTTATCTAAAGAGTTGACAAAATCTCTAAAACATCAATTTATTTTTATCATAAGCACAGACTCTCAATGATTCCTTGAACTTGACGATATTAATATAACATCAAAGTAAATTACAGAAGGTCAGATGATCAATCAAATTGCAGCTCTACGAATCGAAGCAGTGTCATCATCATTATATGTGTGGGATCACGAGCCTTAATGACGATGATTAGTGCGAAATTATACTTAATACTACAAGAATATTGAATTTAATGCATAAACACTCAATTGATATACGTGCATATTCTACATTACTTCAAATTAATATCATTCTCATTAAAAATACGAGCAGGAAATGAATAACATCCAATTAATTTGTTTCATTGGACGCGTATAGGTAATTTAAACATGTGCATTTATAATGGATAATTTTACGTACCCGAACATTATGTAGGAATACAGCAGTGACTAGTATTATTTGGCAAATATTAAATTAAATATACTGTGTCAGTCATACGGAAGTCGATCATATAGGACAAGATATCATAAATCATACAGCTTTACACCAGGGCTGTCATTAGTGCTTGCAAGTACAAGAAAATGTATTCCTAAACATGTAATCAGAGTCGACATCAATTATTTAATGATGGCCTATTACAATTTTGAAGTTCATATAGTAAGTCGTAGCCAAGATGAATCAAAACATCGATTGATAAAGTGATTTATGTTTCGGTTTTATTGCCAATATATGCAACTCATAAATATTTAGTATAGTATCAATAGTGATGTAATTAATAGGTATCTAGATAGTTAATGTTTTAATATTCCGGTTTAAGTGATATTTTAGGAATATTATATTACATTTATAATTCTGAATTTATTATATGATATACCTACTTATATGCATTTTGCGTAAATTATTTAAATTAACCATATGAACTTATCGTGGATTCGAAACTTCTAAATATAAGACACATAACCAAATCATGTTGCTAAAATCAAAAATATATAATTGATACTTAATATTTTAAAAGTTCCGAAACATTTGCTTGGTCTAAACACGTTGCAGAAGTGCACCAAATTGAATATTAAATATCACAACAACCTTAAGATGCAATTAGAATTACATCATTTGATACTACGCTATGCAGACAGAGTATCAAATTATGAAATAAAGAATGTGTGAAGGTCAATACTATTTGTATTTAGCCAATATCCGATGACAGAGATAAAAATAATACTAACATAAGTAATTGTATCAAATAGATGATTGTGAAATTGAAAAGACATTTTGTTCGCGCGGGAAGAGACTATGGCGAAACAGAATTGGGTGTAAGAGCTGAGATCACGTAAGTAATGTTAAAATTATATGAAGCAACGCGTGCGGCCAAGAGAGCAAGATTAAAGTGCGTTTTATACATTATGCTGGCCGCATCTAATAATGTAGTGCACTAAGGACAGCTGCGAATGGTGCTGTCAGCAACAATATTGAAATTGATTTTCATGTTGGCATTAATTCGGCCTTGAAGATAATAATGTGGGTGGTAGAGCTGCGTCTTCTCTTTGCATACCAGATAAACCGATGACTTTTCTAGGGAAAAAGTAGAAGGACTGACGTGCCTTTAGTGATAGACTAGGCCAAATAATTCAGATCCTAGATCTTGGTGAATATATATGTTTATATATATAAATACGAGTATATATATCTAAAGAAAAAAATTATTTTATTCTGAACGCACATAATCAAAAAAATATAAACAAGGACACGGAAAATGACAAAAAGTAAAACATAAACAAATACTGGCTTATTGTATCCAACGTCAGAAAAGGTTTGTCTCTCAAAACTGCGCGGGTCTTCCGATAGGATTAAGAGATACTGATCTTTATCGCTATAAATAGACTCTTTTTTATCGGATAATTTACCGTACGGCATCGGCTATGAATAGCACCACCCCATCTCTTCTCGTTGGTGTGCTAAAAGGCGACTGGAATTAGCCAGAAGATGGGTAGCAGTGTCCTTTGTAGTAACCCTACTGCCATCGCCAAGAGTGGCAATTATGTCAAAACCCCCAATGATCACACAACATAAACCCAGACCAGTCGTTGAGGCGTCTTTGAGGGAGGCCTATGTCCGATAGTGGTCGTTTTTGGCTAAAACGTCGAATGACCAGGAAAACGCAATAAAAGTAAAACTATATGATATTACGAATGATTATTACGACACCGCCCTCATAGCTACGTCTCAGATTTCTGCCATTCATTTAATAGGCTTAAACGGTCAAGTTACATTAAATAACAAAAGGCTAATTTAAATATTCTTACATATCATATTTGCGGAATGCCTTTATATTGCAACATTAGAAGTTATTAGTTAGATTGACCAAAATGTATTTCTTATTTCAAATAACTACTGTGTTTTTAATTAAGTTATAGGGTTATTAAGAACTATTAGGGTATTTGATCTAGAATTGCAGATTTCATAGAATCATCAGCAGAAATTTGATATTCCGGTGCTAATAAGACGAGCGTTTAAAGATATACTCTCTTCGTCTAAAAATACTGACAACCTATTGAGATAAAGTTACACTTATTTCTCCGGAATTACGAATACTGAAGCGGATATTGAAATTTCCTCCCGTGGTGGTCGTAAAAGGCGACTAAGGGACTCTAAAGCAGAGGGATGGCCAGCAGCGTCCTTTCTGTGGAACAGTAGCCATTCTGCGCTCACCAACCCACCTGCCAAGCATGATGAGTACTGGCAAATTCCCCCGAATATGATGACACAGTTGTGGAAATCTATCGGGGAGGCCTTTGTTCAGTAGTGGACGTTGTATGGCCGATATGATGATTACCCATAAATCCATGTATCACGTGACAGTTGTACCAAAAGGAAAGTCCTATTTGTAACTAACAAGCGAGTCCCACTAACACATGGAGTGAAAAGCTTCCCAGCTGACACCATACATGGTACAAGGAAGTTATTCAACTGCAAAGGTAGATGACAGATATGAGATACAGGGACAAAAGGCCGCTTGCCGTATTTGTAAGACACTTTAGAATATTTATGTTGAAATTGTTAAGAGTATTATGATGGTCAATGATTAATGCCACATGTACAATAGTGAACGACATATTTCGAAATTTTGTTGAAACGACGTTCGGTATTTTCTTTTTGCCATTGTTGATTGAATCCAATATCATAAACAAAAATCACAAAGTATCAACTGACATTTAAGCCCAGATAAAAGATTAACTATGGTTAGGATTTTTCCAGATTCCGCGTGTTGTCTGGATTAAGAATATAGCACCACTCCATCTCCTCCTTTGGATGTCGTAAAATGCAATTAAGGGACTCAAAACAAGAGGAATTGGCAGCAACGTCTATTTTGTGGAAAGCAGCCATGCTGAACTCGCCAACAGATGGCATGTACCCAGTCTTTGAAATCTATGGGGGAACCGTTTGTGATGATAGATTTTTGTTAAACATTTTGCCAAATAAATATGAAAAGCCCAATTAAAATAACCATTTCAATTACTCAAAGATAGCCTGTCAATTCTTATCCTGAACCGTACTTGGATATAATTGTAAAAGTAAATAATTTCAATTTACCATTATTAGTACAGTACGGCCGCCGGAGAATGCGTTCCTGACATCTGTTAATTATATTATATTAAATTTTTTATTTAGCGCTTAACTATTTAAGTACATTGTGTATTGACGTTACTAACTTAAAATCATATTATATTTGAAATTCAATCCTTTATGTAAAATAAACTAGATCAATTAATAGATGTAAAGAACGCATTCTCTCGGTGGCCGCACTTTAGTCATTGTAATTAATTTAAAATATATTTTACGCAAGGCTAAATTACCAAAAACATGTAATTTGTACGTTGAAATGTAATTGATATCGCCAGGAAAAGAACTGTTATTAAAAGGAAGTAACAAAGTTATTAATTTGTACATACGATTTCGCATAATTGGTGGCTGTCATCCGTGTACTTATATGAAAAAACGCATCGGCAATCAGTACTAAAAAGTGATAGCACGTTGGCCGTGTGACTAAAATAGGCATTTCATTTCTATCACAAGGTAACACAGGTCAAGTTTAGGAAATAGCAACAGTATTATCTATAAAATAAATAAAAAACAGTTTCAGTCAAAATAACTGTTTTTTTACTAAATGCATATTGAACGTACATACGGTAATTATAACAAACAACAATTTTTTGTTTGTCTGTCTGTTTCTTCCAGCTAATCTCCGAAACAGCTGGACCGATTTTAACGAGACCTTCACTGGTAGATATCTGATGTTATAAGGAGTAATTTAGGCTACTTTTATTATATAAAGAGAAAAATTATTAAGTCTCCGCGGTTAAAAATTGAAACCCATGAAATCCAATATATATACTCTATATGTCAACTGTCTATGCCGAAGTACTCTAAATTAATGATAAATAATCTGATTACTTTTAAATTAATCGGCGGTTGAAACTGCGAGGCACAGCTAGTTTATTATAAATTTGAGCTGTGTAACCTTACCTGTGCAATCAAGAGAACTACATAGTGTGTGTAACTATATCATTATTTGATAAATTATTACTAAGCTCGTGGCCTAGAATAGATCACCGTGGGCTTAAATGTTGACTAAGTAGTTATTTGAAAAAAATAGGAAACATCATACTTCTGCCCACTTACAACAATTTTTAATTTACTTTGTTTAACAGTATAGATATTTTGATTGAGTGATTAGCAATCATTTCATGCACCTTGTTTTATTCGAAAACTCAAGTACAGCACAGAGGTGGACATAGGTTTCACCACTGATGCACGTCGTATGTCGTTACGATCTTATAGAGACCTGTTTACAGCACTCACGAACGTTGTAGTGGTTAGCACTTACGACCGTATATTAGTAGTGTCTCATAGGATCAGATTGAGTGGATGTTTCAGCTGATAATGTTTCTGCACTTAGTTAATTATTTTTCTCATGGGCTTCTCTCCAGTGATCTTTTGCTTCTTAACCGGACAATTTGACGAATCCGTAAAAGGCCAACAACAACGGAACGCAACGGAAAAACTTAATAACTAAGCAATACAGCTAGGTGCGCTCGGAACTCGGCTTAGGGTGTTTGTTGCTAGAGGGACAAGCTAGGATACCGGATTAAGAATGATTATTATTTAGACACATATTTAAAGCTGTTAGTTCGGCACGGGCCGCCTTGAGTTAGACGCACGGTTGGTGCAGTGGCTGATACAGTCGGCTGCTGCGCTCCGGGTCGTGGGTTCGATTCCCACACGGAAAAAATATTTGGATGATCTGCAGGTAGTTGTTCCGGGTCTGGGTGTATTGTTTGTGGAATTCATGTCTATAAAACGCACCCACGACACAGGAGAAATCCTAGTGTGGGGCAACGTTTTCTTTAAAAACAAAAAAAAATTCAAAGTGGGGATGGAATGGGTCGTTACAATGAGCCTGAGACCGGTATGACGGTTTTTTTGAATTAGACAGCCATCTCTTTTTGTAAGCTGCTTGAAGGAGGGTAATATAATCGTCCGGGTCAACATGCCTCGAACGACGATGATCGTTGATGTAAAAACGGTATATATCGGGCGGAAGCTATCAGTTCTTCAACTTATAGATAACAATATAAAAAAGAAGGACATTGGTACAATCATGGACGATGACGCGATCAAGTGGATGTGAATGAGTGGGACATCAATTGTTTTAAGTAAGGCAGAACATGATAATATGAAACGCAAATGCTAACTTAAATAATTGGTAATTTGAATTTACCTGATTTTGTGTTAATTTCAATAGACTTAAAACGATGAGGATAAATCGTTTTTTTTGTTCTACTAATAACGCATGTATAATAACACTTTTTTTACGAAAGACGTCTTCCTACGAACACAAAAACAGTTTTATTATAACAAGCAACAATGACGAAAGTCTAAGAATCGCAAATAACGTTTTTCAACCACGGTGACAACAATTCAGTTCTTGGGTACCATTGAGTGATTTAAAACATTACTGTCTAATTTATTTAGTTATGATATATTGAACGTTATAAATATATTTGAGAGATGAAGAAAAATCGAGGCTAAGCTTGAGGGTCAAAAAGTTTGCATCGTGCAACAACATCAACATTAAGTCGTTTGTGGTACGGATATTGTTTTGTTCATGTTTTGGCTTAAGGATATCGTGGAGCGGCATTACGCTGAAGGCTACACGACACGACTTAACAGCGTAGCACTTCATCACCAGCATGTTTGTATGTAGACTTTTAAGTTAGATAATATATTTCCACCCACCGAAGACCAAGAAAGCTTAAAGGCTCCAGTATTGGTGGACGAAGTTTCGATCGTAGCCAAAAATATCTACTCCAGAAAAGCTCTAAGCTACGGGATCATCAAAAAAACGGTCAAATACTTCTCAACACGCCTCATGATAGCGGTTAAACATTATACGATTAAAGGATTTTTCCAAATCCAGAAATCTCATCCCGATGAGCAGTTCAGTTTTCGAACCAATCACTCTTGCTTCTAACAAATTCACCGTATTTGATGGAGGTCTGATAACGGGAGCGCTCTTCTTCGATGTGGCGAAAGTCTGGCATAATGGCTTATGTATTAGGTAAACTGTATAAACTCGGCGTGCCAGACCATCTAGTGCGTATTTCGACTATTTCTTAATTCGCAGCTTCCGCTATTCATAATTATATTTCATATTATCAGAGCCGGAGTCCCTCAAGGACCCATGCTAACCCCACTCCGATTCACGTTGTATACCAGTGACATTACAATACTTCATGTACTTCATGGCATGCCGGACTTCTATCGGCTAAAACCACCGAAATGGTCATATTCTACACCTATCGCGGAGTGCCTCCCTCCGTGTTCCTTCCCGGTTAGCTCAACTAGGTGGCTCTCTCCACGACAACAAGTAACGGAGGTCAGTTAACGAGATCAATGAAACGTAACATATATATTGTTATAATGGTATATTGATATTTACAACTTCAACACTTTTTATAGAAGTGTATCTAAAAAAAAGCTTTAACTGTCGTAATTTAATATATTTTATTATTATTTTATAAGCGTGTGTATTATAATAGTATTTGATGTCGAAGACATGTATTATAATATGAATTTTGAAGATTTTAAACCTAGAATTCTCAAATTTAGGACACTTTAGGATTGTATTAAATTTAGACGAAATAAGTTGATGTCTAATTGCATACTGTGCAACTCAAAACAATGCTCATATTTGTACCTATTACTCTAAAAAAAACAAAACACTCTCTTTTCATTTCAAGACTAACAATGAGCGTACACAATAAATAATTATTCAAAACAGTCGCTATTGACTTCTATTGTTTCATGAGAATACATTTTTATGTTTAGCGTGTATAGAAATAAAAGATGTCCAGGTACATCTCAGTAATATTATAGCAATGTTGATGGTTGGTTGAATATTTACTCTTAAATAGGCTGCACCGTCCATGTAACTTTGTATGAAGCTACTTCATAGGTAGATTGTATCTTGGATTGGTAAACTTTATAAACGTCTTTTGGGTAGGAAACTGATTTGTCAACCATGGAGTCATCAGAATTCATTAGGTTTGTGATGTTGGGCGCACAGATTGTGGAGTCTGCGTACTCACACCAAGTGACCCCCGGGAAGACGGCGGTGCGCACATGGTTACGTGCCACCGTGTGCGCAGCACACCGCAAAGCGAGGCTTGAGGGGATTCTTTTGCAATCCTCCTCGAGAAGTGCCTGGGGGGGTAACCTTTTTACAGTCGCCTTCCGCCGTTCGCCTCCGCTAGACGGGGTGACCGCTTTACAGTCATCCCCTCCGTGATGTGCCTTAAGGCGTGGCACTTATGGGCGGCTCTAGTGTGAACATAACACCACTCCATCTCCTCGCGTGGATGTCGTCAAAGACGACTAAGAGACTTTATATCAGAGGAATAGCACGGTCAGTAACGTACCTTCAGTGGAACAGTAGCCATACTGCTTTCACCAACCCACCATCCAAGCGTGGTCAGTATTGGCAAATTACCTCCAAAGCGATGACACAATAGTGAAAATCTATGGGGGAGGCCTTTGTTCAGCAGGCCTCCTCCATAGATCCTCCAGATCCTATGGCCGATATGATGATGATTTTAGTAAAACAATATTTGGTGAGTTTTATATTTATACCTGAAAGCAAAATGAATGCGCGCGCCTCGAAAAATCACTGTCATAATATTTTCCTTAACGCGCCCAAAGATATAAATTTAAAAAGAATAAAACAGTACCTAACTGGGTCCTAACAAACACTATTACATGTCATATTGAAAAAACGAAGGGCATGTACACAATGGGCTAGTACAGGTACCACACTAGTAGTAGGTACATGAACTTCGCCTATTACAGACCACTGCTCGAAATAAGTTAAGCAACGCTATATCAGTGGACATGTATAATGCTATATTAAGGCAACAGTCCAGACGTAATATATGAATATTAAAATATTTACACCATGAAATTAGTAAGATCGAGTTTATGATAAACATAACTTTTAAAAATACGGTAGCGTTATCCGCGGCGGAACTTACTGCTCCGTCTTCCGCCTTATTAATTACCTGTAAAATGGAATAATTTGAATATCACTTGCGTTAACGGTGAAGAAAAACATCGTGAGGAAACCGGCACATCTCGGAGGGCCCTAAAATGTTCTCAATGTGTGTAGTAAGGCCTAACCTTTCTCATCTTGAGAAAACTTCCGTGCCCAGCAGTAGGACAGTAATGGGCGTCATATGATTATGAAAATCGAATAAAATAAATATTTGAACCTATCAAAGGTATGAGTTATAAAGACTTGTCATGCTCCAGTATTTTTCAGTTAACATTTATAACACATCTGAATCCGTACATAAGTGTATAAGCTACCTTCTTATGGATTATGTAAATAATTAGCTTTCTATTTATGTTCTAAATATGGAGTGCTGAGCGGTAACGTGCTCATTACGAATATCTAATGACGTCGATTAGAAGTACGATCGGACGGTAAGAAACGGATTTTATATTTGAAGTGTTTGCGGATTTAGGTCGTAATGATATTGGTTTAATTGAGATTTATTTGCCCAACTAATATTATATGATAGCAAAACGTAACTTTGTTTATTTTATGTAATAAACCAATGCACTGCATAGTTAGTGTATAATAATTAGGATTTCTCCCTCCTAAGGTTGCCTGGAAGAAATCGCCGAATGCGATAAGGCCACCCATTGTACTCTAAGATATACTTTTAAGCATGTTATTTTGATTGATGTACAATAAAGAGTATAATAAATAAATAAATATACAATATAGAAAGAAAGAAATATGGATCATCCTGTTGGACCTAAAAGTGTGTATATTTTAATAATGACACTAAATAAAACGAAACAAGTAATAAAAATTTACTAATTACACATAAGGGCCTGCTACACGGCGACATTTTGTGAAACGCGCAACTTCATCGCGACACTAGCCTGGCTAGGTAAACGGTTAGTGAATGTATCGCTACTGCATCGCGACTAAAATACTTCAGAAGTGCTGCAAAAAGTCGCAGTGTTGCAAAAATGTGACTCGCCGATCGTGTAGCGAGACCAGTGTGGCCGTGGTAAGTTACAAGTTTAAGCCCGTTTTGTGCATTTTGTATAGTCTTTATCAGAAAAGGGTTACAAAAGATCTCATATCATCGTCATCGTCATAATTTCGGCTGAATAAAGTCCACTGCTGGACACAGGCCTCCCCCAAAGATCACCACAACGACCAATATGGGTGTGTCGTGGGCTCATTGGGGGGTTTTGCCATAATCGCCACGCTTAGCAGACGGGTTGGCGATCGCAGTTGAGTTGTTAAAGTACTCGAAGGACGCTGCTGCCCATCCTCCAGCTAATCCCTTAGTCGACTTTTACGACACCCACGGGAGGAGATGGGGTGGTGGTATTCTGAGCCGGCACCACACGGAGCTATCAGATTTCAGATCTCATATCGATACTGGATTATTACCTTCACGGATCGGACAGAGTTAGTAGTAAATATTGTATAGACTATGTATATAACTTATATAATGATGTCTTCACAATTTCTGAAACAATAAGGACAACAAAGCAGATTGCAATATATTTTATCCTTAAAAAAGACAAAACATCAACGTCATGAAACACTAATCAGTCCGTGGAACAGTAAAAGTTAACAATCAAATGCTTATCGATGTTTTGAAGTTGCGAACGGTAAACAAGATTGTCTAAACTATTTTGATTCAGACTAACGGCGAAATTACTAATCAATCTAATCCCAAATCTTTGGATCTGGGATTAAGGATTAGTTTGCTTTTGTGTTAAGGTCACACTTTTACAGATCAAGTTTATAACATTAAGATTTCGGTTTAGATTTATTAATAATTTTGGCCATGAATTAAATACAAACCAGAAAATTTACAAAAACAAGTCGAACAGACAGAGAAAAGACCATAACCAAAACCGAACTTGAAGCTTGAAGAAAATGTTTATACTGTATAGTAATATTCAATAAATTCCGTAACGTCGCCAAAACCTTGCTAAATGTTTCTATTCGGTGTGGAATGTGGTAAGTAAATGTCAGTGTTTTTTTTAATGGAATAATGAATTAAACAGCGAACTAGAGCGATGCAAATGTTACTAACAACAAAAACTTCTCAATAGCGCGCCGTAAGCATGCATTAGTAGAGAGTTCCGTAGCAAATAAAGTTTCTCGTATTCACTAGTGTTTTTACCAGGGTTTTGTTAACAAGCTTTCTTGTATATCTGTTCAGTTGGAATGTTGTTATTAGTTTTAAAGTGACTTCCCGATTAGCTACAGACTTGAAATGTTAAGCCTAACTCAAAATTGGATGACAATTTTATTTTGACTAAAATGCACGATGAACCTTCCCCATAGATTTCTGCATTTTGTGAATTTTGGGGGGAATTTGCCAGTACTCACCACGCTTGGCAGGCGGATTGGTGAGTGCAGAACGGCTTAGAGTCCCTTTGTATCCTTTTATGACACCCATGGGAGGAGATGGAGTGGTGCTATATTTTTAATCCGGACACCACACGGAACACCGTACGGAACTAAAATTTGCATGATCTGCAGATAGTTGTTTTGTCTGGGTATTTGTGAAAGTGAGATTTATATCTGTATAATGTATCCACAACCTGCCTGCCAAGTGTGGTGAGTTCTGGCAAATTCCCCCACAAATAACGATACGATTGTGAAAATCTATGAGGGAGGCCTTTGTTCAGCAGTGGACGTCTTTTGCCTGATATGATGATGACGATGATGACGGTGATCAAACCGTGACATCGCTTAGCTACTGTGCCAACCAGTTTCTCTAATTTCTTGATGTCTTTGATAAAACCGTACAAGACCTGTCTCCCTCGCTGGCGGACATTTTTAGTAAATATGTATCCAGATTGGTCGCACTTTACTGTCAGATTAAGAAATATGTTTTCTCAAAAGATCATTCTCAGTTCAATGAAAGTCGAATGTGATTATTAAAATATATTCAGTGGAATTATCATATTAATCGGTTCTAAATCATACAAAGTATATAATTATAAGTGGGATGCGTTTGTTGTTATGTATCTTGTGGTCACGAATATAAATAAAGGTTGCCAAAGGTACTTATGACTCGTGACCTCAGAGGTGTAGATGAGAATATAAAACAATAGGCATGACATAATTCTACGTTTCACCTTCATGATCTCATCATCATCAGTTTAAAATTAAAAACGTCCACGGCTTCGTAACTGTATGCTTCCCCTAAAGACTTCCAGAATGATCGGTCTGGGATTGTGGTGTGTGTTATCTGGAAGGTTTTGGCATATTTGCCACGCTTGGCAGGTGGGTGCGCGATCGCAGTTGAGTTATAAATATACTCTAAGGACACTGCTGCCCTTCCTTCGGCTAATCCTATAGTCTCAATTTACGACACCCCCGGGATAAGTTAGGGCGGTGCTAGTCTTAGCCACACGGATTAATTTAGAAATAAATAAGCAAAAAGAAAGCAGTTTTAGTTTGGACTCGCGTAGTAAATTGACAACATATTAAAGTAACCTGCGCGAGGGCACATAAGGTAGATTCAGCATGATACGGCGACTATTATATCTAATTTATATGAAAAGTATTCGTTTATACATAAACAAACGGACGTTTCTAACCTGTATAAATTTACTGCGCTTGGCAGTCGAACTAGTTTTCCTATTTGTAACCAGTGGTTGGTTATGTTCTGTGACTGACGTGATAAGTCCCACTCTGAAACTCTTGAAGGCTAAGATTGCCCTAAAATATTATTTCATGGGGTTTCTTTTCATGTATTATGCAATGCATTTGTTTAGTTTTAAAATATATGAGCTGAAGCTGTGAAGTCCAATCAGCTGGCGAAATCTACCTTCTCTACAGTCCCGGAAGATAATTACCTAAATTCAAAATCGGTTAAAACTGCGGCAAATAACAAATAAATTACCTATGAAACTGAACCCATTTTTATTTCTATTGTTTTATCGTATTGAAGTTCTAATGGACATTATCCGCCATTTGGAATGCGGAGGGGTATTCCAGAGTTTTACCGGCTTAAACCACCACGGTGTTCCTTCAACATAACTTAGCAGGGTATGAGATTCCCTCATACATTCAGAGCGCCCCTCGCAGGTTTTAGCCCACCACTCACTTTGACGGACCCATTTCCTACGCGGTCTAACAAGCTACACAATTCTCTAGAGTAGTGTTTGTGAAACACGACATCTCACTATCTCGCGCCTACGATACGCGTCCCGAAAACTGTGCCTTTGTCTAGAAAGTGGCGGGAATTCTAAAATGTCCGGAATTTTCACAAATGAAGTGAAAAATTAAAATTGAATATTTTCAAATAAAATTCAAGGTCAATAGTCAACACAGTTTTAGTATATATTTTTTATACTAATGTTTTTATGTACCGTCTTACGTATTTTAAGGAAATGTCCGGAATTTTCTTCAAGTATCCGTAATTTTCACTGGATTGAATTTTTTGGATCTGGTAACCCTACTCGAGCGTATCTGTGATCGGCCGAGGAACTGCGCTAATAGCCATGAAATTCAAAACATTTAGATTTAAGATTTCGAACTTCATCCATTTGTTATATCACATTTAACTAAATAAAAATGTGTTATATCACATTTAACTAAATAAAAGAAATGACTATCAATTATATTGATTATTAATTTCGGCCGGTAGTCTATCGCCCGCTGGCCGCAACTGACAGAGGCCGGAGATCGGCAAATGAGACTGAACCCTAAACACCGAAAAAGGAAAATTGTGTATATTAAACAGTAATTTGATGATATCACGACGGTCTGGCGGCGCGCGGCGCTACGCGTCGTCGGCCACGAGCCTGTCTTTACTAGCAATGGGCACTTCACTAATTGAATTAACTACCTTCTTTGCGTATTATGAAAAATGGCTGTCACGCTCAATTTATCTGATCGTCCTTAAAAAAAAAGGTACAATTAAGCGGAAAGTAGATAATTTATCTATTTATTTTTGCTTAATGTACAAAGGTGTACAAAGGCGGTCTTAACACATATACATTTTCTACCAAACGATCTTTGTGTGATGCAGAGACAGCAAGCTAGATGCACTAACAAGATGTGAGTAAGAGGTTCAGCGGGAGAGCGAAGACATTTATTTACGGAGTATAGAAATAGTATAAACTTACATAAACAGAACTATACGAGTATATTTATATTTGTAAATACTAAATAAACATACATACATATTTAATGGATATATACAACTAGGAGAAAAGCAGAACCAGAGCTGAGATGAATCTGCCGCCGTCTTGTCAAGTAGGTCTTTACGTACTTTTATTTAAAAAAATTGCCGACTGTTAGCCATTCTGATTTTGACATTCCACAGAAGAATGGATTAAACTAAGAAGACAAAATGAATAAAATTGGAGTGATGTGTGGGACACTCCAGAAGACGATTATTTTTATAGCGAAGATATTTGTTGTGGTTGGAACAAAGATACTGGAAATAATAAGATAAATAAGAAGGGGAATTAGGGTCATGGATTATATCGAACAAAGTGGTTAGTGCCCTCGTGTTTCTGCTCTGGTGAATGGGCAACCAATTTAAAAGAGATCGATACCCAGAGACATGATCATATTTGCGGAGATTAAAGACGAATCGAATGCAATTACTGAGAAGACGGTCAAGTTTGTTCAGTAGATCTGCATTCAGGTCAAAGTAGCGCACGTAATCGGAAAATAAAATTAGTGCAAACAATTTTTATTTAATTGAACAAAGTTGAAATCATTATCATATTTTGTTTCATATCACACAAAGGACGTCCACTGCTGAACATAGGCCTCCCCCATAGATTTCTTCATTGGTTTCATCATTTTGGGGGAAATTTACTAGTAGATACTCACCACGCTAGGTAGACGGGCTGATGAGCGCAGTATGACTAGTTTTCCTCTGATGGAAGACTGCTGATCCCTCTGGCTTAGAGTCCCTCAGTCGTCTTTTACGACAGCCAAGGGAGGCGATGAGTGGTGCTATATTCTTAAACCGGACGCCACACGGTACCCTTGGTTTATAGAATATATTTATATTCTGGTACTGCATAACTTATGATGACTACCAATCTGTTAAATACGGTAATTAAATCATTATCCTTCCAAGATCGCTTCGTGAACCGGTTTGTACGAGAGGCCATTGCACAGCACTAAGTATAGTTCTTAAATTTTTATTGCATATATTTTATTGCTTATCGGCCCCCATCCCGAATATGTTCCGTTCCATCCAGGCTAAGTGTTTGCAATCTGTGGTGCTGGCTAAGAATAGCGCCACCCCATCTCATCCCGTGGGTGTCGTAAAAGGCGACTATGGGATTAGCCGGAGGATAGGCAGCACTTCTTGTATACTTGTATACTTCTAGTATATTTAGAACCCCGCCTGCCAAGTGTGGCGATTATGGCAAAACCCCCAAAGAGCACACAACACAACCCCAAATCGGCCGGATCGTAGTGATCTTTGGGGGAGGCTGTTTCCAACAGTTGATTTATTTGGCTAAAATGGTGATGACCTATTTATAACTTAACTGCGATAGCCAACCCAGGGCTAGCAGGTGCTAAGAGTTGTGATTATGGCAAAACGCCCCAATAAGCACACAACACAAATTCAGATCATTCGTTGTGATGATCTTTGGGGAGCCTAAGTACAGCTGCGGATCTTTTTCAGATGAAATAATGCATCTGATGCTGCGCACTTTTCATTCATTTTCCAATGTCGAGCTAAAGCTTTGGTCTGCGGCAACGTGTTTTCTTCTCTGGTAACGTACTACTCAATATGACTTTTCCACGTTACTTGGTGATTCACGCATAATGTGTTCGAAACACCGCAGTACCCATCTATGAATGCACGTCCAGAATACGTCTAAAAATAAGCTAAAAAACCAGACAAGTGTGAGTTGAACTCGCGTAGAGAGGGTTCCGGTGAATATGTTATCTAAAATGTTGTGTTTTTAAATCGGACCTAAATTTGATTGTTGTAACTAAAAAAAGTATGTATGGTACCGGATAGTAGAGGGAAATTTCTGAACATATTGTATATAATTGAATTCTGTCTCGTACCAAGAACATACTTAACATCGTAGTTGAAAAGCAAGTTCACCCATACATTCCAACTGCAAATAAAAATGCAGTGATGACGGGATTACGACAGAGCTTCTGAAATCCGATGGAACACCGATACTTAAAGTCTTTTAGCAGCTATTCAATTCCGTCTTACTCGAGGGCACAACACTGGAAGCATGAAACAGAGGCGAGGTGGTGCCTTTCTTCAAAAAGGGTGATAACACCCTGTGGAAGAATTGTAGACTCATCTCGCTTCTGAGCCATGTTTATAAGCTGTTTTCAAGGTTCATCACAAATCGTCTCGAGCGCAGGTTTCATTTGAGGTCAATTTTCATTTATTTTCTTAAATAACTTTAAATATGTGTATTTTAAAATTATGAAATAAATATATTTGAGACCCTCACAATACAGTTCATCATCATCATCATCATATCGGCCATACAACGTCCACTACTGAACAACGGCCTCCCCATAGATTTCCACAATTATTTCATCATATTGGGGGGAATTTGCCGGTACTCACCACGCTTGGCAAGTAGGTTGGTGAGCGCAGAATGGTTACTTCTCCACAGAAGGGACACTGGTGCCCATCCCTCTGATTTAGAGTCCCTTAGTCACCTTTTACGACATCCACGAGGTGGGATGGAGTGGTGCTATATTCTTAATCCGGACACCACGCCGACCGGTTTAGTTAGCAAAATGTTGTTCTTTAATTTTCTAATTTGTCCCCCAAAAGTTACCCCCATATTCCGAATTCATTTATTTACGTTACACGTCCGCATCTCTGCCGTTCATAATTAACTTAATCGATCCAGATTCGGAGAAAATTGGCTGTGACAGACGGACAGACAGACAAACACACGAGTGATCCTATAAGGGTTCCACCGTTGTTTTCTTTCGGAAGTTCGGAACCGTAAAAAGTATGGAAACTGTAAATTAATTATTACAATGCAATTTATTAGGTAACTTGAACGCTTTATAAGCCATATGAAGTTAATTCACATTATTGTTGGTCTGAAATCATTAATTAAACTGTGGAGGATAAAAAACGCATTCCGTTTTGACGCAAATGAACGTTTAAAAACAATTCAAATGATCATTACAGAATATTAACTGTTGCATGATAATTTTATTATCAATCACAGTAATAATGTGCCTAATGATGCATTATTTAGAGTGTGCTATTTAAGTTTATCAGGTATGTTTTGTAGATGTTTATGTATAGCAGATCGCTTAGGTCACCCACGAGCTGATTAAGTATGTCGCAGACAGTTTGCGACAGGCTTAAATCACGCAGACGCCGCTCTTAACCGCAATTTTGGTATTGTGTATTAGCCGATAGCAATTAAACAGCCGAAGCTCTCACACCTTGTGTTAGACAATCTTCAAACAAATAATTACACTTAAACAGGTACATTATCGCTACTATGCTTGCATCTACAAGTAACTACAAGCGGGCGAATACCTTACGTCATACCAATTTTTTGGCCATTTGCCACCGATCCTTGGCTGCACGATAGCTGCTGTAGCATCTACTGTTACTGTTTTTAGCTAATTAGGGTGCCGAACGTAGGTTCGAAATCCTATAATATAACATCAAATTTCACATTCTCATCAATTAGTAAAAAAGCTGCGCATAGACTAAAAAACAATACACAGTAACATTCTGTCAACCTAACACATTGTCCTCTAATAGCTTTCCATGTAAACTTTATATGTTTCATTTTTCTCCCTTATGTAAACAATACACAGTAACATTCTGTCAACCTAACACATTGTCCTCTGATAGCTTTCCATGTAAACTTTATCTGTTTAATTTTTCTCCCTTACATTTTAGGTAACGACCAGACTGTACACTCGTGTGGTGAATAACAATCGATGTGTCCCGTACACATCGATTGTTATCGACTATACCGAACCGAACACCAAATTAAAAGTGAATGAAAAACCGATATTCAAGGTAAAAATAAATAAAAACAACATACACAGTATGCAATTAAAACGTCTTAAAGGAAATGAGGAAATTGGTAAAACAATACACGCAGTTGATAAGCGCGAAGTAAACATTACTAGGTAGCTTTGTACTTATTTTCTTTGCCCATTCGCAGCGAATTAGGAATAAAAACATGGAAGGCTCTAATTAGCTTCACTAAAGTAGGAACAGCTGATTCAGGGACTCTTTTGTTGTGTTAAAATACTATAAATTTAAATTAAACTATAAGTGACGATTAATTGAAAAGTTGCCGGCCTGGCATCAATCTAAAAATTAAATTGAGTTATGATTTCGTATGTTATGTTGGCGTCATAAAGCAGGTATTCACTTTTCACCTCTACCTTATAATACACTACGATTTAGAAATAGATCTTGTACAAAATTGACTATAAATCTGTGCTGGCAATGACCAGAAAATTCGACAGTGGCCGGTGAATCGAACCTTCCATGCAAGACTCAAAAGTTAGTTCCTCGAAATCAATTAGAGTATGAAAAGGGTATCATCAGATCAGCCAAAGGAATCCACTGCTGAACAAAGGCTTCCCCCAAAGAACTCCACAATTGTGTCATCATTTTGGGGGGATTTGCCAATACTCACCATGCTAAGCAGACGGGTTGGTGAGCGCAGAATGATGCTGTTCACAGAAGAGACGCTGCTGCCCATCCGTTAGGTTTAGAGTCCCTTAGTCGCCTTTTACGACATCCACGGGAGGAGATGGATTGGTGCTATATTCTTAATCCAAGCACCATACGGATTACATAATTCAATCTGATTAAGATATTTTTTCCTACATTTACTTCTGACGCTACTCGATAGCTATATATCTAATAAACGCTTTGACAATGACATTCTATGTAAGGTACTTTATTACAATACAATTCGACTATTCTATTGTGCTGCTAATTAATTCATGTTAAAATATGTATATGAAACCAGATTTATCTGTTTGTTATAATATAAAGGAATTAATTTGCATAATATTTCAATCCTTTCTATAAAAACTAAGACCGGTAATTTTAGTTAGTCAGTAAATATACTTATATTTTTACCAAAAGTTGTTCCAGTTTAAATTAGTGATTGGGCATGCCTTTGATAAAGATTATAATGGCATTTTTTGCATCGATTAAAATAAGATTGACAGGCAAATAAAAGTCAGGTTTCTTTTTAGCAAAGATCATTTCTCTACATCTTGACATATTTACATATGGCGGTGGTCACTAAATAGTATATTTTTTATATTAACATGTACTTTAATGGGATTTGGATGATTCTCTCGACATAATACATTTTGAAGAACATCTTGGCAGACACTTAAAGTTATTAGGTTCTGGCTCTCCGAATTTCTCGTGGGTCACAGGCGCACGGATTGCGTAAACTGCGTGCTCATATCGAGTGACCCCGGGAAGACTACGGCGCGCACGTGGTCACAAGCTGCTGCGTACGCAGCACAACACACAGCGGGGCTTCGGGGTGGTCTTTTACAATCTCCCTCGAAATGTGCCTTAGAGGATGGCCTGTTTATAGGTCTCTTCTACTCACCTCTCCCAAGTAAGAGCTTGTGACCGCATTACCGCCATCTCCTCCGAGATGTGCCTAAAGGCGTGGTACCAATGGGTAGTTCTTCTATTTTTTTATTTTTTTATCATTTCGGCCGAATAAAATCCACTGCTGGACACATGCCTCCCCCAAAGATCACCACAACGACCGATATGGTGTGTTGTGTGCTCATTGGGGGTCTTGCCATAATCGCCACGCTTGGCAGACGGGTTGGCGATCGCAGTTGAGTTGTTAATGTACTCGAATGACGCTGCTGCCCATCCTCCGGTTAATCCCTTAGTCGAGTTGTACGACACCCACATGATGAAATGGGGTGGTGGCATTCTGAGCCGGCACCACACGGCAGCACATGGGTGGTTCCAGTGTGAAAACTCCTGGAGCCCCCCTTCGGTGCAGAATATCTTCTCAGCTCTAGCGCTTCCAGCGCTCAGGTGGTTTTATGCGGTAGATGTCCAGCATATCTCATCGCCGTTCCGCGGCGCGAAAGAAGTATATGAAGTATAAACACATGAAGGTTTCCTAAAGAAATATGAGCCGTTTTGCGGATCTCGTAACATGGTACACTTACTGGTAGAGAATGCCACATGGCATAAAAACCACCTTTATACATAGAAGTAAATAAACAGAATTTCTAGGAGCTCCACCAGATGTTCTGCGGACTACTGGCTGGTGCTTTCCTTTTAGGCAGGTGAGTACGCAGGGCCAGTATGGAGCCACTCAGCTAATTTAAAGATGGTGGATATAGCAGTAAATGAAACTTGTTGGATCATTACTGGTTGCCTAAAACCGGCCCGGTACAAATGCTGTATCCGTTAGCTGGAACAGCGCCTTCAGCTGTTCGCAGGGCCGTGGCATCTTCTGGAAAACCGAAATGCTACGCGGCACCCGTCACCCACTTTCCAATTTCGATCCTGTGCCACAAAAACTGAAAAGCTGAAAGAATTTCATGACATGTGTGTGTCCTCTTCAAGATGACAATCGGGAAAAGGAGAGATACAGGTTGTGGCGAGAAAGTGTCAATTGTCCTTGACCTTTCGTCCCACTGTCTGAGAGTTCTCCACCTGGACATAGGTTGCCATAGCCTAGTCTTTAAATAGACTTCGGACTCAGGTTGGCCGAAGTAATGAGAACCTGTTTAAGAGGCTGGTGATTCTCAGATGGTTCTTGGAGTTTGGTAACTTAGAGTACAGGTGTGGCGCTGTCCCCCAGACAATGAAGTGCTTCATGTCGTGTCCTGCGTGCAGTAGTGCAGTAGATCTAATGAAAACTACTGACAATGCAATTTTTGTAGCAAAATTTTGGGCCGACACCGTCTATGTTTGCTGAAGATTCGAAGAGAAGAGAGACCAGAAATTCTTTTTAAAATATCTAAAATCGTATATCGATACTGATTTATACCTAACTAAGTGTCTTCGTGATTTAACAAAGAAGCAGATGACAAGGTTTTCTCGAGGTCTTGACCTTTAAACATCCAAAAGCTTAGTAATCAATTATGCAAAAGTGGTTCTTAGTTACTGATAACTAACGCACATGCGACGTACGCGTAACGCGACATTTTTACTGAAAATTAGTTTAAAATTATAAAGCTTTTTACTGATTATGATATATACTCGTATATATAAATAATTGAAGTTGGGTTAATTTCTGTTCATTTTCTTTATTTCTTTATTGTTAAATATCCTTTAACTTTCACCTTCTGGCTATCAAAATTACAATTTATTTTATAAATGTTAAGTATTGGTTATATTAACAGCAATTTCCATACTTGACTGTCAATATTCTAACAGTAAATCTAACCGAAGTTCATTGGGAACCTTTAAAATTACCCCCATTTGATAAATTTATGATATAACATTTATGATACACATTTTATTGAAGGTTGTGAGGATGGTAAACGATAGTAATATTTCGTAGAAACCTCAAACGTTTAATGTATTTTATATACAATCAGAAGGTTATAACTCATTATATGAATAAGTTAATATTATTTATTTAATTTATATTTATTTATTTATAACTTCATGAAATATGATTTTTTGATTCGTCATATCAACCAAAGGACGTCCAGTGCTGAACAAATGCCTACCCTTTGGGGTACGGATTACCACAATTGTGTCATCATTTTGGGGAGAACTTGCCAGTACTCACCACGCTTTGCAGGCGGTATGATGAGCGCAGAACGGCTGTTGTTCCACAGAAGGGACGCTATTGTTCTTCCAACTAGTTAAGAGTCTCTTAGTCGCCTTTTACGACATCATTACAGATATTTAATCCAGACACAACACAGAATAATTTCTTCATTAGATAAAAATTATTATGTTTTGTAGATGCGTCCATATTACATTGTGCACTACCCAGTTAATAGCATTACCACCATATGTAGATAGAGGTATTACAGTATTGTGATGTCTCGCATAAAATATTCGTCACGGGTAACGATTTTGCATTCGTTTTTATGTCCATATATATATACAGAGAAAGTTTACTATACCTTCTCATAATGTAACTTATGTAAATTATGGACAAAATTCATAAATAGTAATTCTTTCACCAAAATTACGTGGTTGATAAAAATATAAGATAGGATACAAGCCATTTTGTATTTGAATCATAAGGGCAAACACGCAAACTAATAGATTTATATAACCGATAAATTAAATAGAGCTTCATACAAGTTTAAAAAATGGCAACTCATGTCGAGTCTAATAATAAAATGCACAATTAATATTCGGCGTCCTTATGGATCCACTCGTCGTAACGCTTACTAAAAATAGTAATGTTCACTGCAGATTTTGTATTTCAGCTAAAAATGGCATGCATTAAAACTAAGTATACAAACTTCAAGGACTCTACCATACAAGGTACGTTCATACCACCAAATTATTGTATACAAATATAACAAAACACACGCACCCTTTTAAATTAATTCACCGGCTTTCACGTTAGTTATATCAGTAATCACTTCCCGATATATATCGATCACAAGTCACACAGGGGCGCTAGGCGGCTAGCGGATGTGTCTTCCTTTCAACGCACGAACATCAACTGTTGGTCGGCGCGCGCGCGCGTCCGAGTCTCGCCTGATAACCGATAGCTACCACGGATAAACTCGGTATATGTACGACAAAAAATTGCCGGTAAATGCCTTTTCGCAGTCACAGGTTTACAACATTTTCTATAATAAACGTATTGTTTTTCGAAACAATCATTGATTCATCCCCATTCACAAGAATGCATATAAAATTAACCATGCACATCTTAAAATTTCGTTATCGGTCAATAGCCGTGCATACCTATTGAAATTTCAGTGACGAAAGTTGAATTTTGCAATAAAATCGTTTTACTGCTTTTTGTGCTCATAAACATGTTGCAAGGACTTATTGTTATAGGAACACATAAAATTCAAGTGAGAGCTTAGGTTGGAATGCAAAATTGTGATAAATGTTAGTCATTGCCCTTTTGCAAGAACATCAAAGAAGTAGCAAACATTAGATGTATCTATTGCAATAAGATGCAAAATAATTATAGCTGGAACTTCAGCAAAATTAAAAAGGATGTCGCATTTTGCAAGTCGAAATCATCAAGTGTATAAATTAATTGTTATGACCAATAATTAAACTTACCATTTTGTCTGAACCTCACATAAAATAAAGACATTAATTAAGTGCCTTAATGTAGCCAAAAACAATAGTAATGCGTCAATTAAAAATAAGGTAATATTAATTAAGAATAAGCTGTCATAACATTTCCCCTAAATCCAAGTCTCATTAAAACAATTTCATAGTAGTGGTAGTGGTTTAGACCGTCACGACACTGGAGTAGTTTCTCATTCATTTTGTATTTAATTATGTTTTTACTTATCATTTCACGGTTAAGATGAACAGCCCAAGAGATATCAGAGCAAAGTGATTTTGAAGACTAAAGGTGTTCTTCAACTTCGCCAGGACCTTTTCCTCTCAGAAACTGGTCTAACCATCATTAACTTGGTTGTAACCAGTTTTCCAATAATAGTTTTCGCTGACCGGTTGCTGGCTTAATAATCTTAAAAATATATGATAAAATGAGACCAAAGCCAATCAACAATACCTAACTGCCTCATTGACTCATTGATTGCATGTGCGGAAGTTGACGTGAGATTCTGGAATCGATTCGTCTCGTCTTCTCCATTATTAACGATCCTCGTGCACCTGATTAACTCAAAGTATATTATAAATATGTATGATATTACGTTCCAAGTTTTGGGTTTTATATCCTCTGTATTGTAGGTACAGTGTACAGATTACCCGTAACAGCTATCTGTAGATACAAATATTTTTTCCATGAGGGGATCGAACCCGCGACACGTAGCGCAGCAAGCTAATCGTTTAACCACTGCGCTAACCGTGCCATCAAGTTCACACAGCCGTAACCTGCGTGCTGCCGAAAATTTCAGATTCCTTGTCACAGTACAAGTTTTATTTCTTATTCCTTTGCTATTTTAGCAATCAAAGTCGGGAACTTGCTTCCCCACGACATAATTAAGCGCCTAGTATAAACGTTCCGGAATACTATTTACTTAAATTCGCTATGATGATTAATAGAACATGCACGTATTGTATATAGTATATTTTAATTGCCATGCCGTGCCGTGTGGTACCGGCTACGAATAGCACCAATCCATCTCATCCCGTGAGTATCGTAAAAGGCGATTAGGTGGAAGATGGGCAGAAGCGTCCTTCGCATACATTAACAACTCAATTGCGATCGCCAACCCGCCTGCCAAGCGTGGCGATTATGGCAAAACCCTCAATGAGCACACAACACACCGATGTCGGTCGTTGTGGTGATCTTTGAGGGAGGCCTGTGACCAGCAGTGGACTTTATTCGGCCGAAATGATAACATTTTTTATTTATGTATTTTAGCTTATGAAACAATTATGTAGATTTGTATTTATCTGAATCTAATTAATTAATTATTATTTTTGTTACTTTTTCAATGCTATTCATTTTTTAATTCAAAGGTAAACTGGTATAGATAAACAATAAGAATGACTAATTTTGGCATAACAAGATAAGTAAAAAAACGTGCAACGTACGGGTCATCATATCGGCCATTTATACGTCCACTGCTGAACAAAGGCCTCCCCCATAGATTTTCACAACTGTGTCATCATTTTGGGGGGTATTTGCCAATACTCACCACGCTTGGCAGGCGGGTTGGTGAGCGCAGCATGGCAACCGTTTCACAGAAGGGACGCTGCTGCCCATCCCTCTGGTTTAGATTCCCTTAGTCGCCTTTTACGACATCCACGGGAGGAGATGATGGAATGGTGCTATATTCTTAATCCGGACACCACACAGAATTTGGTTAGAAAATGCCGGATGGATAGTGGCGTAAGCTTGACTTTCCTATAAGATCTAATACCGCGATGATCACTGGTTCTTCGAGAGTACCTGGTTTAGTACTTCATCCGTCCGGGAACATAGCGTACCGTTAATTAAATCCTATCAAATGGGTTTCCACGACTTTTCTATCAGTAAGCTGGCCGGGGGCGTATAACTTGTAGAACTGATGGCCATTGGGGTAGAAAGGTTCTCAAGTGGAAACCACGCACATGTAAACGCGGCTTAGGACGGCCTCTAACGATATGAACAGACGACCATGTGGAGCTATGAGGACGCGGGTGGCATGTAACCGGTCGTTGTGAAAATCTATGGGGGACTTTGTTCAACAGTTGACTTCTTTCGGCTGATATAATGATGATAATATTTTAAGTCGATGAAAGCGCTTAATTATATAATGTTATGTATGCTAAACAAATAACCAATTTTGTTTAATTAAGCGTATGAATAGCTAGACAAATTTCACGCAAATTTCTAGAATTCATTATACACGACAGTGTTCTGAAAGCATTTTAAGCCTTCGTAACACTTAATAAAAAAACGATAGCGCTCTCTTTACTTAACTAATATGTATGGACTTTCATATTCACTTAGCTGTCAAGCTGAGGACTCGCATTACTAATTAGTTAGGCCTCAAATATAAGTGTTATTACTCTGTTAGTTTTAGTCTAGACCGGTTTAGCGAAATCATGTAAGTTAAAAAGCAGAAGTACCGTGTGGTGCTGGCTCAGAATGCCACCACCCCATCTCCTCCCATGGGTGTCGTAAAAGTCGACTAAGGGAGTAGCCGGAGGATGGGCAGCAGCGTCCTTCGAGTACATTAACAACTCAACTGCGATCGCCAACCCGTCTGCCAAGCGTGGCGATTATGGCAAAACCCCACAATGAGCCCACAACACATATACACCGATATGGTCGTTGTGGACTTCTTTGGGGGAGGCCTGTGTCCAATAGTGGACTTCATTCGGCCGTAATGATGAAAAAGCGGAAAATGAATCTTTTCAAATAAGATTCTGTCATATTAGTCACTTTTGCGTATAACCTGATCTTTTATTATAAACCATAGACCACTCTAGAATTTCTCCTGTATCGTGGGTACCATTTACAGACATAAATCTCACATGCACAAGACCCAAAACAACTATCCAAAGAACATAAAATAATTTCTTCCGTGCGGAGATCAAACCTGTGACACGTAGTGCAGATAGTCAATTGCTTAGCCACTGCGCCAACCGTGTCTTCTAACCTAACCTCCCTTTTTTATTGCTCTGGTGGAAATATATCATGTACTTTCTCCGCCCCGGGAAAGGATGGAGGGGCATGCTGAACTCCTTCCGACTAAAACCACCGGAGTGGTCATCTTCGACACAGAAGGGAGGCTCTAGTAACTCAAATAATTGGTCAAATAACACTCAATATGGATTAAAAATTATTATTATGACATTACACTAACTGCACTCCTCTAATAACGCTGCAGTTAAAGTCAAGTATAACTGGACTTGAGCAAAGTTCTAATTTAATAGTTACAGTAGCCCTGGGTGGACCCATTGGTCCTGTCATTAGAGACCCGACTGTTAGTATATTTACGAGTCTGACGCATATGCCAGTATTGCTTAGTAAAGTTTCTCCTAGCACAGTATTTTCCAATAGTTAGAGATGTATTCATTCTTCAAACAATTTGAAATCAAATCATATGTTTTGGTATTTTAATACTCGTATATGCCTCAAAACAGTAAATAGTAAACTCATTTGATTCTCAACGTCTTAATACTAACTTAGTACAATCGTGTCTTCATCATGTCGGCTGTATAAAGTCCACAGCTGAACACAGGCCTCCCCCAAAGATCAGATCAGATCCTGCGAGATGTACCTAAAGGCGACGCACCAACGGGTGGCTCTAGATGAAGATTATTCGAGTTCCTGGAGCCTCCCTTCGGTGCCGACGATGATCACTCCGGTGGTTTTAGCCGGTAGGAGTCCGGCATGCCTCTTCGCCCTTTCCCGGGGCGAAAGAAGTACATGAGATATATCCACGGAATCAATAAAAAAATAAGTGTTGTGTGCTCATTGGAGAATTTGCTATAATTGCCACGCTTGGCAGGTGGGTAGGCGATCGCAGTTGAGTTGTCAATGTACTCGAAGGACGCTGCTGCCTATCCTCCGGTTAATCCCATAATCGCCTTTTACGAAACCTACGGGATAAGATGGGTTGGTGCTATTCGTATTAATAGTATTTATAATACGACACGGATATTGCAAGCTGTACAACAGTGCAATATTGAGTTTTACCTATAAATATATCTACGAACAGAATGTACTAGGTATTAATAGAAACTACAGAAAGTACAATCAGTACGTCAGCTTTCCGAATTCAATCGTCTGGTATTTTAAAGAATCGAAACATTTGTGGTCGCGCACACACGCATACATAACATCTAAATACGAAATACCTAAAACTATACCATAAACCTACCTACCTAAAGCTCTAAAATATATTAAACTTTACCGAAAACATCCATATCTCAATTACCGTGATACTCAGGATACAAGGTCTATGAGCAAAATCCAGCAAATGACACTCAAAAACCCCCAAAAAGAATCGGTATCGGTCCATGCGATAAACAGCGTGTATATCAATTTTGCAAAAATATTATATTTTTTCGCTTTTACTGAAAAGTATGGTTACATACTAAGTTACATCAATCGAAATTTCCGTAACAAACATAATTGTGTTATACATAAGGTTCGTTGACACAGCGTTAGGTCGTAATGTGAATCTATTTGAACACGGAATGAGCGATGCCACCTTTCACTACTTTTGCCCTATCACGACCTTTAGCCCAACACGTTATTGCGTGTAAATTAATGTGGTAATGCACAATTTTTGTACAGAAAAGCGTTTTTAACACTATTTAAAGTACGCATCTTAAGACTATTATTAATATGTAACATGTAGGTATGTTACCGTTCCTCGTGTGGTGTCCGGATTAAGAATGTAGCACCACTCCATCTCCTCCTGTGGATGTTGTAAAAGGTGACTAATGGACTCTAAACAAGAGGGATGGGCAGCAGCAATTCTTCTGTGGATCAGCAGCCATTCTGCGCTTACCAACCCGTCCACCAAGCGTGGTGAGTACTGGCAAATTCTCCCCAAAATGAAAGTAAGAATGTACACAGATGCCTATGGGGAAGGCCTTTGTTTAGCAGTGGACATCTTTTGGCTGATATGATAAAGATGTATGGTACAGTATAACATGATTGTGGCCGTATTGTTCCCTTTTCTTGAAGGGCTTCTCGCATACATTTCATGGAAATGTTGTTGCCGGTCGCTTATGGTGTAGCCAAAAGAGGCCTCCAGCCAGGCTTAAAATTAATATTACATACTAAGCAACTTGCGTTAAGGTTCCCCCTGCGGGACACGGACATCGGCTTATGGCATTGCTGGGGATAACACGCTCTTGTTTTGGGGACAGTTGGACGGTATTATTTAATATGTATTACGGGAAATGTAATACTACAGGCTTGGCACGGGCTGGTGCGAGCAAGAGACGGGGGACGTTGTAGTTACTTGAACGACACAGCGTGAGTCTTCATGTGATCTATCGTGACTTTGTCGTCCGGGTCGACCAGAACGTGCCTCGGGCGGCGTACTCTACTAATACGGGTTGGTAATCGGTGGCCGATACTACTATGGGATTTTTGTGGGACAGGGTAGAATCTTTTTTTTTCTTTTTTTTTTAAAAAACGTTGCCCCGGACTAGGATTTCTCCTGTGTCGTGGGTGCGTTTACAGACATGAATTCCACATACAAACGATGTAGCTTTTGGACGCTTGCTTTATGTATTGCTCAGGCAAGTCTGCAAGTTTAAATCTAAATGAAGGTGGTCATTCACAGGTAGAACTGCGCTCCAGTGGAATGAATTAATCGATTTTAGAGGTTTGGAATTTAGAGAGTGGATTGGAGTCAGCTTGTGCGAAATCTGCACTGGCATTGGTCATGATTGGCGGTTCCCTTAAAGAAAATACCAGCCTCTATAATATACCCATGGGTGTCATAAAAAATAACTAAAGATCTATTCTGATTATGGTCAGGTGGAAACAGCATTCTCTACGCTAAACACAACTTCCAGCGATGGCCAAGATGGCAAGCAGAAAATTTTGTCCATGTCGACACGTGACCGCCACCACCGTCTTCCAGGGGGCATGAGCACCCAGATTCCCTAATCGCTTCCACATTGGTGCTTGTGCCGTGTACGGAACAAACATTTGTATGTACCCATAGTTAGTTATTCTGGGTCTGGGTGTCTGTGCATTTGGAATACATGTCAGTCAACTGCAACTTGTATATTTTTTTTAATAGAAAAATAAACTACGATACTCTGATACCAGCTAAAGACAGTGACTAGTCTATAATATACATACATACATAACCAGGCCATTACTGTCCCACTGTTGGGTACGGGCCTTTTCTCACGATGACCAACGTTAGACCTTAGTCCACCACCTTGGAATAGAGCTGGTTGGCGAACTAAATACATACAACATTGAGAACATTTTGGAGCCCCCTAAGGCATGCAGGTTTCCTCATCTTTTCCTTCGCCGGTACACAAATAATAATCAAATTCTTATCCGCACATGAATCTGAAAAGTCAAAGGTGCGGGCCGGGATCGAACTCAGACCCTACTGTATAGAAGGCAAGCATTTAACCACTAGGCCATCACTGCTTAGTTTTCTCTATAAGCTTTGTTAATAATGTATTGACAGGATAAATTCTGGTTTACTAAGCTTTCTGTAGTAAAGATAATTATTCTGGCACTGAGTGACTTCGTGTTAGAAAGGTGCTTATTTCAACTGAATTCCAATAGTATTCAACTTTATTAAATTATAAACTTTGGTACTAGCGGCTACAATGTTGCAAAATGTGTATCTTTCCTTTCCATAACTTATGTATAATTTTAAGAAACTGGTACATTGTTTACGGAAATTGCTCTTGAACAGTGACGCGAGGCTTGCGTAAAAAAAGATAAATACTATACTCGATCTTTGTACAGTACACTGGTGCAAACCAAATATTAATACGTAGGAGCCCAATACATGGTTCACGGTCACTTATGAGGCTTTGCCTCTTCGTTAAACATAGTAATATTGTTCATATTTAAAATACATACAGATAAAAACATCTATTTTTGATAACCTGATAGATAACAAACATATAGTCAATATTACGTTACCCAAAGCAGTAATAGTTCATCATCATCACATATCAGCCCAAAGACGTCCTCTGCTGAACAATGGTCTCCCCATAGATTCCACAAGTGTGTCTGCATATTCGGGGGGATTTGCCAGTACTCACTACGGTTGGCAGGTGGGTTGATAAGCGCAGTATCATTAGTGTTTCACAATAGAGACGCTGCTGCCCATCCCTCTGATTAAAGTGCTTTTTTTATTGTTCCTAGTGGAAATTCTTCATGAGCTTCCTCCACCCCAGGGAAGGGTGAAGGAGCATGCTGGACTCCTATCGTTTAAAACCACTGAAGCTGTCAACATCGGTACTAAAGGAGCTCCCCGCAAGCCTCGCTGTGCGCTGTGCTGCGCGCACGGTGGCACGTGACCACGTGCGGGCCGCCGTCTCCCCAAAGGTCACTCGGTATGAGCAAGCGTCAGTGCCTGAGGATACAGTTCGAGACCAAGCGCGTCGTCGGCCAGGCCATCCTGCCTTTCTTCGGAGCCTGGGTTAGAAGGAGCGAGCACGTCATCTACCACCTGACGCAGGTATTCACCGGGCATGGTTGTTTCAGGGCGTACTTGCACTGTATAAGACGCAAGCTCACGGCACAGTCACACCACTATGATAGTGACTAGGATACCGCACAGCACACGCTCAAGCCATCCCTGTGTGGATTGCAGAGCGACGGATCCTGGTCGATCGGATCAGGCAAGATCTCTGCCAGAAGTAGTATGCTGGCAGAGCATGAAAATTGGAGTGATGTGGTCTCCTTCTGTGAGAGCGTCATGCTCCAGAAGGAGACTGCAGAGCGAGATGGGGAGAGAGCCCATCCCGCATGGAGAAGGATGAGACTGCACCGGGGTTACAACCACCCCGGCACCCATGATCAACACACTGAGCCCTCGGACGTCGGATGGAGAAGGACGAGACTGCGCTGGGGTAACAACCGCCCTAGCACCCAGGTCCAACCCGCTGAGCCGCCTGCCGTCGCTATATGGTAGGGGCCCTCTGGGGTCACGGGTTTGGGAATCTGCGTGCCCACACCAGGCGGCCCACGAGAAGACAGTGGCGCGCATGTGATCACATGCCACCGTGTGCGCAAAATAGCACAGCGCCCAGTGTGGCTTCGGGGATCCTTTACAAGCTCCCGAAGTGGGGGGGGGGGGGTTACAGTCAGTCTCTCCAAGATATATTTATAGGCGTGGCACCAGTGCCGGCTCTAGTGTGATCATACGAGGCCCTGGAGCCCACCGTAGGTGCAGAAAGATAACCACCGCAGTGGTTTTAGCCGGTAGAAGACAAGCACGCCACTTGGTTCTACCCCGGGGCGGAGGAAGTTCGTGATGAATTTCCACTGAGACCAAAAAAAAAGATAACAGGTCCGCGTGGTGCTGGCTAAGAATAGCACCAAACCATCTTATCCTGTGGGTTTCGTAAAGGGCGACTAAGCGATTAGTAGGAGAATGGGCATTGGCGTCCTTCGAGTACATTTACAATTTAACTGCGATCGCCAAACCACCAGCCTAGTGTGGCGATTATGGCCACACAACACAATCCATTTTTGATCCGGTGGTTGTGGCAATCTTGGCCTATGTTCAGCAGTGGACGTTTTTTTCGGCTGAAAGGATGAGGTAACATGAGCCATGGATTAGAAGATCACGATTATGACCCATCGAATCACTTTTCAAATCTATTCATTCATAAAACAACAATAGATTGATTTGAACTTCCCGCCGGATAACAATACTGATAACCATGTTTGTTTCCAGGTCATAATAGATGATTTCAACGGTTAAGACAATTAATTACGCATACGCATGCATCATTATAAGTAAATTTGTTTAATAATTAAATGGGGCAGTCGTTAACCAAATGTGGGATTAACACAACCTGGAGAGCAGATTAAGCCAGCTTCCTCACCCTTTCTATACAAGGAAAGTATATCTAAAGGAGATCAGCCTGCCACCCTGCGAAGATCATCTGTCCCCCGAGCCTTGAACTTGAATTTTGCCTTGAAATTGACACTTGAAACTTACCTCTGTGATATACGTCACGCATCTGCGTTTTTAAACTATCACGAATTTCACTCATCGGATATCTCTCTCTCATTCATCTCATTTCTATCACAGAATTGTTCGTCAAGCGATTGAAAAAAAAACGTAAATGAATTTTAATCGGAAAGATGCATATAGGTTGTCCTCCTCGTGGAGTCCAGTCATCGAGAAGTGTGCGCATCATAGTTTGTTTACATCTGCGTTTGTCGAAACGGTCAGCATTGTATGTCGTGATTCTGAGTATTGTGTTGGACAGTTACGTTATGCAAGATCCACCGCGGGTAGATCTGAAAAACACTCGCCTCTCAAGACGATGACACCCACATGCTCTAATCTTCTCGTAACCTCGGTCAATGCAACTTGGCCGAAAGATCGTGATTATTCAAAATGTTGTTTTGATTTATCTGTTCGCGAAATGTCCCGAAATGAAAGTCTGCGTTAAAGTACAAATTTTATTACTGAACTTGCATTAAGTTCTTTCTTCCTCACTTCAAACCCTTCCAGCCGTTATGACAGTAATTCCTTCACCATATGTGCAGTTCGTCGATGGAGTTCGTTACCATACACCGGAGATTGATTCCTTGCGTGAAACTCGTACTTTGAATGCTTTTAAGACAAAAGTTAAGAAGCATTTTCTTTCCATATGTCTTTTATGTATGTTTTGTATAATGTAAATTTGTAATAATGTATGTACTTATGAATAAACATGTAGTTATATTATATATCATATCATCATCATCATCATATCAGCCAAAGAACGACCACTGCTGAAAAAAAGCTTCCCCCATAGATTTCCACGGTTACATGCTGCCTGCAACTATGAAATGACGGCACGGTTGGTGCAGTGGCTGATACAGTCGGCTGCTGCGCACCGGGTCGTGGGTTCGATTCCCGCACGGAACAAATATTTGTACGATCTGCAGGTAGTTGTTCCGGGTCTGGGTGTATTGTGTGTGGGATTTGTGTCTGTAAACGCACCCACGACACATGAGAAATCCTAGTGTGGGGCAACGTTCTTATAAAAAAAAAAAAAAAAACCAGCGACTTTCACCATTTAAGTTAGAATACTTCGTACAATAAAGAATATATAACATTACAAAATTTAACAAAATTAAATAACAAAATTTCAGGATTTTTATGCATGTTCACATTTTACTTACCAGCAAATTGCTAACTTACAAGTTGACCAGATAAGCATCCGGTCAACTTTTAACGCTTTATTGAAACGCTTCTCTTATTCTTCTTAATTCACAGGTTAATAGCCTCTGCAAAGGGGAACCGGGTCTTTTGATAGGCTTACGTGGGGACATAGTACCAACATACAGAGGCCCTTTAGAGATTTTTAATCTAAAACGTCCTTTAGATATACTATCCGTGGTGGCACTATAATAATGTGGACGTGGATTTTTCCCCATTGGTGTAAGACTATTGTATGAGATAGAAACTACAACGATGTCTATTGCAATGGGTGTTTTAGGAAGTAAAAACTTGAAGATAAACGGGAGCAACGGCATCTGCCATTTAACCTTTATGTCAAAGTATGTGCCAGACGGTGCTTACACACACCTCTTAACGGCCTTCTATTACCGGCTATTAGAATATTTTTTATTGGATACATTGCCTGACTATTAGACAAAACTCTTTGTTTATAATCAATTCCCGACATACTACTCATTATGTATCGTGATAACGTTGCACGAACATGTACATACACTCGGACTCGGAACAAAAATCTGTAGAAACTCTGTAGTTTCTTATTAGATAGTACTATTTCGCAACATACAGTCTCACAACTCTCACACAACTCGCTTACAGTAAATATATTGACAACCCGAGTAGCGTATTGGATTGGGCCAAAAAAGGGACAAATACAGGTAGTTGTCCCTTTTTTGGCCCAATCCAATACGCTATAATAGTACTATCTAATAGCATGATTCAATTTGGTTCGTTGATTAATTATATCATCATTAAATGACTATGCACGCAATAAAAAAAAACGTGCTAAGACCTGCGCGTGAGTGCTCAAAAGTAGTTTAATAACAGTTTATACAGGGAAACTATAAATCGGAGTTACCGTAGATTAAATAAGATTATGTATAACCGCAATCTTTCCGGAAAACAACCAGTGCATACCAGCCCTGTATGTTGTTATGTAAATAGCATGTATAATTATTGATAATGTAATCGAAACTTGACAGGCCTGATGTACGGGTTTCTTAGTAGAGACCACAGAAATAGGAAATAAGGAGAAGTGGTACGGGGGCCTAACCGCGCCACCTCGACATGCCCAATTTGGACCATCCGGAAAAAATGGCCGTCTATAACATCAGTTGAGATTCGATCGCGTGAGTGAAACTTTGTTAAATTCTCGAGTTGTTCGGGGATAACATGCAAAAACCGAAGCGAAAATAATAACTTTATCAAGGAAAGAATCATATACAATATGCAAGTGAAGGAATTTTCCTGTATTTGTCTATAAAAATAATAACTTAAAATTATCGTTTTCTTTATTATGTTACATTTGGATTGATGGAGCAGATCGACAATATTATTTTTGTACAAAATACAATGCTTCTATTTACCACTTTTAACTATCAATCGGTGAATAACAAACGCAGTGAATAGAACAGCGAATGGTACTCCTTACGCATTGCGTGGTACGGCTGTCGTTTGCGGTCTGTACGCTCGGTATGATTGGCTACCTACAAAGTTGTGGGTGTGTTTTAGTATGAGAAGCGAATTATAATGTTGTGTTTATTCAGTTCATTGGATGAGAACTTGTAACCGTGTGCATTAGTGTGCTTTTATGAAGAATGGTAGCCCGTCCGTTCTGGAAATTTCGATCTTTTTTTTTTTTCGAAAATTAACCCCGTGGTTGTCCGAAAATTTATGTCAACAATGACGAACTAAAGGCGATTGTGGAAACTGATACTCAATCTACGGCTGAATTAGCAGCAGCTTTCGATGTGAGCGTCAACAAATTATTAGTCCATTTGCGTAAAATTGGCAAGATATTAACAAATGGGTAGCCCAAAAACTTAACGATCATCAGCGCAACGTGCGCGTTGAGGCCTGCCTTGCGCTTCTCAACAGGCATAGAAAAATGAAGGATTTTTGAACCGCATTGTTACCTCTTTTTTATTTTTTTATTGGTGTCTCTCTTTCTCTTTCTATTATATACGGTAGGCGACCTATACCTCTTTCTCTCTGTCTCTTTCTATTAAATACGGTTGTATATGTGTGCGTGTTCGTGCGATCATCGAGATGCGAGCAGCAACCATTGTGCGCGGTCAGCTGTATAACCTCAACTCTAAACACGTGTAAATATAATTTTACTTATTTTTTGTTATAGTTTTAATTCACACGGGATTTATATCGTATCATTGCAAGTAAGGAACTTCGTTCCTGACGGGGGTCCCCCGAACCGACGGAACCCGTGTCACCTGGTGGTAAACGTCACGCGTGCCCATAAGAACTGTAATGCTACCCAGGACTAATCCTGCGTAACACCACACCAATCTGCCCCCATCACCTCGAGGCAATAGTTATTTAGTCTCTGTATTCTCAGTATTTTCACTAGCTACAATGCATTTTAAATCGTTCTTCCGCCATACAAAATTTAATACAAATGAATCATGAATGTACATAACTTTATTGTTGTTCAAATGCCGACTAACTCAAATATGGTGCTGAGCACACGGAACATTAAATTACTTCCACATTACATAAAATTACTTTCCATTATATCGGTTATGGATTCTGAAAGTTAACGCATTACACACTAGTAATGTATAGATAAACATTAGTTTCGTTTACTTACTAGTTCTTATATCAATATCGACCGTTATTTTTGCGCACCACGAACGCGAGCGCGGAGGCACTGTTCAATGTTTAACCATTAGTGACTGTGACAGCGTTATGTAGCAAACTCTCTTATCTGTTTATATTATCAGCAACTGAAAGCTTACGTATGCCGTGAGGTGCCGGCTGAGAATAGCACCAACCCACCTCATCCCGTGGGTTTCATAAAAGGCGACTATGGGATTAGCCGGAGGAAGGAAAACTCCACTGCGATCGCCAACCTACTTGCCAAGCGTGGCGATTATGGCCGGTCCAAGTGGCGATCTTTGGAAAATCTTACGTGCCTTTTTTATAGAAACAGTTAAACATTACCAATTACTGTTGAGCGAGATAATTAATTCCGTGCGGTGTCCGGATTAAGAATTAATTAATTTATTAACCCCTCCATCTCTTCCCGTGGATCTTGTAAAAGGCCACTAATGGATTTTAAACTAGAGTGATAGGCAGCAGCATCCCTTCTGTGGAAAAGTAGCCGTACTGCGTCCAGCCCTCCTGTCAGGCGTGGTAAGTACCGGCAAATTCCCCCCAAAATTACGACACAATTGGAGGCCTTTGTTCAGCAGTGGATATCCTTTGGCTGATATAATAATGATGAGACAAATCGGTTTTAAGTATTAGAATTGGATATTAATTACTATTTCATATCTACGGGAGTATCTCTACGCATATAAGTTTTATTTATTTGCATTTTACGGTGATGCGTCGATAAACACTTAGTTAAGGTTTATAAAATAATATGATTGATTCACTTACATTAAGGGGATTACATCGCTCAAATCACAAATATAGCGTAAGTTTAAAGGTTTTTGTTTACTAATCATTTTGTGCACTGACTATGTAGAAAATATATTTTATACTTAAAGACGTACAGAAAATTTGTATTCTTTAAAAGTATGAATAAACTAGCTAGCCCAAATGTTGGAATAAAAATAAAGTAAATAGGAAGTTTTTAACATAAATTGAATTTTCTCTCTATAACGGGTTAATAGATAGGCGTGAATTTTACACCTAAAAAGCGGAATAACGTCTGTAACAATTCGTATTCTTTATTTTCTATTTATTTTTATATTTATTGAATAATAAATAATACCTTGATGTCACAAGCAACGCCTGTGGCACATGCTCGGAACGCAATACATCAATGTCTTGACGATTCTGAAGGCAGGTGGACTGTACGTGCGTTATTTTTTACAAAAGAAATCGAAACTTGAACAGCATTGAATGATTATGAATTAATGCCTATTGTAAATAGTACAGATATAACAATTACTTAGTAAAATTAATATTGAAATTAAGTTTGCAAATATATTTAAAGGAGTTTAGTTCCTTTTTGTGTTTTGAACTTATCATAGAGTAAGCCTGACAATGCCTAAATGTAAACATAAATGTAACGTGAAGCGTGCCCGAGCTGTAAAAAAATATGCTTAATACTTAAATTATTTCTAAGCTGTTTATTTTGACTTTTACTTTGCTTTAGTATTTACTACGTAATTTTCGTAAATATTTCCGTCGTATTCCGTCACTGAGATCTAATAAGCATTTACCTGATCATCATCGGACCTTCAGAATGTATTATGTATAATATCGTAACACATAACTGCTGAAACTCATCATTCTAAATATTTCATCATTAAAAAATGCATCTCTCTGAGAGCAAATAAAAAATAGGTAAAATAATAAAACACTTTTAAACGGATTCTATCGCGTATATTTTAGATTTTAGATTTTCCTGACGTTTTTAACATCTGTAACGACGCCTGTCACCTTAGTCATCCTGCGACCACGAATGCTGCAAAGCATTCGAAACGTCCGGAAAATCAAAAATATACGCGATAGAATCTGTTTAAAAGTGTTTTATTATAATGTGTAATACTCGCGAAAACCTAAGACATTATTAGGTAAAATAATGACAACACTGCGACACATAGGTTTAAAGAATTTTATTTCTCATAAGAACTTACAAAACAGTTCGCTTATAATGAGATACAAAAGTACTTACAATTAAATTAAATAATTTTAGCCTCTAGAGCATTGGAAACATTACAGTGTACACACATAATTCCTGAGCTTACTTTTGAACACAGTCATGTTGTCACATTTTTTTAGATCTTCTGGTAATCGATTGTACAGCTGTGCTCCTTCAAACATTATTGTTTTTTTTCCGTAATTAGTCCGCGGGTAAATTAGTTGGAGTTTATCTTTCTTCCTCAAGTTGTGCGTTATGTTTTTTTTATGTAACTGTATGTTCGATTGGATAGAATTACTGGTGATGTTTTTTATAAGAATGCAAGTGTAATATGTGTAAAGTTGTGTGAGATTCAATATTTTAGTTTTTTCATATAATGTTTTTGTTGGAGTTAGGTAATTATAGTGAAATAATACTTTTATAATTTTGTTTTGTGTTCTTTGTAGTGGCCTTAAGTTACTTTTCGCGGCTGATCCCCATATCTCAATTAAATACTCAAGATTTGATTTTACTAGCGAGTTGTATATAATAGTCCGTACTTTTTTTGGTATGCAGTTTGCAATTTTACGTATTGCTCCTAGCAATGACGTTAGTTTTGTTCTGACCTGATCAATGTGCATTTTCCAAGTAAGTTTGTCATCTACGTGTAGTCCAAGATATTTTTCGTGATTGGAACGTTTTATTACATTATTATTTATTGTCAGAGGTGAAAAATCCGCTACGGTTTTATTTTTTGCTGCAAAAATCATGAAAGATGTCTTTGACGTGTTGACTGTTAGTAAGTTATATTTTAACCATTCACTGAGTATATCTAGGTCCCTTTGAGCATCCGCTATTATGTTGTGAACAGACTTATCGAAGTAGAAGAGACAAGTATCGTCCGCGTATAATGTGAGATGTCCCGTCAATCCTATTTTATTAATGTTATTAATATAAATTAAAAAAAGTAATGAGCTGATAATGGAGTCTCATCTGTATTTTTACCTAATCTTTAGAATCTTTTGTTGTAGTACGGTTGTTTATCGGTAGTTGGCAACAAAGTAACAAAATACTAGTTTAGAGATCAAATCATCAAGGTCATTGGGCAATGCAAAAACCCTTAACGTGTTCGTGTATTGCACCAAAACATATATTTTTTCAGTTTATTGAGCAATCCCAACTAAATAATCTATTAGGCGTACATCTGTGTTAATTATTTAATTTGAGCGTGCTTCAGATCATTCATTCATTTTGGGGGGAATTTGCTAATACTTAACACGCTTGGCAGGCGGATTGGTGAGCGTAGAAAGACTGTTGTTTCACAAAAGGGATGCTGCTGACCATCCCTACGGCTTAGAGTCCCTGAGTCGCCTTTTACCACATCCACGGGAGGAGATGGAGTGGTCTCATAATTCGGTCACTATAGAGAAAGTTTAATAAGATTCAATTCAGTGTTTTAAATAATAACCTTTTCTCAAAAATAAAAATATATATTAAGGAAATCTATTAACGGTAAAGTTCTGTACAAAATTGAACTTTGTTTTAATACGTTCTTTATAACTCTTTGCCTATTACATATAATCCTTTCTTTATTGGTGTATCATATTGCCAACTGGCCATAAACAGGCTAATAGGCCTCAAGCGATGCTAAATTGAAAAGATGTAGCAATGGCCTTGCTCTTTATATATTATTTTAGTATTCAATAAGTTATTAATAGGTATATAAATATTCATGAAATTAACTTAACTAATAAAGACGTCGTGAAATAAGTACTTAATAATCAAGGTCTGCTTTCATTTTGTACAAAAAATCATTATAAGATAAGATAAAGTTATATTTATTTAAAAAGCATGTAGGCTCCTAATATAAATTTTCCAATTTGTTCAATCATTCTTTGCCTAATACATAGGCATGCAAATTTGATTTAATTAATATCTAGTAGCATTTTGCAACAATCAAGCATTAAATGACTTCCACATTACATAAAATTCCTTTCCGTTATATTGATTATGCATTCTGAAAGATAACGCATTACACACTAGTAATGTATAGATAAACATTAGTTTCGTTTACTTACTAGTTCTTAGTAGTTCTAGGATCGACCGTTATTTTTGCGCACCACGAACGCGAGCGCGGAGGCACTATTCTATTTTTAACCATTTGTGACTGTGACAGCGTAATGTAGCAGAATATCTTATCTGTTTGTATTATCAGCAGCTAAAAGCATACGTATGCCGTGTGGTGCCAACCGAGAATAGCACCAACCTATCTCATCCCGTGGGTGTCGTAAAAGGCGACTATGGGATTAACCGGAGGATGGGCAACCCCACTGCAAACGCCAACCCGCTTGTCAACCGTGGGGAATATGGCAACCTTATATCCCTGATATCCTCCCTTAGAGCAAACATCACATCCTGACCGGTCAAATTGGCGATCTTTGGAAAATCTTACGTGTCTTTTTTATTATAAACAGTTAAACATTCCTAATTACTATTGAGCGAGATAATTAATTGCGTACGGTGTCCGGATTAAGAATATAGTACTATATTCACTTCATCTCCTTACGTGAAAGTTGTAAAAGGCTATTGAGGGATTCTTAGCTAGAGGGATAGGCAGCAGCGACACATTTGTGGAACAGTAGTCATACAGCGCTCACCAACCCGTCTTTTTGGTGAGTACTGGAAAATTCCCCCCAAAATGACGACACGATTGTGGAAATCTATGGGGGAAGCTTTTGTTCATCAGTGGGCGTCCTTTGGCTAATATGATGATATCGATATCGATGCGTAGCCGGGCCTAGTTTCCAGTAAGCCCGTATTACAGAGCATCAAGACTTAAGTAACTAGCACTCAAGTCTGCGTTTCCTTAGTCAAATATGAACCCTGCCTAATATGTCCATTACAATAATTGATGCAATGTCGACTCAAGTTCTACTTAAGTTTTGATTCTAGTTCTGTAATACGGGCCTTTAAAATGAAAGCAGACCTTGATTATTAAGATTAAGCATCAACTTATTTCACGACGTTTTTATTAGTTAGGTTAATGTAATAAATATTTATATACCTATTAATAACTTATGGAATACTAAAATTATATATTAAGAGCAAGGCCATTGCTACATCTTTTCAAAGTAGCATCGCTTGAGGCCTATTAGCCTGTTTACGGTCAGTTGGCCATATGGTACACCTATTAACCTTGACGGCACGGTTGTTGCAGTGGCTGATACAGTCGGCTGCTGCGCACCGGGTCGTGGGTTCGATTCCCGCATGGAGCAAATATTTGTACGATCTCCAGGTAATTGTTCCGGGTCTGGGTGTATTGTATGTGGAATTTGTGTTTGTAAACGCACCCAGGACACAGGAGAAATCATAGTGCGGAGCAATGTTTAAAAAAAGAAATTTATAATATGTAATAGGCATAGAGCTATAAAAAAGTTTTAATTTTACAGAATATAGATTCCCGTTTATAGATTTACCTAATAGACATTTTTATTATTGAGAACACGTTATTATTTGAAAGACTTAATTAAATGTTAGTAATTTTACAGAATTATGAAAAAGTATATCAAGTATTGTACTATACTATTGTGGTTTTACATGAGGCGGTTCACACCGCAAGCAGACGTTGCGACTAGGTGCGCTGCCGTGAGACAAGGCGCCACCGCGTTTAGCTAACGGCCGAATACTGAAACGCCACTTAATATTATGTCCCGCTTTAACGTATTTGAGGGAATCCGGGTGGATTCCTACCAAAAACGGGTTTCTTGAATACTTAAAGCGTTACTTAATGTCAAGTGGTGTTTCAATATTCCGTATTACAAAACTAGAATCAAAACTTAAGTAGAACTTGAGTCGACATTCCATCAACTATTGTAATGGACTTATTACGCAGGGTTCATATTTGATTAAGGAAACGCGGACTTGAGTGCTAGCTACTTGAGTTGTTACAAAACAATACGGTCTTAGTGGCAGCTAGGCGCTGCTACGCATGTAGCTGCGAGTCTACGTTTGTCACTCAGTGAGCTATGCTTGGTATTTCTCTACGAGATCGAATCAGGAATGAGGAGATCCGTAAAAGAACTATGGTTGCCGACATAGCTGAAAGGATTGGTAAACTGAAGTGGCAATGGGCGGGGCCGATTGCTCATAGAACTGATGGCCGTTGGGCCACAAAGGTTCTCGAATGGAGATCGTACTCCGGAAAACGCAGCGTGGGACGATCTCCAACGAGGTGGACAGACGTCGTTGGATGAGAGCGGCATGTGACCGCTCGTTGTGGAAATCTAAGGGGGAGGTCTTTGTTCAGCAGTGGACATCCTGTAGCTGATATGATGATGATGATTATTATACTGGGGCTAGGGTCCAGTCTAATCACGTGGAGCTTTGCACGACACGGACGCGTGGTTCAAAGCTTAGAGCGTGTTATGGCCATCTATGCAGAGCCCACAATGAAATGATTCTAGTTTCTTACGCAGTCCATGGTGGAATACGCAGCGAGATCTACAGCTGATTCTGCCGTATACATACGAGCGGTGCAGTGCCATACAGTCTTGTTCAAACATCACATAAGCATATACCTTACAACATAATACGATATTTTCGAGACGATATTGGAAGAAATGTTTTTTTAAAGCTCTCCATCGCGCAATCCGCCACGCACACCGACGCGCACTCCGCCTCGCGCTTCACCGCGCATGCTGCCATGTTGATAAACTGTGCTGTGCGGTCATGTAATATCCTAATATTTTACGCGTAAGGATTGGCTCAAATTTAAACAATACTGCGGATATCCGCATCTCCATAAAAGTTTTGAATCATCGTTACATCATGTTCGAATTTTTATAATGCCACCCCGCACCACGCTCCGCGTAAAGCTTCGCGTCTCCATAAACGGAGCCTTTATGTTAGTACATAAGGATCTTAGTACCTTAGCTACTCCAATAATCCAACCGTCTAAAACTTCTTTCTTTATTTTCATATGGTGGTCATCTTGTTTTAAAGTTGTTCAAGCCATCCAAATGCCCTCTACCTTGGCTTAACGACTACTGTCTAACGACAATAACCAGGACCGAGATTTTATGTGCCCTCCGAAGCATTGAGACGCTCAGTTCAAGTTCAAATTCATATTTAAATTCATATGTACTACCAGCGTCAACTGCTGGACAGAAGCCCCCCCAAAGATTGCCACAACTACCGGTATGGATTTGTGTTGTGTGCTCATTGAGGGGTTTTTGCATTAATCGCCACGCTTGGCAAACGCGATGGCGATCGCAGTTGAGTTATAAATGTACTCGAAGGACGCTGCTGCCCAACCTCCAACTAATCCCATAGTCGCTTTTAACTACACCTATGGGATGAGATGGGTGGTTGTATTCTTAGCGAGCACCACACAAAAGTTTGAATTACATGAAGTAAAATAATAATGATGTGCCATTAAATAAGATTGCATGCCAATAAGGACTGACCAGTATGGGTCTGGTCAGTCCTTATTGCCATAACGGTACCCGTTCAAATACTACTGTTCGATCACCCATCTATTGACAGATCGTACTAAGAGTTGCTTAACCTCATCGATCGATTACCGGTCAGTGAGTGCAATGAGGCTATGAGCGTATGTAAAACTGGACCGAAGTGAAATTATTAGCGTATAGAAGAACGTTAATGCCTACCCTCTGGCAAAATACCTTAATTTTTTACCACATCAATAGGATTTTGGGTAGTTTACGGCACAAATAATTAAATGCGTGTAAGTTATATAAAGAAGATATCAGAACTAGCGCAAGATAGAAGTAGAATATTGAGTTATGCCAAATACATTACGTAAATAACAAATGTTTAACCTGAAATAATTCGGTTAAGTATCAAAAACAAAATTAATTTCATTGCACGGGCAATAATTAATGCTGTTCAAAATTTGTAAAGGTAATTCAACATGATTGGATTAAAATATAAGATTACATTGAGGCAAATAGCATACAATCAAACTATTGCACCCGGAAATAAGCAGATGACTCGTCAATGTATTAAGACGTTGTTTAATTGAATTGGATGGCATTGACGCCACGGTTAGCGCAGTGGCTCAGCGATTGACTGTCTGCGCTGTTTCGTATCGCAAGAAACAAATATTTGTATGATCCACAGATTGTAGTTTCGGGTCCGGGTGTTTGTCCATCTGAGATTTATCTCTGTAAACTGTATCCTTAACAGGAGAAATCCTCGTGTTTATTAGCCTAGTGTTAATCCTATAGTACGATGCAAAACCCTTTGCCCTGATATGTGTAAATTGAATTCAATTAAAGTTATTGCAAAAGGAGAAGAAAGGAGAAGTGTTCAAAGCGTCTAAGGCATAAAGAAATGAAAAGTTAACAGATGATATATAAATATGCTAAAATGTTTTTCCAGTATTATTGTATCTACTTATTTAGCCTTATATCTTCAATTCTGAAACAGATTAACAGACTTTAACAAAACAAAAACAAGAGATTCTAACAATTTCCTGGATGAATTCACTCCAATATCTTGCGATGACATTACATCAAATATCATCATCGCAAATCAATGCGGAAACAAATATCCATATAAATAATATGCAATTCCACCGTATTGAGGCCAAAGTATGTCCAATTTCGTTTAAATATTACCACAGTATCACACCATCCCAATTTAATATTACACCTATTAACTGACATAACTAATTGATAACTACTTACATATTGTTTTATTGAAATCTTTGTTACCTAACGTAGGTGAAATTTCATCAAATTGCTGGTTTCCTTTCAAAACTCGAAGGTAATAAATATTTATATTTATCGTAAAATTTTATACACGTTGATTCTAAGTAGCGTGTACAGAAGTGTTCTTTCCCACGAATTTGCAATCGTCTTGAACTAGATTCTTAAAATAGTGATTTGATATGGACTTACGTGACATCGAGGACATTCTTAGATTGCCTGTACAGAAAAAGAGTGTATCTAAAAACTCCATAATTGTGGAATTGGGTTCTACTACATACATTAAAAGCCAATCTAGTAAAAAGTCCTGTATTTATTTCGGAGCAGCTCACTCCTCAAGGTGCTCGCCTGTTCTTCTTTGCCAAAGAATTATCTAAAACCAAATTGTATCTAAATCCAATACAGGGTTTGCTGGACAGCACATGGTTGGGCCTTCGTAAAATAGACGGATCTCATGGGTATTACCATTAAAAGTGAGCCACAGGTACACCATTTGCTGCAAGGCGCATGACTAAAGCGAGTTATAACTATTGATTTATACTTTTTAGTATGACTCATTGTGTTATACCCTGTATGTAAATGTAAATTTTCCGAAATATCGAAAAATCTCTACCTTGACACAGATTTCTAAGCATCTCGTAATGAAAAATTCCTTTTATAGTTTTTTTTACCTCAAATTATTTGTGAATGGTTACTTTACTCATTGATAAGTCTTTATTCTATTAAAAACTGAAATGTTTTCAAGAAATACAATTTTTATTTTAAATTTTCACAGTACAATTTTCTTATCTTAAAATTTTGTACTACTGTAAATCCGTAAGATTTTGCTGAACATATGTTGTGTTTTTTTGGTAGGTATTGACCCAAGCTCTCACCCCCAGCAGTATATCGTGCTATTTACTGAACACCCTGTATATTATAAACCAACCTATGTTATGGTTTTTACGCCACGGTAAAGCAATAAAGATTGACTGTAACATATTATTATAACTAAATAATGTTGCTATAACGCCGGAAGCATTGAATAGAGGTGTGAAGGTACTCTACAAAAATAATGATGACACCAATTTGATAAAATAGACCCATCTCGCTTCTGACCCCAATTTACAAGCTGTTTTATCAAGGATCATCACGAATTTTCTCGAGTACAGGTTTCATGACTTTCAGTCTTCCGAACAAGCCGGTTTCCGTAAAAGTTTTTAGTACCATAGATCATATCGGCAGGTCATACAGCAGACTAACGAGTATCTGCCACTACGCTTATCGTTTCTGGATTACGAGAAAGCCTTCAATTCGATCGAAATTTGGGTGGTATTGCAATTTCTGCAGCGGTGTCACATGAGCCTATTCGCACGTCGAAGTATTCAAGTGTTTAGAGTAGAGTAACGCCACCATCGGTCCACCTTTTTTTTTTTTTTTTTTTTTTATTGATGTCCAGTGGAAATTCTACATGGAATTTCCTTCACCCCGGGGAAGGGTGAAGGGGTATGCCGGACTCCTACCGGCTAAAACCACTGGAGCGGTCATCTTCGGCACCGAAGGGGGGCTCCAGGTCCTCGTAAGATCACACTAGAGCCGCCCATTGGTGCCACGCCTTTAGGCACATCTCAGAAGGGATGACTGTAAAGCGGTCACCCCCTCTAGCGGAGGGAACGCGACTGTAAAAAGGTCGCCCCCCCAGGCACTTCTCGGGGAGGATTGTAAAGGATCCCCCCAAGCCTCGCTTTGCGCTATGTTGCGCACACGGCGGCACGTGCGCGCCACCGTCTTCCCGGGGGTCGCTCGGTGTGAGCACGCAGACTCCCCAATCTGCGCACCCGCGACCCCCGAGGCCATCGGTCCACCTACATGAAGAAAGCATGGGGGCAATTCTGACATGAAGAAAGGACAGGGTGACGTCATTTCCCCGAACTGTTCACCGCTTCAATGGAGAATGTCTTCGAGCTACTGAAGTGGAAAATATTTGGCATTAATATCAATGGCTTGTATATCACTTAACTTCGATTTGCCGACAACATTGTTGTCATGGCAGAATCGCTTCAAGAGCTCAGCACATTGCTCGATGCTCAACAGAGTTTGCAACAGTTTGGTTTTAAAATGTACATGAGCAAAGCATGTCCATATTGTGGGTAGCGTTCGGGAAAGTTCACAACGTCTTTTCGCCAACACTACTAAAGTGACGACGAAAATCTACTCTAAGGAATATTTCTCAACGCTTTAAAGCATTTCTTTGTTACACCTGTGCTGTGTACAAGGCTGAGGGGGTTCGAACGATGTCAACAACTAACGACTCATTCCTGTCTTACCATCAATACCAAAAACTCAACCAAAAAACAATCGAAAAAAAAGACATATCAGTTACTTAAAAAAAGTTACTTAAAGAATTTAAAATTCTCCATAAGGTTTTAGGCAAGGGCTTTTAACACAGGGTGCTATTTAGCGTTGAGCTGCGAAAATTATTGATAAGGTTGACAAGGGACATAGACAACAATACTCAATACTCAATACATTTATTGCACTCCACAAGTTACTTGGTGTTACAGTACAGTATAGGAATCACATGTGGGCCCTGTCGGGCACGGCAAAAAGGTAGGAGAGAGGAGAGTCACTTTTATAATTTTGATTAATGTGATATGAATGTCACACTTAATTACAGCAAGGGGTACCTTAGATATCAATTTGCTATTACACGTATATATACTAGGAATACCTAATATTAGTAGATATTAAGTTTCATTCTACTTAAAGTTGCACAGCGGGCTATGGAGCGAGCTATGCTCGGAGTCTCTTTGAAGGATAAAATTCGAAATGAGGTCATCCGACAAAGAACCAAGGTAACCGACATAGCTCGTAGAATTAGCTTGCTGAAGTGGCAATGGGCTGGCCATGTCTGTCGAAGGACCGATAGCCGTTGGAGCAGACGAGTCCTAGAATGGAGACCGCGGCTCGGCAACCGTAAGGTAGGACGCCCGCCCGCCAGGTGGACCGATGACCTGAGAAAGGTCGCTGGAGGGGACTGGATGCGGAAGGCGGAGGACCGGGTGTTGTGGCGTAAATTGGGAGAGGCCTATGTCCAGCAGTGGACTATGATTGGCTGATTGATTGATTGAAGTTTCATTTTAAATATTTATTTATTTCTTTTAGATATTTATTTTGATATACCTATTTAATATTGTATCGCAGTTATTAAATGTAATACTATTATTTAAATCAAATATTTACTATAGGCAACAATTACAAATAAATTATCACTATTGTTATTGTTATTAGCATTTATTATCAGTAGTATTTAGTATTTACCTACAACAAATAAGAAATTGTATAAAACATTAATTATTATTATTTATATTGAATATATTGTTATCATTATTATTAAGTACGTACTTAAATAGGTCAGGTTATTAATCACAATTTATATATTATATTATATATTCATTATTATTAATTCAATTAAACATCTATTCATTATTATTGATTCAATTAAACATCTATTCATTATTATTAATTCAATTAAACATCTATTCATTATTACTAATTCAATTAAACATCTATTCATTATTATTAATTCAATTAAACATCTATTCATTATTATTAATTCAATTAAATATCTATTCATTATTATTAATTCAATTAAACATCTGTTCATTATTTATATTTTATATAAATGTATCGTAAAAATATTCATTTATATGGTAGTAGCATTTACTTAATAGTAGCTGTTTTAATCTTTTTATAAAAATATTAAAATTTTCTTCATTTTTTAACATAGGTGGTAGTTTATTATATATTTTTATAGACATAACATGGGGGCTGGTTGAATGCATTTTTAATCGAGAGTTGGGTAAATTTAGTCTGTTATGATGCCTTAATTTGTATTTCAGGTTCTTGTCCTCCCGTTTTGTAAAGAAGTCTTGTTGGCTTCTTACAAATTTACAGATTTCTAAAATATATAGACTATATATGTTTCTAGTTCTTAAAAATGCTTTTGACACCTTTTCTATTCCCATCCTTGTGCAGAAGCTTGAGGCTGTAGGCATAAGAGGCTTTCCTAATTTAATATTTATTTTAACAAGTTAAAATTCGATAATTACTACAGTGACGAAGAAAACATTGTTTTTGGTGTCCTGCACGAGAGCGTGCTCGGGTAAACACTGTTCCTTGTGTATATCAACAAACTATGTAACCTCCAGGCCGGTGGTGGGAAGATCTTCTCCTACGCGGACAACACGGCAATTATCTGCTAAATATACTTGGGGGGCCGTACGCAGTACTGCCGAAGAGTCTAAGTGTAATAGTCAGCTGTCTGAAAGCTAATATCTGAACCCATAACATCTCAATAACCAACCACATTTGTTTTTCACCAAGTCAACCTTCAAAACCAGGTTCAGCTTTAGAATCCATGAGTGTGTCAACTACCTCGATCAAAATTGCAACTATCACGTTATCCGACAAGTAAACTCTACAAGATTCTTGAGCATTATTATTGACGGGAGTCTATCGTGGCACTCGCATATCGATATTATTAATATGACCTATGTTAGTAAATAAAAATGATGATCGTGATTTTTTAAATACTGTGTTATGTCTTGTCTCCTCAGCTAGATTCAGATTGCGTTAGCTCAATCAGTTATCACATACTTACTTCAGTACGAACCTCCAAAATTTAAATTTCTTTATCTGGAAAGAGTGCCGTGTGGTGCCGGCTGAGAATGCCACCACCCCATCTCCTCCCATGGGTGTCATAAAAGTCGACTAAGGGATTAGCCGGAGGATGGGCAGCAGCGTCCTTCGAGTACATTAACAACTTAACTGCGATCGCCAACCCGCCTGCCAAGCGTGGCGATTATGGCAAAACCCCCCAATGAGCCCACAACACATCCATATCGGTGGTTGTGGTGATCTTTGGGGGAGGCCTGTGTCCAGCAGTGGACTTGATTCGGCCGAAATGATGATGATCTGGAAAGAGTCCAACGGCTTATATAAAAGTGATGTACTTTAAACCATACATACACCCTACAGACAACTTAAATAGAACTAGTGATTCAGTAACAGTACGGAAGTAAAATGTCTTAAATGTGACCTTATACCTGAATATATCTATACCATTTAATCAAGCTAATCAGGACTGCAGACGGAGCGATATTGTGGCTCACTCCCAAAGGGTACGCGCACAGGTTTTACAGTATGTAACTCAATCTACCTTTATTCATAATAAAATAAATGCATAACCAATGTTTCATTCTGAGATCCATACAGAATATGAATGCAGAGAGAGGTTAATAACTAAGTGGCTAAAATACTAACTTAAGAGGAAACTGAGCACTGACTTACTTAAAAATCTCACCTATTTACCTGTTTGTTTTTAAATGTAAATGACATTTAAAAACAAACAGACAGACTCACACCACATACCTCACACTTGCTCATCGAGCACGTTGTATCGCATACTTTTCTCCATATTTTAATTTTAATTAAATCGTATTTTGTTTTTATTTTTATCGAATAATGGTCTCAATATTGTTACTATGTAGACAACAAAAAATGTCCGGTATAAGTAGCAGAAGCAATCAATCAACCTGCAATGAAATCATACAATGTGCGATTATAGTTACGATCGCAGACGCTGTATTAAATACCTGTTTTCTTTTATTGGTGTCATTGCATTATCATGATTTGCGTACTTGCAGAACAGCAAGCAAAAAGCTTCAAAGTTAAAACGCATCTGAAGTAGTTATTTTAGTTTTGTTCGGAACGGATATTTTATATCAACTTTTGTTCTGTTTTTCTTTCTTTTTATGAATTTTTGTTGGCAAACAAGCGTCACATTTGATAGTAACCAATCACTGCCACCCGTGAACATCAACGATACCAAAGGAGCAGCTGATGCGTTGCTGACCTTATAGGAACGTCTTTAATTGAAGATCCCCATGTAGTGTATATCTCTCGGTTGGACACACAGACATCGGGAGATAAGCTCTTTCAGTACGTCATGAGAATGAGTCAAGGTAGAATCGATGCCGAAGAAAAGGTGATACTGAAGCTGTCGCGGATGAAGGTACAAGTCCGTCTGTCTTAGCGCCGAATTTTGGCCATCAGAAGTGGTGTTCAGGCGCTACAGGGAAGTACGACCGAAACTTCCAAGTCCAAGTGTCCAAGTCCAAGTGTCCAAGTTTAGTTTTACAATATTTAATACTATAATTATATATTAACATACATATTGGGTCTATAAGGTATTTATGTATCATCATCATCATTTCGGCCGAATGAAGTCCACTTCTGGACACAGGCCTCCCGCAAAGATCACCACAGCGACCTATATGGGTGTGTTGTGGGTTCATTGGGGGGTTTTGCCATAATCGCCACGCGTGGTAGCCGGTTTGGCGATCGCAGTTGAGTTGTTAATGTACTCGAAGGACGCTGCTGCCCATCCTCCGGCTAATCCCTTAGTCGACGTTTACGACACCCGCGGGAAGAGATGGGATGGTGGTATTCTGATCCGGCACCACACGGCATATTTATGTATGATTACTTGAAATTAATAAGTATAGTATAATAATTGTATTGGATACGCGTGACGATTAAACAAGTAATGTGACACAACTTGTGATATCATATCACAATCAGTGATCATCGGTCTACTCGCCAAGCACTATGACTCGATGTGCCCAAACAACAATGATCAAGGAGGGTGATATCTTGTTCCATGTAGCAGTCCAATAGGGGGTTAGTCCAATAATACCCTAGATGTTCATGACTGGATATTATTGTGGCTTCGATGTGGCCTTATATGTATATGCTCTCCGCCTTAGGGGGGTGGAAGGGAATACCGGTCTCTTACCGGATAAAGGTGGCCATCGTCAGCATATACTGAGGGGTACTGGTATATATAGTGGAACGCACTAGTGCCTCTTTTGTGCTTCGCCGCAGGTCTCCTCGGGGATTTTTTTCCCTTATATATAATTCGTAAAACGTTACTAAATAAACTCACAATTTGATGACACGTGATTCCTTTACAAATGATCGGCAGAAGGAATAAGGAAGGAAGCAAAGCTAAATGTATTCATGCAAATGTTACCCGATGGTCTAGTGGTCGTAATACGTGTTACTTATCATGCAATCGTGAGGCCAATCCCTAGGTAAGGAAAATTTGTGTTTAGATATTCTGGTTAACAAATACCCATTGATAGTCTGGACTCGAAACTGTGCAGAGACGAACGCTTGACAAAATACGATACGGTGTTTGACATAATTTAGAAGTGTGCTGTCGGTGATCAATTTGACTAAAGCGGTAAGACAACCAATTTAGACCCAAAGGCATGACGATTATGTTTTGTATGAACATACTAGGTTTAACAAAAGCATAATAGTCTTAAAATCGTACCACGCATTACTTCAACTATTTAAACTGAATTGACAGGCTGTACATGACTTACAACAGATATGTACGTCAAAATAGTTTATTTATACAATACCTCACGGTACCCTGTTGCCGTGAATGCAGCTATCCATCCGTCCGACAAAATTAGCATTTATAATGATAGTAATTTTATGATAAAAACATGGCCGATGGATGGTAGTTTCGGAGCCCAATAAAGTTACGCATGGCTACGCTAAATATTTGTAAGCATGCAAAAAGCTATAAATTATTTTCATTAACAATAATTATATCATTCATATTGGTCTTTCCGTGTGGTGTCCGGATTAAAAATATAGCACCACTCCATCTCCATCTCTCTTATAAAAGATAAATAAAGGACTTCACAGATAATCCAGAGGGATGACAGTAGCGACCCTTCTATGGAATAGTAGCCATACTGCGTCCACCAACTTGCCTGCCAAGGGTGGTGCAGTACTCACCTCACACACAAATTCCCTCCAAAATGACGACACAGTCTATGGGGGAAACATGAGTGTGTCGTCACTTAGCCTGATCTGATGATGAAATATTGGTTATATCTTGTACCAGAATAGAATGAATAAGAAGTTTTGACTTGTAAATATGTAGCACCCGTGCCAATTGGCCACCATAAGGTGCTTCGATGCGCAAGCCCTACTCGGACATGATCATTATTTCATCGTTTCAGCCGAATGAAGCCCACTGCTGGACACAGGCCTCCCCCAAAGATCACCACAACGACCGATATGGGTGTATTGTGAGCTCATTAGGGGGATTTTCCATAATCACCACGCTTGGCAGACGGGTTGGCGATCGCAGTTGAGTTGTTAATGTACTCAAAGGACGCTGCTGCCCATCCTCCGGCTAAACCCTTAATCGACTTTTACGAAACCCACGAGAGGAGATGGGGTGGTGGTATTCACACGGCTCATGCCGTACATGATCAATTTATCTTAAATGTCAAGCACAAATAACAAAACTATCCTATCAGATATCCAGCAATAATTATATAAGTTCGTATATCTAGATTTCACGTATTAATTTTTTAGCATTCATTTTTGTTACAAGAACGTTACAAAGAAAATGTCGTACTTAACATTTATGCTCGATATATCTCAAACCAGTTATTCGTGTTTAAAGTGGGAGGTTGTATGACTTCCTAGTTTATCTTTGTAACTAATCGTCATATATTACGATATGTATGCAAGTAAGGTGACCATAAACGTCGATGGTCAGGCTGCATTTACTTTGCTCTAGTGTGATCATACGAGGTCCTGGAGCTCCCTTAGGTGCCGACGATGACAAACCCAGTGGTTTTAGCCAGTAGGAGTCTGACATGCCCCTTCGCCCTTCCCCGGGGCGGAGGAAGTTCATGAAGTATTTCCACGGGGCCATTTTTTTTTTCAAAAATCCTGCATATACGCTGGCAACCAGCTGGCAACCAGTATTATATGTATCGGTGGTTTGCCCTACCATTTCATACTTTTAGTGTAAGTACCGTGTGGATTATATAAATGACGTTATAGTTGTCTGGCAGTTTAAGTATGTCATGCTCTCTCAAAATATGTTTTGCTGATGGTGACGTCTTACATCGATCGCTGGGTTTAGCTATACACTATGTTTGATGCTGTTGCATATGTCATACTCAAGAATAGGTGCAGTCTGTTAGGATTAATCAGCTTAATGTTACCTTGAAAAATGATATTGCAATCAGACTTTGTGAACCGTTTAGTAATAAATATTGTAAATTAATATGAAATCCGTGTGGACTATGGATTAAGAATATAGCACCACTCCATCTTCTTCTCTCCTCTCGTAAAAGGTGAGTAAGGGACTCATAACCAGAGGGATGGGTAGCAGCGTCCCTTCTGTTTAACACCGTGCACTCACCTGCCTAAGTACGGCAGTAAGTGGTGAGTACTGGAAAATTGCCCCCAAAATGACGACACAATATTGTAGAAATCTATAATAGGGGAGGGCTTTGTTCGGCAGTAGATGTCCTTTGGCTGATATGATGATGATGATGATGTCAAAAATATGACCCATGAAGTCTCAATCCATTTCCATCTTAGAACGTGGCAACAAAGACCATGCATTCAAAGGTGCCTGTAATTCATTTTCATGAAAAAACTTATTTTGTTTCTTCAACCAACGGCGGATATGTTATGAGGATCAACAGTATCTGCTAGTCATTTTATTAAATTGATATTGATGCGATCGTCCTCAACGTGCATCACCTTTACACGAGTTTTGTTTCTCTTTATTTCGCTTATTTATATACTTATCTTGATTACGCGAAAGAATCAATGTGAAGAGAATTTGAGGCTGATGCATTCCACAGTTTTCGTGGACAAATCCTTTACAGTTCAAGCACGTCTTTGTAATGCGTTAACCGTATCAGTTAAGCAACCTCAATCATTACCAACATTTACAAGAATGGTAGGAGAACATTATCTAGTAATGTCTTAGGTTTTCGCGAGTATTACACATTATAATAAAACAATTTTAAACAGATTAGATCGCGTATAATATAGACTTTTGTTTTTCCTGACGTTTCTAATACTTTGCAGCATTCGTGGTCACAGGATGACTGCCATCCTCTATATATCTATAATATACGCGATCTAATCCATTTAAATTTGTTTTATTATAAGAACATTATCTGTTGCTTTAGCTGACTTATTCAGTTAAGTATCAACATGTCATATGCACAAACACCCAGACCCGAAACAACTGTCTGTAGATCATACAAATATTTGTTCCATGCGGGGATTGAACCCGCGACACGTTGCGCCGAAAGCCAATCGCTTAGTCACTGCGCCAACCATGCCGCTAATTCTATATATTTATTTATTTAGTGAGAGTATTTCGCTCGAGGAGTGCCCTGCGTGGGCGGCCGAGCGGCGGATCTTGGTCGATCAGATCGGGCAAGATCTCTCTCTGCCGGCAGTAGTGTCGGCTATGTTGGCAGAGCACGAAAATTGGAGTGCAGTGGTCTCCTTCTGCGAGAGCGTCATGCTGCAGAAGGAGACTGCAGAGCGGGATCGGGAGAGGGCCGATCCCGCACGGAGAAGGACCAGACGGCTCCGGAGCAACAACCGTCCCGGCGCCCAAGTCCAACACGCCTGAGCCCCCTGCCGTCACTTCATGGTGGGGGGCCTAGGCCAAGGTCAGTCGTCGGACTATAGAGGTAATTTTAGCCGGTAAGAGGCACACCAGACAGACAGAGACACCAGGGCGGAAGAAGTCCATAAAACTTTCCCCACGTTAAACAAACAACAAAAGGGTCGGCGCCAGTTGCCTTGTTGTGACACGTCGACACCCAGTAGTTGGGTTCCAGAAGTCGGATAGCAGTCGCACTGCGTATAGAAAGAAGTTATTAAACAGTTTATAATAATCTTGACCTGTATATACGTATATAACTATGTATGAATGTATGTATGAATCTAATGAAATCTTGTAATTCAATTTTGAGCCACTTCTAGACGTTCGATTGACTTGAAATTTTCCAGATGTATCAGGAATCAATGACACTACAATAACTTGATATGACCATAACCTGGTGCAGCAACCAGGACATCAACTCATGTTTAAATCACAGTTTATTGTTGCACAAGACATTTGTAAATAATGAAATTGAACATAATTCTGTGGGTTATTAGGGTTAATTTTAGTGAAAACCTAAAAAAGAAATATAAATAGTATAAAACTAATAAAACACGTTTAGTGAAGCATGAAATAAAAAGCACAAAATAGTTTTTAAATGTAAATTGAAGCGTGGGGTGTTCGTTATCATCATTTCGGCCGAATGAAGTCCACTGCTGGACACAGGCCTCCCCCAAAGATCACCATAACCACCGATATGGATGTGTTGTGGGCTCATTGGGTGGTTTTGCCATAATCGCCACGCTTGGCAGGCGGGTTGTCGATCGCAGTTGAGTTGTTAATGTACTCGAAGGAAGCTGCTGCCCATCCTCCGGCTAATCCCTTAGTCGACTTTTACGACACCCACGGGAGGAGATGGGGTGGTGGCATTCTGAGCCGGCACCACACGGCAGTCAATATCAAAGTAGATTAATTATAAATACGATTATGTAAATAGAGCGCACCCCACGCTTTTATTTACCATTCTTGAGGCATTTTATTTTATAATTTAAATCGTATTTTATTCGTTGTTTTTACTATAATTTTGTTTTATGTGTAAAACAATAGGCACGGTGCATAATAACTTTGAATGTAATACTTGATTGTTCTATAATACCCTGATTCAAGAAATGTATTCTCATCTAGACCAGACCATCAAGTACTTTGATACCCCTTTTCCTACACGATCTAAATATGCCCTTACTTTCAAGAAACCTGTTTTTTCATTACATTGTTGAACTAAAATCAAACAAGACACAAAAGAACGATCAGCTAATTCAAGGTGAATATACAACTATAAATAATGTTTAGAAGCGACTTTTAATTTCCTTGTTTACAACCAGTATTGTTGATTATTGAAGAGGATGAAAGTCGTTTGTCCGCCCCTCCTGTGTTGAAAGGGTTAATGACCGTGCCTTTCCTTTGTTGTTGACGTCAATTTGTTTTTAAATAAACTGTACAAACAAAGTTTATTTATCTGCTAACATAGTGAACTTTATTTCAAGGGGCAATCAGTAGGTTATTGGGATCGGGTTTATTTAAAAACCAAGTTGTGATCTTTTTTTGTTGTAATAATTAATAATTAAGTTGCTGTTGCGAGTTGGTGTGCAAAAAATAATAATGTGTGCGTTTTTGTAATCATCATTTCGGCCGAATGAAGTCCACTGCTGGACACAGGCCTCCCCTAATGACCACCACAACGACCGAAACGATGTGTGTTGTGGGCTCATTGGGGGGGTTTGCCATAATCGCCTCGCTCGGCAGACGGGTTGGCGATCGCAGTTGAGTTGTAAATGTACTCGAAGGACGCTGCTGCCCATCCTCCGGCTAGTCCCTTAGTCGACTCTTACGACACCCACGGGAGGAGATGGGGTGGTGGTATTCTGAGCCGGCACCACACGGTGTAATAAAATGGTGCAAAAAGATTTTTGTTCTCGAATACTAATTGTTTTTATTTTTGTGAAGCACAGACATCACTCCTTTCTGCCAAATAATTCCAGTATTAAATCTATATAGTATTTCAATTGTTACAATTTTTATTAAAAAAAACATGATGTTTAAATATCTATGGTATAGTAATAATATTTATGTTTTTAAAATTTAATAATTAACTATATATTATTTCTATCTTTCACTGTGATTAATATAACTATGCGTGAACTCACCAAAGGTCTTAGCAGAATACAAGTGCAGCTATATCACAATGCTGAGCTGAATTCCATTTTTACTCTCACACCAATTTTCGAAAATTGCATCTCTTTTTTTACTGCCACATATAGCGTAAAGATTATTTACGCTATACGCCTACATTTGACATCTTAATTCCTTCTCACAATCGCCACAAAGTATAGCCATCAAAGATGCAATAAGCATCGAAAACCTTTTGGCGCCTTCCCACGGTGCCGTCAATCACGTTGACACCTACCGGATTTGTATGGCAACCACTTCAATATGACCTGTCAGTTTAGCGTTATGCTCCACTCAACAGTTTAATGGTGATACTTTAGCGGCAGGTGAGGTAGGCCAGTTTTAAGTGGTGTTAAGGATAATTTGGTATAATATCCATTAAATTTTGATTCATCACTTCGGCTTTATCCTGGCGCTGAAGTGTAGATGCAGATGGCATAGCCGTGTTATTTTAAGAAACTTGTTGGTATAGAGTTATTAATGTCGCTGAAACAGGTATAAAAGTACTTACTAAATGGCTGAGCAGAATTATACAAACGCTTAATGTAGGAAAAGCTAAATATATCTTCCGTGCAGTGTTCGGATTAAGAATACAACACCAATCCACCCCCTCCCATGGATATCTTAAAAGGCGACTAAGTGAATCTAAATTAGAGATACGTGTAGCATCCCTTCTGTGGAGCAGTAGATATACTGCGTTCAACAACCCTCCTGCCAGGTGCGGTGAGTACTAGCAACTTCTCTTCCTAATTATGTCAATTTGTGGTAGTCTATGGGGGAAGCCTTTGTTCAGCAGTGGACGTGCTTTGGCTGACATCATGTTGATCATGGTGAAATAAATTACATTCCACAAAACTCTTGCGTCAATAACAGCATCATTCCTTGCCATTACTATTCATAGCTGCGAACCCACAGAAACTTCATGTTTTTGTTTTATCGTCCGTCACGGTTTCTTACATTAGACAGCATTCGTTAAGCCAAAGTGGAGGTATTTGGGCAGCTTGAACAAATCTGGCAAGAGGTTGGCAAAAACCAAACGATAAAAATTACTTCTTACTATCAATAACACAGCATTAGATACCTTTGTTTTTCCAGCCGGCGGAAATACATCATATACTTATTCCACCCAGGAGGGGCATGCCGGATAAAAACCACTGGAGCGGCCATCTTCGGCGCCGAAGGGGCTCCAGGATAAGGTAAATAATCACACGGCATCGACCCATTGGTGCCATGCTTTTAGGCACATCTCGTGGGGGATGACTATAAAACAGTCACCCCTTACATGAAGGCGGTTGTATAAAGGCTACCTCTGGCACGTCTCGGGGAAGATTGTAAAGGATCCCGCCGAAATCTCGCTGTGCGCTGTGCTGTGTGCCGTGGAGGTACGCGTGCGCCACAATTTTCCCAGGGGTCAAATAATATATTATGTTCATTACGATTTTTCCAATTTATATAGTGTTTAATGATTAAATTTATACATTATAAGTACCTATTTCTTTCTTCCTAACTGGATGGCAAATTAGATCACGCTATGGTTTCGTTGGCAAAAAGTGATGTTAAGGGTCAGCTCAGATTAAATGTAGAACTGCTAGAGTATTTCTCCTTTGCTTTGCTGTCGAGAACATGTTCGAGCACGCGCTCTTAACCTGCGATTCTGCGCCACAGGATACCGTTGCCGATTTCAATTGTGACGGTATCCACGCAAAGCCATTATACCTGTTACCATTGTTACCTTTGTGTTTGTACTTTGCTTTAAATTATTTGATTATATTAAACTTTTAAAAACAACTTACTAACCTTATCTATGATATTTAATTTATTGCTGAATTATTTGACCAATTGGCGATTTTACAGACCTGGATTAATTTTCTTTGATTTGGTTGTTATTGGTATCGGATTCAAAAGTTTAATAGGAATTTTAAACACGCCTCCTAGAAAGTGGACGAATCTCTGTCAAAACTCATGGGCTTCTAAGATGCAAAGACTAACTCGATCTTTCAAAACTGCTGGTGATCGTGCGGCTTAGTTAGTTACTAAACGTGAGCACAACGCGCAGAATTAACGCAGAAAGCCGCACGCAGCGTGAATCATAGGTTAGCTGCCCAACGAGTTGTCATTGCTGCCTCTCGATCACATGAAAATAATTAAGGACGTAAAAATGTCTCGCAAGCGATTGCAAGCGCCATGCTGCATAATGCACCTCAGGGTGTCAACCCAGCGTGAATCGCGATTGAGCTCGCAGAGTATCCCTACTGCGACGTCTCCATACATGATCGACATCCAAAGGTCATGCATTTGGACGTCCATTTAGAAAATGGCTAGTGCATTTATACCAATATTGAAAATGTACTACACTTAGAAAATTCGTATCAAACTACACTTCTCGTATTTTAAACTGTGCGAAGAGAATCTGTTCGCTAAATCGCTAACGATTGGCAAGATGCCGTCATACTATAAGTACGAAAAGCAAAGAGGTATGTTTGATCGACGACAAAGTGAGGGTGCAGTACATGGTTTCTCGTGAGTTAGGTCTACACAGTGCATCCAAACAATATATAACACTGAGACGGTACTTTTGAGGAGGTCCGCGACAGTCCCAGTCGTCTGTGATATTTATTGGCCGTCATGTGCGTCTTTTTCGCGCCGACAGCCAAGGTTAAACTTATTGCTGTCCAGTCAGCGCACATTATAGTGACTGATCTCGAACGCAAGTCTGTATAACGGGCGGTTCTGGCGGCGTTGGCTGATCGCTAGCAATCGGCACGCTGCTCGCTTGAAATACGCTGTGTGTGGAACGGGAGGATGACAGCTGCAAGCGCACTTGCGAAATTTTATTTTGATGTTATAAAAGTTCATCGCGTGGTGCCGGCTACGAATAACCACAACCCAACTCATCCCGTGGGTGTCGTAATAGGCGACCGTGAGATTATCTGGAGGATGGGCAGCAGAGTCCTTCGAGTACATTAACAACTCAACTGCGATCACCAACTAGCCTGCCAAGCGTGGCGATTATGGCAAACCCAATGAGCACACAACATAGTCATACTGGTCACTGTGGTGATCTTTGGGGAGGCTTATGTCCAGCAATGGACTTTATATGGCTGAAACGATGACGACGACGACGACGATTATAAAAGTATTGTACAACGCACGATATAAAGCCCTTATTTAAATGACAAAATGAGCAGTGTGGTTATAGTGAGTGACTGAACTGTAATTATTAGGCGAGAAAAGGACAAACTACATTTCATGAAAGTAATTGATGAAATGATGACACTCAGTGCCGTGCGGGAAGCATTTACAAACAAAAGACAATTGCGCGCGGTCTGGCACTCAGCTGGCTGGGCTGAATGCAATATGCGACAGGCATATGGGTCGTGTAATTCGGAGATATAGCATGATCCCTCTACAGCTATTACACGTTCCTAATAAAAGCGCAGGGCATTATTGCATGTTTTCAACAACACGATGTATTTTTTTCCAAATTCCACGCGTGCGTTGCCGCGGGCAAAAGTTAGTGAAGAAATAATTGTTTCAGTGTTTTTATAAACTGTAACCCCTAAAGAGGTAAAATGATGGTAAAAGTTTGTATGGAATATTTGTCGCGGGTGAAACCGCGGGCAACAAGCTAGTTCCTAATAAAATCACCTTTTGAAAATTATTCCGTTTCAAATTCAATTATGTAGGTCTTTATTTGAAACAGGAAACCACTTTAGGCTCCCGAACGTTCTTATTGGCAAATATGAATTTGCACCAAGAAGTTTTACATTAATTTAAAAGACAGTTTAGAAAAAATGTACTGTATATTGCAGTGGCTACTGTATATTATAAGATTACATAAGAAGCATATGCTCAGCAGAATTTAAGTATTGCACGATACAGGCGTTTCATTTTATTACCGGATTTATGAATATGAGCCAATCTGTTTTCATATATAATGCGGATTGAGATGACGATAAAAAGTCAGCCCTCACATCAACTTTGGAACAATCTCAAACTTCCGTAAATAAAGCAATTACTTGAAAAAATATTCCAACATTCATGAATAATTCATAGTGTGTTAAACCCTCAAAATGTAACAAGTAAAAGTTTATTTACTTACTCAATCTGTTACAAAACTTCGTCAATTATTTGAGCTAGTTGAGCCATAAATCAACATATGAAACCAATTGCATACTCTTTGCAAATTGCACGGGACATTTCATCAAATATCATAAACATCGGTTATCAAATGTACATACCCTGGATAATTAACTCTTTAAGTAATTCGTAAATTCAAATTGACGTGGAGTGTCAGATTTCGTGGTTCTCAGCAAAAAAAAAGGAAAGTGGCAGCATCGCGTCGTTGGATGGGCTGCAGTATCCTGCTATGAGTGCTAATGACACTAAATCCCAATCACGATTCCATTTGCTCAGCATAGTGATAATGACAGTACTGCAGTATAAGTGTGGTGCCGGCCCAGAATGCCACCACCCCATCTCCTCCCATGGGTGTCGTAAAAGTCGACTAAGGGATTAGCCGGAGGTTGGGCAGCAGCGTCCTTCGAGTACATTAACAACTCAACTGCGATCGCCAACCCGCCTGCCAAGCGTAGCGATTATGGCAAAACCCCCCAATGAGCCCACAACATATCGGTGATTGTGGTGATCTTTAGGGGAGGCCTGTGTCCAGCAGTGGACTTCATTCGGCCGAAATGATGATGAATGAAAATGATGATGATGATAAGTGATTTCATACATATGTGGTAATATACGCAGTTAGCCGAAAAAGCTCACTAACAGACCGCTCAACAACACATAGACAAAAGCATTGATGTATATATGTTACGTATTTCTTAATTGTATCGTCCTGTTTCAAGACAACGTATGACAAGCATTGGGTATTGTCATTCATGACGTGGAATCACGCAACATGGAAAACAATTTTCGGAGTATAAATCGAAGGCTTTGCGGGCCGAGAAAAGGGCATTTTAACTCTTCTTAAAGGTGAGGTAAAATTATAGAAATTTGTAGCAAAGCACTTTAATAATCGAACAGCTATGCTTGTATGTGAAGTGTTTATTTTTGTTTTTTTTTATGCCCATTGTTTAATAAAGTCCTCTTAACCGACTTAAAAAAGGAGGAGGTTCTTAATTCGATGCGTATTTTTTATTTTATGTATGCACACCGATTATTCTGAGATTTGTAAACCGATTTGAGCAATAATTTTTGAATAGGTGCAAAATGCTTTTGAACTGATTCCATATCAATTTCATTACATTTTATTTAGTAGTTTCTTAACCAGCTTCGATAAACAGGTTTAATTTGACTGCACTTATCTATATGATGTCTTAATAGTTACCGGTTCCTCCCATATTAGCGAACCGATTTCAGTCATTCTTTTTTAATTTAGTGTTAAATACTCTCGACTTGGTTTCATATAAATATAATTATGTTTGTCTGTGTCTTATGACATCAGCTCTGTCATCCTTGAGTTTGACTGTCTACTAACTTAGATAAGTAGCTATCTCGGGTTGATTACGACTTAAAGTGATACTAACTTGGAAATAACCTTCCATTAATTTACACTGAAAAGAACTGAATAAAACGTTTTAAACAAAAGAAAATATCGACTACAAAAACTACACGATATAAAAATATATAAATAACTAAAAAGAAAAAAACGTTATTTATGATGTCAGGCATTAAATAAAAGGCTAAAATATAATTTCTAGTTAGTCTACGTGTATACCTGGCCCCGCCCGACTTTATAAATACATTTTTCTGTTTTAGTGATTTTAATATTTTTACGTTTTATTTATACGCCACATATACAATCTAATGCACTGTCGCCAGAAGATGTTTACGATGTCGTCTGACCGTAATCATGACTTTTAATCTCGATGAGTAATTCTCCAATCTATTACTCTTTAAAGCTCATCGTTTCGGCCGAATGAAGTCCACTGCTGGACACAGGCCTCCCCCAAAAATCACCACAACGACCGATATGGGTGTGTTGTGGGCTCATTGGGGGGTTTTGCCATAATCGCCACGCTTGGCAGACGGGTTGGCGATCGCAGTTGATTTGTTAATTTACTCGAAGGACGCTGCTGCCCATCCTCCGGCTAATCTCTTAGTCGACTTCTACGACACCCACGAGAGGAGATGGGGTGGTGGTAAAGATATAGAACATTTATGTGTCATAATTACCAAATTTAGGCAAACCGAGCATTTATACATGCCATTAGCACGTCATAAATAATACTCATACATCTTATCTTCAGGAATGTCGTAACCAAACTCCAAAGACAGAAAAGCCATGGCCAAATGCCATCAAGATTGCATTCAATATTATTTATCGAAGACAAAACTTTTTAATCGAATTGTTACGTGCGTTGGATCACGAGATGTCGTTACAACCTTCGAGCTAACAATGTAGGCGAAGAGCTGATGCGCTAATATCAACAAAATGTATTTGAATATCTAGACCGACTGGATAGTCCCTACACGAGCGTTACAGAGGTGCGGAGCTAGACAATGCAGAACTTCGCGGGGAGCGTGTGAGAAATGATAGCCCGCTTTAGAATTTAAGAAAGTATTTTGTGAATCTTATGGGTACATACATACGTGTTATAAAAGCGACACTGAAAAAATATAACTTTTTTCATATGCTCTTCAGCCGGGTTCTAAGTGTGTTTTGTCATTAAGATAAATAAACACACAGACATTAAGACAAATAATGACTCACGATCATTCAGTGCATCTAAAAGGTCATGTCCAGTAGTAGACGTCTATCGACCAAAATTATGTCCATCAGATCGACAATATCGGTGCGGGAGATTTACGTCTGCGTTCACCAGGATAGTAACCAAGATCCGACGTGGTAACTACATACAGTACGTTTACCCAGCGACGTACAATATCTTACTAGAACAATGAAAAGTGGGTACTATGCCGTAACCCTAGTAACCCACATTTTAATACATCTTGGTTACAAGACTTGAAGTCATTAACCTGGTGGTAAGCGCCATTCCTGCCTATGACAGTTAGATTTTTAACCAATTTTTATTATTACAATACCAAATCATCGAAGAGGTATTTAACCAACGCGTTATTTAATCGATAGGCCGTTTTATTGATGGCTCACATGTGGTCACGCGCTGTCGTGTCCACATAGCATTGCGCACAGGGACGCTTTGCGGGATCCTTTACCATCCCCCCCGGGGTTGACCACTTGACAGTCACCCTCTCAGAGATGTGCCTATAGATGTAGCACCAGTGGGCGGCTCTAGTATGATCATACGAGGACCTGGGGGGAGTGGGGCTCCCCTTAGGTGCCGAAGAAGCCGCCCCAGTGGTTTTAGCCTCTAGGAGTCCGGCATGCCCCTTCGTCCTTCCCCGGGGCGGAGGAAGTTCATGAAGAATTTTCACTGGGCCCAATAAAAAAGGTCGTTTTATTGATAGCCACATATATACAAAGTCACCGCTAATACACTTCGAGTGCATGCTACCCTTACACTCTCACAGTGGGTTACAGTGCGGCTGAGGTGGCCTTTAATCCGTGAAACTTTATACACACACTAAATGTATTCCCGTATGATATTGCGTCATACGGGAATACATTTTTTGTGTGTGTACAGAGGGTGTAACAACACATCCTATCAATGGGCATGTCAATGAGTACTTACGCACTGAAATAACCGTGCCCAGTAAACATCTCCATCAGGCGGTAGGTGATGTGCTCTCTTCTTTTGAGCCAGGCTCCGAAAATCAGCAGGATGGCCTCGACAACACGCTTGGTCGCTAGCCACAATCTAAGGTGCTCTCGCCACTTTTCGAGTGCCCGTCTACGAGTCAGCCACCTCAATCTATCGAACGCTCCTACGGACGCGCTGTCGCAGCTCTGGTGGAGGCAGCGTGTCTAGTCTTAGACCTGCGCATCCGTCTCAGCCAGGATGTCCAAAGGTGGATACCGCACCAGAAGAGTTGCCACTTCATAGCATACCGTTCGGTATTCTCGTGCAATCCGTATAGTCACTTCGCTCTGCAGACCGTGAAGTATGGCGCTGCAGCGCTGGTCATATTCGAAATGACCATACAGGTACATTACGTAACCTATGAAATGTATATTAAAAACACGCTTAATTTTTTACAAACTTAGGTTCGATATACTCGCAATAAAAATTAAAATGATTATGCAATTATTTGGTTGCTTAAATCTTTTACACACTCTATCTCCTGACCTAAGCAATGTACAAATTCCCCAACACGGAGGCTCATTGTATGATAATTTGACAGCTTGTAATGACAGTCAAATTTGAGCCTCCCATTTAATGCTCGCCAGTTTACTCGGCACTTGACAGTGACAATGGTACACCGCCCACCTCCAAGCTAACAATGTTAGATGTAGATTAGATAGAGACGTTGTTATTTAAATTGATATGCCCTTTGAAGGCGAATTAGTTCAGGTATTTTTATTAAGTGCCTCATCCAATCAAATATTAATGGGTCAATTTTAACAGGGCTAATAAACTTAATTTTTGCAGGTTGTGTCGTGTATTTATGAGGTTGTGTTATTTATTAGCATACGTTGTATAATAAAATAGTTAACTTGGTATTAATTTGCATACTGATGTAGAAATGTAATAGAATAACTGTATAGTAAATACCTTACATCAATTTCTCATTATCTTGTACTTAAACTATTAAAGTTTGATGCATAAGATATGCACATAAACTACTTTTATTTTTATTTATTTATTTATTTTATTTATTTGGTTCACCAACAATTGTTTACACTAGTGATAAGCTAAATTTTACATGTAAAAAAAGGATCTATAAGTGTAACAATTACTTATAGGTAAACTCCGCATGCATAATGAAGTTGTACAAAAATAATCTAATCTACGTTAAAATTAAAATGGAGTAAATAACTTAAAATACGTTTGACTACATGCGAGATAATAAAATGTTAATTTAATTTAAGTCGGGGATATACTTGTGAATATTGGCTTTTAATTTGCTCAAAGTGTCAAAGTGCAGATCGATTTGATCGCTGCAACTATTCATGACCTTGCATAACCTCGCATAAGGGGAATTAGCGCCTAGAACCGTTCTTCTTTGCGGTGGGCAGAGTGGAGTTATTGGACTGCGAGGAATTCTTGAGGGGGCACGTAAACTAAAGGTGTACAGTATTTGTGGGCAGTCAATTTTATGGGTAAAAACTTTACTCACAAAAATTGCGTCGTTTAAGCGTCGGCGCTTCTCCAGCGAAACCATTTTGAAGTGTCTCAGTCTGTTATTATAAGAACGTATCTTTTTCGCTATTCCACTAGAAAACGCCAGGTGCCATAGAAAACGCTTTTGAACACGTTCTAGACGCAGCGAATGTGTAGCATAATGTGGTCGCCAGATCACACTACAATATTCCAATACGCTTCGAATTAAGAAATTGTAGAGCACAAGTTTAGTCTTATAACACCTAAACTGTTTGGAGTTTCTAATAACAAATCCCAGCATTTTAGAAGATTTTTTTATTATACTGTCTATGTGTGGAACGAATGTTAATTTTCTATCAAACGTTACACCAAGGTCTCTAATTGTGTCCAGTTCCACAATTTTAACTCCATCGATATAATAATCTTGCTCTATTAGATGATGCTTTCTCGTGAATTTCACGTGGTAACATTTGCTTGAATTAAGATGCATCGCGTTATTTTGACACCATTGCACAAGCCTGTCTAGATCGTACTGTAAGTCAAAGGCATCATCTTTTGATTTAATTATTTTGACAAATTTTAAATCGTCGGCATACATAAAGATATTAGAGTTATGAAAACAGATAGGAATATCATTAATAAAGAAATAAAATAAAATAGGCCCCAAATGCGATCCTTGTGGTACGCCAGAAGAGATATATCGTAGAGTTGATTGAAACCCGTTGATCACTACAAAGAAAGATCTATCCACAAGGTACGATCTCAACCATGAAAGCAACGCTCCGGTGATACCGTATGCTCGTAATTTACTAATCAGTATTTCATGTGAGACCTTATCGAAAGCTTTACTAAAATCTGTATATATGACATTGGCTTGATAACCGGAGTCTATTGCCTTCGTTAATAATTCAGTAAACAGTAACAAGTTAGTGCTTGTGGATCTAGACTTAACAAAGCCATGTTGCTCTTCACTTAGGTACAGCTGTAGATGATTTTGAATGTGTGGACAGATTAACGACTCAAAAATTTTAGCAAAGGTCGGTAAAATCGAAATAGGTCTATAGTTAGAAACTATGTCATCATTGTTTGATTTGTAGATGGGAACAACCTTGGCTACTTTCCACTTTGACGGAAAAACTCCAGATGCCAAAGATTTGTTGAAAATAAAAGATAGTGGTCTAGCCAACTCGGCCGCACACTCGTAGATAAAAATAGGTGGTATTCCATCTGGCCCAGCACCCTTATTGCAATCAAGGGTTTTTAACTTTTTATATGAGATCTCACAATCAATAACTACTAAACTTGACATATGATAAATGGTTTTATTTCTGTAAGGGGATCTTTTTTAAATATGCATGTACAAACACTAAGAAGACGAAACACCAAACTAAATTCAAAGGTTAATATCCCTTTTAAACTCAAGACACGGTGTACCATGTAACTTTATGTAAGAATAATTAAGAACGATGTTCTTTAATAGCCTTTCGAAGAAAAGCCCACGGTTATTTAGAATTGACCTATCCCGACAGACGGCACGTATGAATCAGTCATCACGTAGCTCGCCCTTACTTTAAGGCTTGGTTTAATAAACATAATAAGCAGCTGTGAACAACAGTATCATAGCATAAAAAGCTAACTACGATTAATATGCTTATCTTTAACTTAAATAAAATAAGCCACTGAAATGGCCCCATTTATTTAAAGGTTGAATTGCGAAAGTCATTACTTCACACCTTACTACATCTCGACAATGCAAGGCAGGCCCCAAAACAAATGTTACAGCAGTTCTTATAAGGAATAAAGATACATTTTGGTCAAAAAACGTGCGACAGACTGATTACAAACGTCTTTATTAAGTCGGGACACGTGTTATCTTGAATAAGCATCGAATACGAATTGATTGTGTCACAGAAGTGTTTTAAGTTAAAAATATTTTGTTGGTTATACCACCTCTTTGTCTAGTAGTCGCAATCAGGTATGTCTGCCCAGCATGAAGTCTGGGTTCCGAAAATGTACCAATTCATTTCGGCCTAATGAAGTCCACTGTTGGACACAGGCCTCCCCCAAAGATCATCACAACCACCGATATGGATGTGTTTTGAGCTCATTGGGGGTTTTGCCATAATCGCCACGCTTGGCAGGCGGGTTGGCGATCGCCGTTGAGTTGTTAATGTACTCGGAGGACGCTGCTGCCCATCCTCCGACTAATCCCTTAGTCGACTTTTACGACACCCATGGGAGGAGATGGGGTGGTGGCATTCTGAGCCGGCACCACACGGCAATTGGGGCACACCAATTCAATTCAATAATAATGACATGGTTGTAGCAATTCCGTGTAGTGTCCGGATAAAGAATATAGCACCACTACATCTCCTCCCGTGGATGTCGTAAAAGGCGACTAAGTAAATCTAAACCAGAGAGATGGGCAGCAGCGTCCCTTCTGTGAAACGGTAGCCATACTGCGCTCATCAACCCGCCTGCCAACCGTGGTGAGTATTGGCGAATACCCCCCAGAATGATGACACAGTTGTGAAAATCAATGGGGGGAGGCCTTTGTTCAGCAGTGGACGTATAAATGGCCGATATGATGGTTGTAGCCGTGGTTAAGTGACTTGCTATATGAGCTACGGGTCGCGGGTTCGATTGCCGCATGAAACAAATGTTTGTATGGCCTACAAATAGCTTTTTCGGGTGTAGGTGTTTGTGCACATGGAATTTATGTTCGTAAGCTGTACCGTGTGTGTCGTTAAGATAACAGCATCACTACAACTCCTCCCGTAGATGTCGTAAATGACGACTAAACCAGAGGAATGGTCAGCAGCGTCCCACGACACAAGATAAATCCTAGTGAAAAGCAACAATAAAAAAAATGGCCATTTAATTATTGTAAAGTCATTAAATTTACTGTGAGTTAAGCCCGTTGGGCTTATTCCGACCCAGATGGTGAGGAAAAATACCAGATAATCAATACATTGACATTTATGTAGATGATTTTCTTCGATTCTATGAAAAACATTTTATGTATAATGTACACTTTTATATTTTATCCCGGGGCCAGGCATCAAACAGTACTAAATAGACTTGCTGCCGTTTCAACAAAACAGGAAGTAGATTTGGAGTTTATGTTGTTAAACCTTAATTTTCTTTCATTTTCGTTTATTTGATGCGCTAATATTAAAAATAAACATCTGGTTTTTGTAGATAAGATTTGATACCGACACTTTTAAGAAGTTTAGACTTTACTATGTTTAATGTAGGAACGTTGTCTTCATATTGTAACATAACATGATTTAAAAAGAGTAACCATGGAGTTGCTTGCCCGTTCTTCTCCACAGGAAATCTACATATTGGACGCGGCAATGAATGTCTCGACTATTTATAAGTGCCTGTAAATGGTTTAAATGAATAAAATATTGTAATCTTTACCTTACGTCCATCCAAAATATTTACGTTCGTGTCTGAGCTTAGAACTAATATATCCTTTTTTATTTATGACCAGCTTTTACCCGCGGCTTCGCTCGCATTGAAGCCATTAAATCTGTCATTTTTTTTCTATTGGAAGTATCGTATGTTACTTCTCATACCTCCAAGAATATGTGTACAAAGTTTCATGATGATCGGTTAACAAACAAACTTACATTCATATTTATAATATTAGTATGATTAATGCGTGGTAGAGCCTAGCTTTAGTATCGGTTGACTAGAGCTCGTTAATGGGCTGGCTCGACCGGGGAAGTGTCACGCTGTCACAGAATACCGGCGTGAAATGGCGATATTGTTAGTAAAAACAGTGTTGCTTCGTTTCGTACTGTGAGTGTCGAAGCCCAACCCCCTAAAATATGGCAGAGAACATCATCATCATGGGGGCCTCAAAGAAAAAGTGTATGTCTGCCCTAAAGCAACGGCAACACAGCAACTCCTCTGGTTTTGCGAATGTTTATGGGTGTCTGTGGTTGCTTAGGCGAACCGCCTGGTCGTTTGCCCTACTATATAAAAAGCTTCTTTTTTTTTCTGAGAATCCCGCATACAACAGCAATGCGGCTCATGCAACTGTGAACTACAGCCAATTCTGTATTTCAGTTTTTTTAAGTTTATTTTGTTGGGTTAGACAAACAGCTACACATTTTACCTTAGCTAATTAATATTAATACAAAAACAAAACAAACGTGCAACTCACACCGTTATCCACAGTATATACAAAGCAAATTATGAAATCTTAAGAACTACTACGCAAGTCAGTGGAACAAATGTACAAAATATATATATATATATCTAAAAATAATAATGAAAGGTTACAAATTATAAATTCCTAATTGTCTATATCAAGGCTTTACGAAAATCGCTGGGCGATCCAGTAAACAAATCTAAGTCTGTAAAAAAGCTGTTATAGTTTTGACTTAAGCGACGTCGTGAGCGTTGGTTCGACATGAAGATACGGCGAAAAGTGGACTTGCGCGTACCTGCCTTCTAATGACGGTTCTTGGAACTACATAGCACAATTTATTTGTTATTTCAGAGCAGTCATATCGGTTGTTGCACACATCAAAAAGAAACAAAATTTCAAAGGCGGCCCGGTTAGTGCAGTGGCTGATACAGTCGGCTGCTGTGCACCGGGTCGTGGGTTCGATTCCCACAAGGAACAAATATTTGTACGATCTGCAGGTAGTTGTACCGGGTCTGGGTGTGTTGTGTGTGGAATTTGTGTCTGTAAACGCACCCACGATACAGGAGAAATCCTAGTGAGGGGCAACGATTTAGCAAAAAAAAAGATATAAGCGTTAGGCTAAACAAGTTGTATTTCTCAAGTAAATTGTTATATGCAGGGAAATTACGGAAACATCTATAGTGTATCGATTGGAGGAATTTACGTTGTACGGTCTCTACGCTATCCACATATTATAGATATTTTTTTTCTTATATTCTTTTTTATTCAATTTAATTATGCGTGCTAGTTGATATGGAACAATTATATATATCAACCTACCTATTGCTTGTAATGTTTTTATATTTAGTTGATTTTATATAAAGCAATAATTAAATTATATTTAATACAGTAACCGAACCGCCATGTGGTTTCGGCTACGAATAGCACCAACCCATCTCATCCCGTGGGTGTCGTAAAAGGCGACTAAGGGATTAACCGGAGGATGGGCAGCAGCGTCCTTCGAATACATTAACAACTCAACTACGATCGCCATCCCGTCTGCCAAGCGTGGCGATTATGACTAAACCCCCCAATGAGCACACAGCACGCCGATGTCGGTCGTTGTGGTGATCTTTGAGGGAGGCCTGTGTCCAGCAGTGGACTTATTCGGCCGAAATAGTGATAATACAGTAATTAAAAATAATATGTCAGATGGAGACGTTGCTAGGGAGTTTGATGCGCTGCTTCTTCATCTCAGCTTAAACGCTAGGAAGCTGATCTCGCATTGTATAGGCGTTCCCTATGATGATAGTTCAGCGTAAATTGGATTCCAATAGCTTCATGTGTAGCCATGTCTTTTTCTGTATTGGATCTTATTTTTGTTATTTTTGGTGTACAATAAAGAGTATTGTATTGTGTATGTTGACATTCAAAAAGGTACTTACTATTTCTAGTCTGTTTTTAATAATCCAGCTGTTTGTGTCCGCCGTGGATATAAATTCCATATTATGTGCTCAATGATCTTATTTGTAGCAGCTCTCAGTTTATAACTATATACATTCTGTTTTACTCCTAGTCAAGATATTCCCACAGTACCTCTAGCTACGACTTTGGGTAATAAAAGCGTGTTGTTTGTTTTGGCTCCCAACGTCAGAAGGAAAAAACGGCGGAATTCTTACAGGATCACTCGTGTGTCTGTCTTGTCCGTCTGTCACAGCTAATTTGCTCCGAAAATACTAGACCGATTAAGTTGAAATTTGGTACACATATGGATTTCTGCGACCCAAACAAGTACGTGTAATGTAAATAAATGAATTTTAAATATAGAGTCCTTAATTTAATTTAAAATTGACCATTATCCCACCTTATCTCAAAAACTACTGAGCCTAGTAATAGCTCTTTACCTATAGATTACAGGAAAATCTATAAGAAGTCTATGGTCTTAAAATAACATGATAAATCTTATCAATATTGTGCGTACAAATTTACTTTTGCGGTTAAAATGTATGGGAAAACATGTTTTTCAACTACGATCTTAAGTTTGTTCTCAGGATAAGTTATTGGAACAAGACCGAATCTAACAATAAACAACATATTCAGCAATTTCGGAACGATCTCCACGCGAGTTCAGCTCGCACTTGACCGGTTTTTTTTTTAATGTAACAGTCAAATTATATTTACTTGCTGTTTGCCTGGGACTTTGTTCGCGACCTTGATATATTATGTCCTATTTCGCGACATAATCCATCGCTCATAAATAATTGTACTCGACGATCGGTAATCGGTGAAATTAAGCAATGCTCAGCCCGATCAGTCTATGAATGGATGACCGCCTGGTGGTATTTGAACTGAGCGTCTCCGTGCTTCAGAGAGCACGCAAAACTTTCGATCCCGGTTGTAGTCATTAGACGGTAGCCGGTAAGCCAAGTCGGGGGCCTTTGGGTGGCTTGAACAACTCGGGAACACACACAACAAGGGTGCCCATGCCCAGTAAAGACACGAAAATTAAATTATTAAATCTACCTTTTTTTTGTTTTTTTAATGGGGTCAAGTGGAAATTCTACATGGAACTTCCTTCGCACCGGGGAAGGGCGAAGGGGTATGCCAGACTCCTACCGTGTAAAACCACTGGAGCGGTCATCTTCGGCACCGAAGGGGGGGCTCCAGGTCCTCGTAAGATCACACTAGAGCGAATAAATCTACCGAAATGCAAAATTTCATAAGCATTCGATACGCCGTTTAAACACAGTTAGTGTTCACAATTAATCACTCGCTCCGCTGGGCATGGTTTAAAATTTATGGATAACATTTGTTTTTTCAATTAGAATGAAAGCTATTCTATATTCAATCTACGACATAGTCTACTTCTATGCCAAATTAAATTAAAACCGTTTAGCCATTTGAGCGTGGAGCCTGAAAAACATTCCAACAAACCTTCACATTCACATAGTAGTAAGATTATACGAATTCTCCACAAGAAGAAACATACGTTAATTGAAATATTGATAAAGGGTACTAGAACGATCGGATATGTCAATTAAGGTTTAAAGGTGAGGTATCCATTTTTATAAAGTTTAAAATAAGATTAAATGAGTCACCTTGTTCAGGCCTGGTAAGGTTTCAAATGTACCTCCCAATACCAGTCTCCTTGTGTGGAGAAGCATCAGTATTAATTTGTTGCAGGAACGAGTGAGCATGCCCAAGTTACGCATCTTCTCCTCTCCATCTTCTCCGGTAGTTGTTGTATGAGGTGACTAAGGAACTCCATACCAGAGGAATGGGCAACAGCATCACAAACACACAAAACACGACACCAACCCACCTCGCCACCACCCACCGCCAAGCGTGGTCAGTACTGGCTAATTTCCCCCAAAATGACGACACACGGCATTGGATAGCAGTAGACGTATTTTGCAGATATGACGTTGATGAAGCTTGCCTAATCGTCATCAAGTGAGATAGGGATCAAACGCAAGCCTATCTAAAAAAGCGAATTCTGTTCAAATAACTATTAAAGATATGCTTGCAACACCTTATAAAAGGTATGCTTCAAGTATAGAATTAGGTAGCGGTTTCGTTTCCTAATATCAAATTCTGAAACTGCGCATTTACAAGGTACATTTATGAACCTATTTCATTCGGACCACCGAACGCTCTCTGTCTATCATTATTCAATCTAGAGAACGCCAAATTCCAGATGTCTTGACACGATAAATTGCTGATTATTACAATCAAGTAACACGGTGCGACTAACGATTGCTACCAGCCGAGCTATTGTGTGCAACTCTAATAAACGTTGTTTTAAACAAAATATAGATATTCATTTAAATTGATATTGCAAAACTATACGCCAACTTAAAGTATTACCACGTTAAACAAATGCCAATGCAAACTACAGGAAGTGACTTCGATCGACATACTTTGGGAAGGCTGTCATTAACTTCTGTAATAGTTCAGTTTGGTAATCACTCAGCTCGAATCTTTGTGAAGAAAACACAGAGCTCTCGTTACCCGTTCTTAAATTGTGGGTTTGTTCAGCTTACGCGCATGTGCAACAATCACGGATGCATTATCTTAATACGTAATGTTGGTAACAGTAGGAGCATATGCCTGAACTAGAGCTCGCATAATGTTTGAAATTTAAACTGAATTACCTTTACCTATGAAATTGCCGTTTTGTATAAAATAAAGCATATTATTTTTTATACATGTACCTTTTTAATCAAAGTAATCACTCATGCAATCGATGCAACTTTGCCAACGCAGTGTTAGTTTATCGATGCCCTTCTTGAAGAAACCAGATGAGCGGGAGGCGAAAAACTCATCAAAGGCATTTTGTACTGCCTCTTGGGTGGTATTGAATATTATCCCGCCAAAAAGTTATCCAATTTCTGGAAAGTTCCATTCTAAAAGTAGAGCAAGGTCTGGTGAGTACGGCAGGTAACGGAGAGCTTCCAACCCCAGATCTTGTAGCTTAAACACCGTCTGTTGTGCAGTATGGGGTGCAGGAGCAGCGCGGACAAGCGATTGATCAAAGCTGGTGGCAGATGTGGGAGATTCTCCATCATAGTGTTGAATTCTTCACATTACATTATGAATCACATTAGCACTAAACCAACAAATAGTGGCCATTACTTTTCTAGGGGTCATTGTTCATTTAGGGCATTGATTAAGTGATGAACTGGGATCTAACCAACTCACTAAGTGCCTGCGATTGTCAAACAAAAACCATTTTTCGTCGCAGGTAACAATGCGGTTCAAAATTCAAAAACGCGCACAGTGCACTGATGATCGTTAATTTCGTGGGGCACCCATTTTTCAAGATTTTTTATACCTTGCCCATTTGACGTAAATGAACCAACTTGAACCAGATTGAGTATCATCAGCTTCCACAATCGCCTTTCATTCGTCATTGTCAACCAAAGTTTTCAGACGACCACTGGTTCTTTACGGTCGAGAACATATTTGAGTACCCGCATCACGCGCCTCAGAAACTAACACCCAGCGCGAAGCAATTGAGCTCGCAGAGTATCCGCACTGCAACGTCTCTATACATGATCGACATCCAACGTTCATGCATTTGGACGTCCATTAAGAGAATGGCTAGCGAATTTATTTCAATTCTAAAAATGTCATAGAGTGCTTGGAAAATACGCTTCTCGTATTTTTTAAACTATGCGAAAAGGATGTATTCGCCAAATCGCGAACGAATGGCGAAAACCGTCATACCATACGTAAGAGAAGTAAAGAGATGTGTTTGATCGACGTCAACGTGGGAGTACAGAATATTGTTTCTCGGGAGTTACGAAACACGCCGTATTGGTGTACACTGTGCATCCAAATAATGGCGAGTGCTATTTCTTGCGCCTTTTACTGCACAGTGCTTTTGATGACGTTAAGTTTCCCAAATATCGCCCAGCCTATAGAGCGCTCCATATACTTGACGATGATAAACACTGGGACGATAATCTTGAGAAGGTCAGCGACAGTCCCAGTAGTCTGCGACGTTTATTAGCCGTCATGCTTACCGCATGCATGCTGCATGCCGACTTATTGCTGTCCAGTCAGCGCACATTATATTGGGTGATCTCGAACGCGTGTCTGTATAATGGGCGGCAGTGGTGGCGTCGGCAAGCAGATCGCTCGCTGTTGGCACTCGGTATGCTCGCTTGAAGCGCGGTCTGCTCACTCGGTCTGTACGCTGTATGTGGTATGGGAGAATAGCAGTTGCGAGCGCACTCGCGAAATCTATCTTGATATTATAAAATAATTGTACAACATACAACTTAAAGCCCTAATTTAAATGACAAAATGAGTGGTGTGGTTATAATGAGTGATTAGACTGTTAATACTGGGTGGAAAAGGGCAAGCTACATTTTATTAAAGTTATTGATGAGACACCCAGTGCCATGTGGGAAGCGTTTCCAAACGACTAGAAAAGACTAGAGCGTATGGTTTGGCACTCGGCTGGCTGACGGATACCGAATAAAACCTGCTTCGCTCACGGTGTCGGGTCGCTCCGCATGAGTATTCAGCTTCCCCAATCAGCGCACCCGTGACCCCTAAAACTCCCTGCCTTATACCTGAATATATAGGCATATTGAAGTACATCTGACAAAAAACATATTAGTTAGCTAGGAACGAGAAATCGTCATAAACACCCAAGCTGCCTCATGAATAGATTGGGAAGTGTTGGACCCTTATCGACTAAGGACTCCTGCCTCAAAATTGGTATCGCTGGTGTTAAAACAAGCGCTAAATTCTTAATTCATCTACTTAATTCTGCTTTTATATAGTCCATTTAACTTAACTCTAAGATTTACATATTTCCTTACTTCTTAATTCTAGGTCACGGACTAGAAAAAAAAGATGGACTCCACGCCACTGATTACGAAAGTGAAGCACGGTATCGAGCATGTGTGCGTGATTTGAGGGATAACTACACTGCCGCTGTCGTGCCGCGTAATGGCAGCCGACTGGCATATTATGATGCATGTGTGTGCGTAAGGCACGTGTGTACAAGCGAATCGGCATACTTAGGGTGCTTCACTTTCGATATGAGTGGCGCGGAGTCCATCTTTTTTTTCTAGTCCGTGTTGTAGGTTTCTATATTCTATCTACGTTACTTATATTCATATAACTTAAATTCTGTCATACACTGTTTACAAATTATTCAAAAGTGTTTTAGGATTCCGTATCTCCGTATTACGGATTTCGGTTACGCTTAACGGACGCTACTACAGCCAAGAACTTAGGAAATTGGATGACACCAGATCCCCAAAGGTCCTAGTCCACCGGGTGACCCATCTTTTGCTTAAAATCGTACCTTTCACTGCCATTGTGTAAGTGTACAATGCTTCAGGATGTGATATACCGATTCCCTGGAGATATCAAACTGTCATTTATCCGTCACCAGAAAACAATTGTGTTCTAAAGATGTTCATTTTTCCTACTTTTAAAAGTGTTATAGGCCTTCCAGACTTCCAGATGTGTGTGATGCAAAAAAACTTATAACAAATAATAAAAATAGGTGATAAAAATGTAACAAAACATCCCCGTTTTTGATAAAACTCCATGTGGTGTCAGGATTAAGAGTATAGCACCACTCCATTTCTTCCCGTGGACACCATAAAAGGTGATTAAGGGATTCTAAATCAGAGGCATGGCCAGCAGCGTCCATTCTGTAGAACAGAAACCATTCTGCGCTCACCACCGCACCTGCCAAGCTTGGTGAGTATTGGCAAATTCCCTCCAAAATTACGACACACAACATGTAACCGGTCGACATATGGGGGAAGTTTTTAACTGGCATGAAGGTGATAAGTAGTTTAATCTTATAGGTGGCTGAGCTTGATAAATATGGACACATACAATATAACTATGGTATGACCACTGACAGATATATATATATATATATTAAATAAAAGAAATCACAAGTAGGGCTTATGTTAAACTGTGGCCAGTAGGTATTATAAAATCAATACACTATAATATCCGTGTAAACACAATGTTGATAATATTACAAAAAGAAAAGTATAGGTATTGATACAAATTGACTTTTTTTTCGTTAAAGTTACCATTTGAACATACCTCGGCGTATATCCTTTTAAAATCTTAAATGTCAAAGTTGTTTTTTCCTCAACTCGTGTTTTGCTTAACATGCATGAAACTAATTGGGTTTGATACCCTAATTTTTTTTTTTAATAAAAATCGTGACATCGAATGAAATGTAAATTATTACCTTTGTCACTTTTTTATACAATACATAAGCAATTCTTGCCTTTTCGCTTGTGTACTGATAAATTAAATACACACAGATTTGCAATTTTTTAACTCAGCTGTATAAACAAATGTTTTTTTCCTTTGTAAGTCTTTACAACTACAAGAAAAAGGGGGTAACTATTAAATAAATACATACATACAATTGGCAGTATCAGTATATAGTTGGATGAGCAGCAGACAGCTTCTGGGGAATAGTAGCCATTGTGCGCTCACCAACCCGCCTGCCAAGCGTGGTAAGTACTGCTAAATTCGTGCCAAAAGGTCGCTACACTGCGTATAACTAGTCGTTGTAAAAATCTATGGGGGAGGCCTTTGTTCAGCAGTGGACGTCTTTTGACTGATATCATACTGATGTCAATATATATCAGCCCGTATAGGTCCAGTGCTGAACATAATCCTCCCAATGACCAGTACAATGAGCGGTCACAGGGATATTTAAATAATCACTGCGCTTGGCAGGCGGGATGGCAATCGCAATTGAATTTGTTAATGTACTCAAAGGACGCTGCTACCCATCCTTCAACTAATCACATAATAATTGAAGGCACGGTTGGTGCAGAGGCTGATACAGTCGGCTGCTGCGCACCGGGTCGTGGGTTCGATTCCCGCACGGAACAAATATTTGTACGATCTGCAGGTATTTGTTCCGGGTCTGGGTGTATTGTGTGTGGAATTTGTGTCTGTAAACGCAACCATGACTCAGGAGAAAGACAAGTGTGGGGCAATGTTTAAAAAAAAAAACATTGTCTCCTTTACAACACCCACGGAATGAGATGGGTTGGTACAATAGACGGCACCACACGGCAAACTCTGTAAATAACACTGTAACCTACTATCTCATAACTTGATTGGCATGCGCACGGAGGGAGAAAGGAAAGAAAATGTGCAAGTAAAGCTAGGAAGCAATTGTTTCATTACTGTTAGTGCTTCGTATCATTTCCAGGTGAATGCAGATATGTCAATAAATATAACAGTAAACCGGAATAAAAATCTTATTAATGATCATAAAAATAAAATAAATATCGTTATCTCACCATGGGATAAGGTAATCCTGGAGGGCAGATAAAAGAAGCTGCTTGATTTCTTCCTACCTTTTGATATAAAAAAGTATATCATAAGAAAAAAAAGTATATTAAGAAGCTTACAGAACGTAAGGCAGTTTGTGGCGAGCTGAATGTGAGTGACGACACTGCATACCCGAATGCTCCAGAGAGTCGGTCAGGGCCTCGTCTCCGGCTTGCCTTAATTGGTTGGTTGGAGTGGTACCCCATGAGTACCCGTAGGATTTTCAACTCTGAATTGCCTTAGTGGGCCGTTCAGAGGGGTGCCGCCAGAGCTATATGCTCAGGGGTGGAAGTGTCTAATGGCGTAATAACGGGGAAGCCCGCTCCGAGTCTACGAGACGCGCGATGGTGAAACCGGTGCCGCACCTCTCTACACCCCTAGCCGCTCACACTGGTGTTGCTCCTTGTCGCCTGTAGTGGTGGCCATTTAGGGGGCCCATCTTGTGAGTGGCAAGTCACCGGCTGCCACAGAATTTCACTTTAAAGGTTGAAAGGCAGACGTCGTTGTTTCTGTTTTAAGAAGTATGTAATCCATTTAGCACCCATTACAATAGACCTTATAATTGTAGTTTCCATCTTATACAATAGCTTTATACCTCCGGGGACATTCCGAGACTGCATTTTATAGTCTAGCCATAAAGAGCCCCCGGTTAGAGTCCCATTACATTATATAGTAAAATTATCTAAAGGGCCTCTGCGTGTTGGACCTATATCTCCGCGTAAGCCTATCAAAAGGCCGGATTCCCCCTTACAAGGGATATAAAACCGTGACAAGGGAGACATGTAAATAAATAAAATACTTAAGCCTTCATACGAGTTTAACAATGTTTTCATAAAAATATATTATATCCTTATTATTCATCATCATCATCATATCAGCCAAAGGACGTCCACTACTGGATAAGGGTTTCCCCCAAAGAATTCTATAATTGTGTCATCATTTTGGGGGGGATTTGCCAATATTCAACACGCTTGGCAAGCGGTTTGGTGAGTGCATAATGATGCTGTTCTACAGAAGGAACGCTGCTACCCATGCCTTTGGTTAAGAGTCCCTTAATCACCTTTATGATATCCAAGTTCTATGTAGTTCCTAGAATGATTAGACCACCGCTCTTTACCAATGGGTTTACAAAAGAGGACGAACGGTTGATATCAAGAGGATGGGCAAGACCATCCTACCTTGCCCTTATACATTATACATAATCAGCCCATTACTTTCCCACGGCTGGGAATCGGCCTTTTTCTCAAGATAAGAAAGGTTAGGCCTTAGTTCACCACTCTGGCCTAGTACGGGTTGGCGGACTACATACACCGATGAGAACATTTTGGAGCCCTCTCAGGCGTGCAGGTTTCCTCACGATGTATTCCTTCGCCGTTAACGCAAGTGATGATGAAGCTAAAAGTCAGAAGTGCGGACCGGCTTCAAACTCAGACCTTCCTGTACGGAGGGTGGTACTTGTGGAGGGTACGGCGCTCATTGTAGTGATCATTGGGAGATCCATGATCAGCAGTAGAAGTTTACGGGCTGATCTGTGTGTGTTTTGTAGCAACTACAGTAACAAGTAAAATGTGATTAAAACATTATCTTCCGTCTGGGCAGTCGGGTAACAAAACAAACAGACATAATATTGCCATTATCATTTCAGCCGAATAAAGTCCACTGCTGAACGAAGGCTTGCCCCAAAAATCTGACACAAAGACCATTTGGGTGTGTTGTTTGCTTATTGGGGGGTTTTCCATAATCGCCATGATTGACAGGTGGGTTAGCGATCGCAGTTGAGTTATTAATATAATTGAAGGATGCTGCTGCCCATCCTCCGGCTATACCCATAGTCGCATTTTACGACACCCCCGGGATGATGTGGGTTGGTGCTATTCGTAGCCCCCCCGCGGCTATAATACAATCATATTACATTTGTGTCCAGAGAATACGTCTCAAAGTCCTTAGAAACAAATAGTGAGTTTAGTATTTTATACATTATTAACAAAAATACGATAACTTACATCATAACGAAATCATAACAGCATTTCTAAATATTTCACTTGAAACATTAACTATTTCTGAATCGCTTTATCGGCTAGATTTAGGGCCGCAATTGTGCAGAGAATAATTAAATGAATTTATCGTTAGTAAAGTAAAAGGGTCATAAGATTAGTTAAGCAACCGATGCATCCAAGGTAGCGTTTCACCATCACAGGGCAGCTTGATTCGCCAACAGTTTGGATGCGCTGTGTTGAAACTTGTGAGCAAAATCGTGACTTATTACACAAATACACCTTCTACGATAGCCATTAACAGTTTGCACGAATTAATTATATTTATTTCTTTATTCGTAGAGAAATAGCAAGAATAGCTCTCCTCATAGGTCGTTGGGTGACCTTGGGCCTTTTTATGGAGCCCATAGTGAGTGACCACGTTTCTGTGCCATATGTCATCACATGTAACAGATACTACTTAAAGACTTTTGTCTTGAAACATTGCGGTATTGTTGACGAATCAGAAATGATGAGATCCGTAGAAGAATTAAAGTTGCCGACTTAGCTAAAAAATTTAGTAAACTGAAGAAGCAATGGACGGGGAAAATTGCTCGTAGACCACCTGATAGCCGTTGGGGCCAAAGGTTCTCGAGTGGAGACTGGGCATCCGAAAACACAGAGTGGACGACCTCCAACGATATCGAAAGATGACCTACTGAAGAATTGGATGAGGACAGCATGTGAGCGGTCGTTATGGAAATCAATGGGGGAGGGCGCCTTCGTTCAACAGTGGATGTTCTTTGGCTGATATGATGATGATGATGGATTTCATTTCCAGGCATCCTGGGGTATTGAAAGGTTTTTGACTACTTCAGGATGCCTCATGTCCCGTAATGTAGATTGCCAATACAACGCTTGAAAAGTGTTCCACAAAAGGGACGATGCTGCCCATCCCTATGTTTATTATAAACTAGACCAGGTCCCTTTGTCGCCTTTTATAGTATCCACCGGAGGAGAAGGAGTGGTGATATATTAAGTTTTTTCATTTCGTATTTAATATTATGTATACCAGCGTTATCAATTATTTTTAATAGGATTTTTTATACCTACTCATGTCTGTACTGTATCATTCTTCGTCGTAAAGTGGTTCGCTTTTTGTACATGGTAACAAATGGGATATTTTTTGTTTATTTAGCCGCTACATTGCGGCGTACATTGACCCCATATCCAAATGAAATTTAGAATATTTAGTTTATTTTATACCCATTGCCATGCATTGTGACTTTTTATTTCATATTTGTGTTGGAAACTTTCATCTGTATAATGCCAGTACAATGATTGGGAATTCAGAGCTGTGTGGCTCTTCTGTAAGAAGTCTCTCTAAGTGTCTCTCGCTTTTGAATCCGCATTGAAATCTCTAATATTGTATTGTTTTTGCTACTTTTCACTGCGGACTCTTGAGTGAGTTTGTTTCACTAAAAAACCCGATTCTGAATCCACAGTGAAATTACTCATTTCGTATTGTTTTTATTACGTTTCACTGCGGATTCAGAAGTGAGTTTGCTGGTGAGTTTGCTGGTGAGTTCTTACAAAATAGCACTGCTGTTCGTGGTTATTTTAAAAGACCAGAATTTGTGTTCCGTGTGGTACCTGGCAAAGAATATAATTCCCCTCTGCACCCACGAGTGTTGTTATAGGTGACTAAAACTTATATATAACTAAAAACAATAATATAAACAAGTATATAACTACAAACAAAAGTACAATACAAAAATACTTTCATAAGGTTCCGTATAAAAACGCAACCCTTATAGGATCATTCGTGTGTCTCTTTGTCTGTCCATCTATCACAGCCAATTTGCTCCGCAACTACTGAACCGATTAGGTTGTAATTTGGTACACTTATGAATGTTTGTGACCCAAAAACGGACGTGTAACGTAAATAAATGAATTTTAAATATGAGGGTCACTTTTAGGAGGAAAATTTGACAATTTAAAATAGTTTTGCGTACTTTACCATGTAACATATCAAATAAGAGCTTGATGTGAGGGACTCAAATGTATTTTTATAAATTAAACATAAATAGATTTAAAGTTATTAAAGAAAATATATGAAAATCGACCATTCCCCACTATCTCCAAAATTAGCTAGCCTAATTTTTTTAATAAATACTGGGAGTATTTCTTTACTTATAGAAAACAGGATAGGAACAAGAAGTCGATAGTCTTAATAAAATAACATGGTAAATCTTTCGATGTTGTGTGTGCAAACTAACATTTGTAGTCGGAAAAAAAAGTTTTGTTGGGGTTCTCGCAGACATTTCAGAGAAATAACGAAATAACCTTAACGTTTCGGTCATTTCTGGCGAAGCCAAAAGCGGCCTCCAGCCAAGCTTAAAATTAATATTACATACTAAGCAACTTGCGCTAAGAACGCCCCCTGCGGGACACGAACCTTGGCTTAGGGCGTTGCTGGGGATAACAAGCTATAGTTTTGGGGACAGCTGGATGGGTATTATTTAAGATATTTTAGGGGACATTTAATACTACAGGCTCGGCACGGGCTGGCGCGAGCAAGAGACGTCTAACGCCGAGGGAGAAGTACTAACTTGAACGGAATGGTGTCGCGGCGATAGGCCTGCGCGACGTCGTTGAGGCGGGCATCCTCGTCAGAGACATTAGTTATTTATGATTTTAAGATAGTAGTATAGAGATCATATCATAGTTGCATTAACCCCGGTCACAAATAGATTCTACTCTGCTCTATCCGTCTACCGTGAGTACAGTGACGTTAGTCATAACATTATTTTGATATTAGAATTAATTAGAATAGATCCGATAATATCTTAAAATCAAATATTCAATTCGCTATTGTTTAAGAATGAATACTATCAGTTATTTAGTCTCTTTGACCCTGTGATTTCACTAGCTACCGTGACTTTCATACCGAAAAGCAGTAACGTCTAAAGTTTAAACACTACTGCTAATAACTGGCACTGCGATGTACCTTTCTTTTATGGGTGTCGAGTGGAAATTCTACATGAACTTCCTTCACCCTGGGGATGGACGAAGGGGTATACCCGACTCGTACCGGCTAAAACTATTGGAGCGGTCATCTTCGGCAAGAAAGGGGGCTCCAGTTCTCCACAAGATCACACTAGAGCCTCCCATTGGTGCCATGCCATTAGGCACATCACGGAGGGGATGACTGTAAAGCGGTAACCCCCTCTAGCGGAGGGAAGGCACCTGTAAAACGCTCGCAACCCCCGAGGCCCCCCACCATATAACGACGGCAGGGGGCTCAGGCATGTTGGAACTGAGCGCCGTCTCGTCCTTTTCCGTGCGCATGCGCGTCTGCAGTCTCCTTCTGGAGCATGACGCTCTCACAGAAGGAGACCACTGCACTCCAATTTTCATGTTTTGCCAACATAGCCGATCTGATCGCCCAGATTCCGCCGCTCAGCAGCCCACGCATAGCACTCCTCGAGCGTGTGCTATCCTGATCGCTATCACAATGGTGGCATTGTGCCGTAGCCTCGCGTTCTATCCTGTACAGGTATGCACCGACACAACCGTGACCAGTGAACAGCTGCGTCAGGCGGTACGTGACGCGCTCACTCCTTCTTTTCTGTTTTAGTTAGGCTCCGAAGAGTGGCAGGATGGCCTCAGCGACCCATTTGCTCGCGAACTGCAATCGAAGGCGATGTCACCACATCTCAAGTGCGCGCCGTCGCGCCAGTTGTCTTAGCCTGTCGAGCGCCCCTAGAGGCACGCTTTTGCCGCTCTGACGGAGGGAGTGTGTCTAATCATAGACACACGCATCTGACTCCGCCAGGATTTCGAAAGGCAGAAAGCACGCCAGGAGAGTTGCCGCCTCATAGGACACTGTGCTGTATCCCCGTGCGATCTATATAGCCACTCTACGCTGCAGACCATGAAATTTGGTTTGACAGCGCTGGACAGCCAACAGCCGGGATGATCATATAGGCGCCCCGTAGAGGGCCACGGACCGCACGATTTCGATACGATTTCTTGTAATCAAAGAGTATACACTAGTAAAATCAGATTTTTGGACTGAATAAATGTGTTTTCTTTTTTCTAAAAATACTATATATAAACAATAGCATGGAAATACAAATTCACACAAAGAGCCGCCTTCGTATATTGCCCGGTGGCCGGTAGTCGGCCTCTGAATCACCGAAACACTACACCCCGCAGCTAAGATTCTTCCTTCCTTAAGTTCTACAAATGTTTGGCCGGTACTCTAATTAATGTGATATTAGGTATATAAGTAGCTGCCCCTGCCCTGACGTTATATGGCGGGGACCTCGAGGGTCGCAAGTATGCTGATTCCCCGATCTGAATAAACACCGAGTAAACCCCAGGAACACGGCGGCACGTATGTGGTCTCGTGCCGCCATGTGCGTACCACAACGCATAGCGACGACTCGGGGGGGATCCTTTACAATATTCCCCGAGCTGTGCCTGAGTGCCTTAGTATATTTACAGTCACCTCCGCTCCACTAGAAGGAGTGACCGCTTTACAGTCATCTCCTACGAGATATGTCTAACGGCTTGTGGCACCAATGGGGCCGCCGCGCTCTAGATGGAGATTTTTCGGGTTCCTGGACGCCGCTTCGGTACCGAAGATGATCTCCGGTGATTTTAGCCGATAGGGAGTCTACTCTAACTCGACTGTTCCTCCACACTTCCACAAGGCGGAGGAAGTACATGACGTATTTCTCCCGGGTTAAATAAATGAAAAACGGTATTTATGTACCTATCCACTTTTTTTATGTATGTACCGAATTCATACATGAATAATTTAAGCTTAAATTAAGACTTAAATCTAATTATAATCATCATCATTTCGGCGGAATGAAGTTGACTGCTGGACACAGGCCTCCCCCAAAGATCACTACAATGACCGATATGGGTATGTTGGTGTTCATTGGGGGGTCTTGCCATAATCGCCACGCTTGGCAGACGGGTTAGCGATCGCAGTTGAGTTGTTAATGTACCTGAAGGACGCTGCTGCCCATCCTCTGGTTAATCCCTTAATTGACTTTTACGATACACGGGATGAAATGGGGTGGTGGCATTCTGAGCCAGCACCACACGGCACATCTCAATTCGGCAATCTAATTATATATTTAAGATAATATTTATCTAATTATAAATACACTTAATGATTCAGCAAATGCTAAGACATATATTAAATTATCATTGATATATGTTATAGATATATTAACATAGATTTAAATTAGATATCTCTATAAATAGTACAGTATTAATTTTGACCCCGTTTACAACTCAATGATGCAAATATTTCTTTGAAGTATTTTATACATTCACTATAATATGCAATAAGGAAAAATACTTTTACTAAAGTGATACCTAGAAAGTTTAAATGCATTAAACCATGGCTCACACCCGGTCTCGTCCATTGCATAAGATATAGGGACAAAATTCACCTAAAATTTAAACTCGCACCTGATAATGAAATAACGTCTGTTACACATAAAAGGTATAGAAACCTCTGTAATAATATTCTAAAAAACTATAAAAGATGTATGATAAAAATGAACTACAGAAGGCAGGAGAAAACAGTAAACTCGTTTAAAATTTATAAAAAATAAATCACTTAGTTAAAAACATCCCGAACCTCCGCTTGATTTATTATCAACAGAGACAAACCCATACGAAGCAACAAATAAAGTAAACAACTTTTTTGCTAACGCTGGTAAAAACTTATCCGAGAAAATCTTAAATTCTGGCAGCTATCCTCCTGAAAGTCAGACTTTGATGCTGCCTCCATACTAAATTATTTTGTTTTATTAGATACGTCATAACCTGGTTAAAGGACGCCTGTGCTGGTGGATGAGATAACATACCTAGCAATATACTTAAAAAAATATCTACTTGCCCCGTCGTCAATCACATTTTTCAGTTATGTTATACAATACGAGGGCGGCACTGAAACTTTCGGGAATCAAGGAAGTGACACAACATTACTATTTAAAAATGTATTTATTGCTTTTCGAAGTATTTTCCGCGAAATTTGACACATTTTTCCATACGATGGAACCAATCATTGTAGCAACCATTCCATTCGGAAATTGGGGTCTCCAAAATGGCCGTTTTGTAGGCGTCCACAGCTTCTTTAGGTGATGAAAATCTCTGTCCACGCAATTTATTTTTTATTTTAGGGAAAGTATGGAAATCATTAGGGCTTAGGTCGGGGCTGTACGGCGGATGGTCTAATAATTCTATGTTTTCTTGCTCTAAAAACTCTTTTGTTCTGTGCGCGGTGTGAGAACTCGCATTGTCGTGATGGAGGATGATGCGGCGGTTGCAGTTCTCTCTACGGAGTTCAGAAACGACCTGTGGCAAACAAATGCTAGCATACCATTCTGCATTAACCGTTCTTTGTCCCTCAAGAGGAATAGTCGTAACATGGCCGGTTTTGGAGACAAACGTGGCCACCATTTTTTTTGCAACACTCCGTGAACGAACAATTTTTGTTGGCTTTAACTCATTTTCGAACACCCAAACTCGTGACTGGTTTCTCGTTTCGGGTTCGTACGCATATATCCAGGATTCGTCACCTGATACGATGTTGTATACAGCATTTGAGGATCCTGCGTGGAATCTTTCGAGAGTTCTGACGCACCAAGTAACGCGAGCCGCTTTTTGCTCTTCACATAGCAAATGCGGTATCCATCGGGAAAACAACTTTTTTACACCTAATTGTTCATGCAAGATTATTTGTATTTGACTCATGCCAATGTCTAAAGTTGCCTGAATTTCGCGGTATGTCACATGTCGATCTTCCTCAATCAGCTTACGCACAGCATCAACGTTTTCTTGGGTGACTGCAGTTTTTGGACAACCTTGACGAGGATCATCACTGAGCTTGACACGTCCACGTTGAAATTCAGCAAACCACCGATAAATTGTGGTTTTGGATGGGGCTTCATCACCAAATGCAGAAATCATCCGGTCAACACACTGTTTTTGTGTTAAACCACTTCGAAAGTCATAATAAATCATCGCTCTTGAATTTTCTCGAGTCAATTCCATTTTCTCAACGACTAGTTTGACAAAACCTTGTGACAAGACCGTGAATCTTTTTTTAAATAAATAAATGGTATTCGATTTGTAAAACCAAGGAGTTTTCAATTAAAAAGATTTTAATATGACAGGAATAGTGGAAATATTCCATTCCCGATACTTTTAGTGCAGCTTATGTATTCCCTAATGGACTTATACAAACTGGTCACGTCCGTGTTTAAATCTGGAGTAAATAATTATGTTAATAACTATAGACCCATTTCAGTTTTAATATTATTAAATTATTAACTATCTTGATTAATAAAATATCTTGAAGATAACAAATTGCGTTCAGATAATTAATTTGGTTTTAGGCCGAAAAGATCTACTAGCCAAGCAGTTCCCAAAATGACAGATTTTGTAAGTACCAATCTGGATAATGGCATGCATACCCTTGGGATCTTTCTTGACCTTGCCAAGGCCTTCGAAACTATTTCTTGTACTATACTATTACACAAGATTGAACCAGTTGGGATGAGAGGAGTACAACTTCAACTTCTTTCTGATTATCTTTGCAATCGACATCAATGTGCGAAAATTGGTCACTATTACACAAGTTCTGAACTTAAAAATAGCTGTTATGGCATTCCACAAGGAAGTATTTTAGGCCCTACTTTGTTCTTAATCTATATAAACGATCTGTGCAGCTTGACACTCCAAAATGGTGTCATAATGTGATGTGCAGATGGCACAGCTCTGTTGTTCTCAGCTAAATCGCGAGTTGAGCTCTATGGAAAAGCTTAGAATGGTTTTAATATAGTGTCGAATTGGCTTCTTAAAAATATTTTAACATTAAATACGGGCCAAACAAAATATATTTCATTCACAATTAGACACACTAACATACCGCTTACTAACCTAAACATTTACGCACATAATTGTAGTACGTTCGCTGACATTGCGTATACTTGCCCCAGTTTAGTTAAAGCCGAACATATGAAGTATCAAGGTGTCAAGTTTGACACGAATCTAAATTTTCGTAAACATATCGATTTACTATGCACTAGAGTGCATAAATTAATATATATATTTAAGTATTTACGTAACGTAGCCACCTACAAATTAATTACACACGTGTGTCAGACTATAATTTTATCACTAAGATACAGGGATGATATATCGAGTTTATTATTATCAATCATTATATTTTTTAAAGATAATACAAACTACGGCTATATTTGAAAACGATGTCCCACCTACGGTTTATCTTGTGTCATGGGTTTAGTTTACAGATATAAATTTCACATGCACAAACACCTAGACCCGAATATTCGTTCCGTGTGGGGATCAAACCCGCGACACAAGGTATTGCCTTACCTTCAAGGCCTAGATTTCTCTCCAACGCTTGCTCGAGCCGGCCCGTGTAGAGCTAAATATCTCCAAAGAATTTACAAAAAATAATACCGATCCAGCTGGGCCTCAGTTTGGTTCCCCAGCAACGCCGTGAGTCGAGGTCTGAGTCCCACAGGCACTTAGCTGTAGTTCCTTAGTTTGTGAGTAGGAGTATTCAGCAGATCACCCAGTTAAGCAGCGACAGTTCCCTGAGCTGCCTGTTAGAAGCCACACAAAAATGTATCACTAATATTACTAACTACAACCAATTGAGATCTCACAAGTCATTTTTTATTAGTAATGATACAATGCATACCAGTGTGTTCAAAAAACACCAAGTTTTAGTAATTAAATAATAATACCCTACCACGATTGAAAACATCCAATTAATTCAGCTTCCGTACATTATACTAAAACAAAACGATTTACCTTAACAATAGCAGAGCTTTAAATAGCTAATTTATTAACAACGATTAGTTCGTAGATACGGAAAGAACCTTTTGTGCCATTTAAGGCAATAGATTTTACAAAATTTATAAGACAAGTGGTAAGAAACTATTGTATTCGTTCGAACAGAAGGCAAACACGTGTAATATAAGTATTGTTGTTAATTTTATCGGGTATAAACACAAAATTACTATGTTACAAATACTAAGATTTACACACAAATAAAATAATAAATGTTACAGTAAATTATGTAAAAGGGACTAATGTAATCTTAATTAAATTTTTCTTTTGTGGTCCTTTGTCAATGCTTACTATGATTGTCAGGCGGGTTGGTGAGCGCAGAATGGCCGCTGTTCCACAGAAGGCTGAAGAAGCTGCCCGTCCTTCTGACTTGGATTCCCTTATTCATCTTACACAAGATCAACCGGAGGAGATGGAGTTATGCTATATTCTTAATCCGGCCACCACACAGAAAATCATGCCGGTTCCCGATCTCCAATTCTCAATGAGTTCTTTTTTCTGTTATTTTATTAAAAGCGGGATACGGTAATTTTTACACTTATCCAAAATTATCATACAACTATTAAATAGAAGCAATTTTTCTTCTTTTACTCACCGTTACGAGATATCAAGTCGAGATTCTACCCTAGTCAAAACGTACAAGGCCTTCAGGAAGTCTATGTAATCGTTGTCGTGCAGTTCCTGTAAGTACCTGTTCAATATACAGTTCTGTTCTAAACAAGAGTTTATGCTGCTTCTTTATTAAGGCTGTATTAGGTCGTTTTTCAGTTGAGCACAAAACAGAGTACAATGAAACACTACAAATTCAGAGACTCTGTTGTAGGTAAAAGCAACGTTACAGATCGCCAACTTTACCCTCTGAAGTGACAAATAGCATTTATACATTAAACGAAGTACCTTTTTTATTTAACACAATGGAAATGCATTATGCACTTCCTCTGCCCCAGCGGATGCATGAAGGGGCATGCCGGACTCCTACCAGTAAAACGAATAGAGTGATCTCAAAAAAGCTCGCCTTTAGGCGCATCTCGGAGAGGATGATTAGAAAGTGGTCACCATCTCTAGCGGAGGAGGGAAGGCACTTTACAGTCACAGGCACATCTCGGGGGCCCCAGGTACATCTTGGGGGTGATACACCAGTAACCATATTATTATTAACTGCGGGTTTTACACTAACAAGATCATCATTCGTGAGGATGCAATCTAGAGGCACACGTCCCTTCATCTAATCTCGTAATGCATACTTTGAAAAACATCGTCTAGGAATAAATTGAAAATCAAACCAATGCGTTCCCATTCCGTGTTGCGTCAACAATTTATGCAGCTCACAAGCAATATTTTACTAAGATCGGTATATTTTATTGATGAGGCAAGATACCTAGCAATTCCAAGTTATTGAATATTACATATCAATGTAAAGGATGGTAAAATACAGGTGGTTCTCATTTTATGATGCCTCGTTTACAACATTTTAATACTGATTCAAATTTCACATGTTTTCCACTTAAGTTAATCGTGTTTTGATATCAAATTTAACGTTCAAGGATATTTCAGCTAGCATAATTTTAGCTACTTGACTTCGCACTCTCACAAAGACTGAAATAATTAGACTTATATATTTCCCTCTAAAGAAAGATCAGATATGTATTAATTATTTCTTATAAACAATGCAAATAAGTATAAAATCGTTCTATCATCCTTCTCGTGCTTCAGGTTCTATACCCAACGTAATATCATATCCTTTACGACCACGAATTTACCGTGACCGGAAAATTTAAACTGTCACAGTCTCATAATGAATGTTTGATGTCCCTGTGATGTCTGTGATACAAAATTATAATAGCTCCCAATATTTTAAACGTTTTAAAGATGTTATTGAAATTAAAAATTCAAGAACAACAGCCAAATAAATCAACCTCAAAACAATTTTTTCCGACTACCGCAAAGTCTAAAGGAAGGGGTATATATTTAGCAGTCTATGTATGTATGTTTGTATTTAGGTATGTTCCACCTGGCGCCTAAACTACTCATCAGAATTTGATGAGTGAGGTATCAACCAATTAGTTATTATGGTCCAGGGGACATAGGCTGCATTTTTTTTCTATCTCATCAAAGCCTAAAACGGATAAGTTTAAAATAAAAGAAAACGTTTAAAAAACTGTAGCCCAACTCGACCGACCCCAACGGATCAAATTTACTATTATGAAAGCAAGAAAGTTCCAAATCTACAAAGTTTCACATTAATAACTTTATAATGCAATTCAAAGCCGTATGCGATCCGTATTTTGTTTGTCAATGTAAAATAATTGCTTTTTGTTATTGACAACGCGCAACCACAAACTTCTTTCTTTTAATAACAAAATAATGTATTATTGATTTAAAAGGAAGTAAATGAATTTAAACCTCGCTATTTACTTGTTTAAGTTTTGTATTTACTTAAAGCTGTGGTCGCGTGCTACGAAATGTAATACGAAATAGGTGAGGCCGTAACTTAGCGCGAGCTTCAAATCTATGATGGTATTTATGGATTGAGCCTTGACGCACTCAAACATACATACATCTTCTCTGTTCAACCGCTTTGCAGCTTACACAACGTGGCTTATAGCAATACTGAATCTAGTAATTATCGACATGTCCACGCCCAAAATGTAAATTAATAGAACAGGATAATATAAAATGAAGTTAATGCACCGAGTTATAATGTCACGGTCCCAAAAATACTAGATACACTTTATACCAAGCAAGCAATTAATCAAGAACATTTTATTTGATATAGTAACATGTGCTCAAATGGTAAATTTACTAATTAGCAATTTTATTGCGACCATATATAACTTTGCGTTATGTTAAATGTAAATTGTAGGGGACTGATCAATAATGAATATTGCATGTGATGCAATCACATGTAATATTTATTTATATAGTATGACCATCAGGGTAAAAATGAACAGGTTTATGTAAGACAAACTCTTAAGGTTGATAAAATGTATGTTTTCATCTTATTATTGTAACACTGTTAGTCTATAGGCATTTTTATTTTTCTTAGTTTGTACTTATGTTTGTTTTCTGTGAATAACGTGGTCAATAGCACAATTATCAGTCTTAAGGCGCGTTATTTGTAATATATAATGTTCCCATTCCGATTTTTTTTAATAAGTTTGGGACCTTCCTGTTTCAGTTCATCCCCGCTACCTTCGTCAGGTAATCCGTCGATCATACCTGTGATCATACTATAGCTTTGACCTGCGCAATACGGAAGCTCTGCGGAAAGCATACCTTCATTAGTTTGGGACCTTCCTATTCCAGTTCATCCCCGTTACCTTCGTCAGGTAGAATAGAATAGAATAGAATATACTTTATTGTACACCATTTGGATCTTAAAAATAAAACTTAAAATATTAATACAATGAACAATGGGCGGTCTTATCGCTAAAAGTGATTTTTTCTAGACAACCTTAGGATGGACAAGAAAGTCACGAAAAATAATATTGGGGTAGTCCGTGGTGTACGGATAAGTAGATGATAGTACTAAATATTTAAAACAAATCTCATAATAATATAATCGATAGATATATAAATACATACATTTTAGGTAATTATGAACACAGAAAAGTGATATAGTAAAATAAAACGCAATGCGATAACAATGAAATAGCATAGACAAATTACATGTTTAAGAGGACAGATAATGTTCTTTTATTAATTTTTTAAAGGAGGGTAATGATTTGGCAGCTCTCACTGACACTGGCAATGTATTCCACAACCGTATAGCCTGGACTGTAAAAGATTTATCGAAGAATTTAGTGGAATGAATTGGCATCTGAAGTCTCAAGTTCTCCGATGATCTTAAGTAATCCATCAATCATACCTGTGATCGTACTAAAGCTTTGGGACCTTCCTGTTCCAGTTCATCCCCACTACCTTCGTCAGGTAATCCGTCAATCATACCTGTGATCATACTATAGCTTTGACCTGCGCAATACGGAAGCTCTGAGGAAAGCATACCTTTATTAACATATCTTTTCAGGTAGCATTATGCATATGCATATATTAGATTTTATTTTAAAGTTAGTAGTTGTCTGGCTAATTTTATTTTACACATCGATCAATCTTTTTATATTCAACAAATCGTGATCGATTGGTATATAACTACCGTCCAATATTTTAGCCATCTGACTACCGATACACTTTTTTGTATCCTATTATTCATATTGAATGGCCCAAAAAAGTTGACGAATTAATCAATATGACATTATAGTTTGGAACACATTTATATCAATATTTATAACAAATTATTTATATTGTCAATTCAGGCGTGTAATTTTAACAATCACACAATTACTATGCATGTTGAAAACCGTGAAAAATGTCGAGTAGTTTTTTGTCATATAGCTAGGTAATTCACTTTTGTAGTGGCCTATATTTTATTACTAATACCACAACATATTTTTCCGTATTATTTTTGATTCCTAGGCTAAGTTAAAATAAAAACTTTTTTTTAACTATAATTGGTGAGCTTTCATCTGTTTCATCGTGTAGTCGCAAGTGGTACTGTATGGCTTGCGGACTTCAAAAATACTTCATAGTTCATATACACTTAAACGCGTGTTCCACCTGGCTCCCGTAAAGTATTTTCTCAAACCACCAAATATCCATCCCTTGCTAATAATATGTAATTTAAGTGCGGAGTTCTATAACCATTCGTTAAATGCTAATGCATTTACCGAAATCCTATTAGGATCCATCACGAGACACAGGACTGGACGTCATCATCGTAATATCTCGGGTTCAGGCGTTTTGGACTTGGGTGCCGGGACGGTTGTTGCCCCGGCGCCATCTCGTCCGTCTACGGATCGGACCTCTCCCGAATCCCACTCTGCAGTCTCCTTCTGGAGCATGACGCTTTCGCAGAAGGAGACCACTGCACTCCAATTTTCATAATCTGCCAACATAGCCGACACTACTGCCGACAGAGAGAGATCTTGCAAAGACGGGGGAGAGCACCTCCCGCATACGGCGCGCCAGGCTGTCAGCCTTGGTGCTGCAGTCCTCAACAGCAACGGAAAGCACCATTCTGCCGCTGGCTGCCCTCTTCATTGTCACCGTGTTGGGACCGATGCCAAGGTCGGCGAGCTTTATACTTTTCCTGGCCTCGGCCATAACCTCACCCAACCGCATGTCGGATGAGCCCTCCGGCATGGTGACCATGATGGTGGCTGTTGCAGGAACCTTGGGGAGGTTGACCTTTCCCTTCCTTTTTGTGCCCTAACTTTTCCCGTGGGAGAGGAAGCCTGAGCGGCCTGCGCATTAGTGGCCTGCTGGGCCTTAGGGACTTGGGGCTTCGCTGCTTTCTTTCCGACCACAATGGACCACAACTCAGTCGTCTCCACTGTGGCCTGTGTGTCTCTTGACACAATTGTCGCCGGTACAGTGGGTGCCGCAGATGCAGCAGGCACCGCTGTCAGGTCGGCCATTCTAGCAACTTTTGCAGCGTTGTGGCCCTTCTTCTTCTCGTCAAACTCTTCCCCTGCGTCTGAGTAGCAGGGGAAGAGTTTGGCTCATTAATAGACGTCGCTGCGGCAGTGGCCTGGGTGGCAGTCTCGGGCCCCAGATGCCGCGAATCAGCCGCAAGTGGCGGCCGCAGCCGCAGCTCGGGTAATATACGCCCCTCGAAGGCGGCCAGCCTGGCGTTCACAATGCCCCCGACCTCGAGAGCGATCGAACGACGAAGCTCGGCCACCGCGTCCGGCGGCATGACCGCCACATCCTTCCTGGGGTGCGGGGTCACGTCCCCCTGACGACGGAGAAGACCCACCTCCGTTGTCAATTTTTCAATCTGCACCGAGAGGTTAGCGATCTGGGAGCGCAACTGTGCGTTCTCCCTCTCCAGCCTCTCGACGTTTTCATCCTTACGGACCGACCTCTTGGCGTCGGAGGATGACCCCTTCGCCTTAGGGAGGCCCCACTTGCGTCGCTCTCCCGCCAACACGATGTTGAGTGAGGTTTGCAAGCTCCGAGGATCCAATGATTCCTCTGAGTCACTAGCCCGTAGCGCCGCCATTTCGCACTGTACTCGTGCACTTGCAGCCGCCTTACGCGTGCTTCGCGTTTCTACTCTAGGAGTAGATATGGGGTTGAAATGCAACCCCATGTCCATTTGGACCCTGTCAGATTCTGACCCCCCCTCCCCCTCCTTATTACTCTACCTTCCTGTCGTCTGGTTTTTGTATTTTATTAATGTTCATAGTTGTTCCCACGGTTATAGGAGATATAATCGGTCAACCCGGGCAGTGCCCCCTGTACCCGGGCAAGCGTAACCCTTATTCAGGTGCGGCCGGTCCTGGGGTTGGCGTGCTCGCAACTGAACTTCCCATCAGCCATACACCCCTCGCTGCACGCTAGCTTGGGTTCGGGGAATTTTTAAAGAGGCCTTCCTCGCAATCTGGGTGATTAAGCCAAAATCCTCGTTCCCGGTCGAAGCCGCGAGACGTGACCACAAACTCCAACCTAGGTTACGATATCGACGGTGGTAGGGAAGGGGAGTCCTTCCACTACCTGCTCGGGGCAGGGTGAATGCACACCGAGCCCGCCGCTAGCCCGCCCATGCTTCTCCGAAAACTAAGAAACCCTACGGCCTACCTACAGCCCAAAAACTGGGCCCGTCCCTGTTAGAATATTAGCCACCGGAAAATAAGGTCCTCCGTAAAGTGACCAGTTGGGTTGGGTTGGGCCGGTGCCCAGGGTGCACCGGCCCAACGACTGCTCTTCCCCCCCGGACGTATCAAGAGGGACCTGCAGCCACCGAGTGCACGTGGAGGTTTCCTGACCTAGCACCCCACAGAAGGGACCGTGTTGCACATCCCTCTAGTGTAGAGTCCCTTCCTCACCTTTTATGACATCTACGAGAGGACATGGAATGGTGGTATATTCTTAATCCGGACATCACACAAAACTGGACAGCACTAAGTGCAACCAACTTCTTCGTTTAAGCTACCGAAGAAGTACTCGGTGAGTCTTTTGCCTTTACTTGTTCCAACTGCTTCGGCAATTGCTCATCAGTCATAGCATAGGTAAATATAAAATTTACCGCATTCTATGGTTCGAACACCACCACTACCACCTTGATAATCACCTTTAGTTCTATGACAGCATTCTCAAAGCAGCTATTCTCAAATAAGAAAGCGATACGAGCTAGAAAGAATCAGTAAATATTGCTCTTAATTGGCACAATACTGTTAAAGCTAATGGCAGACTGTTATGACTGTGATGATAAAGCAAAAAAAGTTATTTTCTAGGCGACTTGAAAAGATCTCTTTCCTTGGCCTGTTGACTTAGTTGGTCGACAATAAAAGTGGTATAATTAGTTTATTTATTATATGACACCATAATAAGACTTTTAAGTTATTATATATACTTATAATGGTTGTAGCTTTCTTTTGCCTTGGACTTTGAACGACTTTTTTGTTAGCTAAATAATGGACAAAAGAAATCACAGCGACAATAATATTTGTCATCGATTTTTTACGTCTCACAGATCTTTATCACAACTAACTAACCTACTAGGTAACTTGAGTATTTGACTCTGCTTACACAGGTACAGGTAATAACTGTACTTGCGGTATCCGGATTAAGAATATAGCACCTCTCCATCCCCTCACGTGGATGCCGTAAAGGCGACTTAGGAACTCTAACCAGAGGGATTGGTAGCAGCGGCCCTTCTATGGTACAGCAAGCATTCTGCACCCAACAAGCGAGGTGAGTACTGGCAAAATGGCGACACAATTGTGGAAATCTATGGGGAGGTCTTTGTTTGTGTTGTTGCTGTGACGTCCTTTGGCTGATTCGATGATGAGGTAATGTTTCGATGTCTAGTATTTATTGTGTATAAAATTAAAAAATGTAATATAAAACTTTTAATTATTATTGCTTAAAAAATAACGATATCCCGATTCATTCAAGCCACGTACTTTTAATATCTTCACAGTCTGAATAATCTGTTAACTACGGTTATACTGGTTTATACCACTACGTAATCATCTGTAACCTCTTAGGAGGTGAATCAGACCTAAAGCAGTAAAATGCTGGATTTAAGGATTGTCTTTTCCTCACCCTCTCCTCGGACTTTTGATAAAACCATGAAATCCCAGTGAAACTCATCTATTTCTTCATTCAGCTGAATGATCTTTTCATCTGCCCTCAGTGTGCGTATGTTGTAGGTTACCAGGGCCAGTTTTCATCTAGGGTGATAGATCTCACCCGGAGATTCTTAGCACCCCCTACCTGCCGTTACCGTGGCCGCTACCATGACCAGGAACAACGGGACTGCCGGGAACTGCGAGCCGGTGATTTAATTGTGTCGTCATTTTGGAGAGAATTTGCCGATACTCACCACGCTTGGCAGTGGCGAGTGGTGCTATATTCTTAGTCCGGACACCGCACGGAATTTGGTTAGAGACTAATTACATTATCGGTTGTATTTTATTTCTATCAGTACTCTACCGCATTGGAGTGTTGAAAAGTTAAATAGATTGGTACCCAGTGTAAATAAAGGAATCGCCGAAATGGAAAATGAGTTTGTTATAAGAGAATTATACAGTAATCGTATATTATAGACGCGGGACAGCAGTTACTGCCCGCAGGAGCCAGACTTGGTGTTTCTTTCTGTGAGAGCGTCATACTCCAGAAGTAAACCGAAGAGTGGGATAGGGAGAGGGCCAATCCTGGACGGAGCAGCACGAGATGGCGCTGGGGTAACAACTGTCCGGCGCCAAAGTCCAACAAGCCCAAATCTTTCTGCCTTTAATACATAGCTGGAAGCTTTGGGGGTCGCGGTCGCATAGATTGGGGAGTCCACGTGCTCATACCGAGTGACCCTTGGGAAGAATGTGGTGCGCACGTGGTCACGTGTCACCGTGTGTGCAGCACAGCGCACAGGAAGGCTTTGGGGAATCTTTTACAATACCCTCGAGATGTACCTGGGTGGGCAGCCTTTTACATTCATCTCCCCTCTACTAAAGGAAGTGACCGCTTTACAGTCATCCCTTCCAAGAGGTGCCCCTTTATCCTTCCCCGGGGCGGAGGAAGTTCTTGAAGAATTTTCACTGGGACCTGATAAAAAAATGTACAGGACGGGCGTGCTCAGCTTATTACAATGAACTGTCAAAGCAAACATGAAGTATATGAATCAAATCTCTCGAGTTGCCCCTTCATGACCAGTATAAGTTTATTCCATGTGCTGCCAGCTCAGAATAGTGGAAATCTATGTAATGGGGTGGTCCCATTTCATCCCATGTGTTTCGGAAAAAGTGACTATGGGATTAACCGAAGGACAGACAGCAGCATCCTTCAGCAAAACCCCCAAATGAGCACACAACAAATCTGATTCTTATATTGTTGCCAAGAATATTTGTTTTTTATAGACAGTCATTAGTATGCTCACGTAAATAAACTTACATACCTCCTAACACTATTATAACATCTAACCATAGCACATAACGATGTGCATATAAAAACTCGTAGCACTTGAAGGTCAACCGGCACAATTATGCGACTATAGTTTCATCAGTGTATAGTAATGAGTTAAAATCACGAGACTGTAATTATAACTATTATATTTTAATGCAAACCACTACCTGTATTTCGTATATTTACATAAGTAGTTATTATATAAACTGTGTTTATAATCGTTCATTTGAGTGCTGTATTTTTTTGTAATATATATATTTTTTTTCCAGGTTTCTGTCTAACGTAATGCCGGTCACTAACATACGCACAATTTTGGAGGTTTTTTTTGCGACTTTGCATTCTTATAACACGGTTGGGCTTACAAAGTTTGATATGCAAACCTTTAGGGATATGTAAATGACCGACATATTTTTTTTAGAAATAGTCCGTAAATTAATAGATCTAGATCATATGGTTTCAGGTATATATCTAATTGTGGTTTCTGACGGCACGTCGAACGCCGAAGAAACGCGCCGGGCCGTGGGAACATGCGACCGTATAAGAGCCAACCGAGCCAACACCGAAGCAGCCACGCCGACGGCCCCGACCGAGCTGGCCGAATGCGGCTAATACAATCCTGCGTTCAGTATAGAAACTCAGATAGCGACACGCATCAGATAATCTCTTTGCGTGTGGTAACCTGCGTTTCTATACTGAATTCAAGTATGTATTGGCAGAATACAGTCAGCCGGGTCGTGGCCGTAGCCGTTGCATCAGTCCGTGTTCGCTTTAAAGGCGCGGAGTGGCGCAGGGTGCCACTCATGATATCACGCAGCGATGGGCAGCCATCATAAGGCGTATATCATACATTAATATTTATTTAGGAATGCAATCAGAGTTATAAAGGTTATAAAGAACACCTTTTTTTATTTTATTTTTTTATTGGTGCCCAGTGGAAATTCTTCATGAACTTCGTTCGCCCCGGGGAAGGACGAAGGGGTATGCCGGACTCCTACCGGCTAAAACCACTGGAGCGGTCATCTTCGGCACCTAAGGTAGGCTCCAGGTCCTCGTATGATCACACTAGAGCCGCCCACTAGTGCCACGCCTATAGGCACATCTCGGAGAGGGTGACTGTAAAGTGGTCACCCCCCGGGGGGATTGTAAAGGATCCCCCTAAGCGTCCCACGGCAGCGCGTGACCACATGCGTGCTACCGTCTTCTCTTGGGTCGCTCGAT